>OW584238.1:33854919-34454919 GCA_939192795.1 Bombylius discolor | reverse complement strand
GCTTCGAAGATATCGTGCACTAGGAAGAAATAAAAATTTCCTGGCTACTTCATACGTTGCAGAAGAGTGACAATATATAATGAAAGCCATAATAATAGTACAAGTGTCATATCGCGGTTGCTTAGATAATAAAAGATTAACTTGATTACATATTACATCAAGTTTACCTGTATTATCAAATTCATCGACATCGTTAGTGTCATCAGAATCATTTTCTTCGAATTCTTTCTCTTTATTGAGGAGGAGAGATGCCATATGAATGTATGTAATTTTATTTGATGATACTTTTTCTCCAGATTTATATCGCGACAACAAATTCTCTAACTGAGACCATAACGTAAGTTTTAAATTAGGTAGTAAAATCCAATTTAAGTCGTTTGAATTGAGAGGGGAATTTTCAAGAAAAATGTGTATTTTCATACAATCGTTGACAGTTACATGAACAATAAACTCACAACCCGTAATATCAATGGATTTTACTCTGAAAAAAGTGATTTGAGATTCAGTTTTTGAAATAAACCAATCTTCCATTTGTAATTTGTTTACGTAATTTACGGACAAGTTTTGGAAATCGTGAATGCAATCATCTGAAAGAAAATTGTTCGCCATTTCTTCCATGTGAGAAAAAAACTTCTCTTTTCTCAAAGCAGGATCTTGCCTTGAAGTGGGCTCGGATTTTGAAATATAAGAAGGTAGGTTTGGAAATATAAATGGTATAGCATCATCTTTCAATCTAGGGCGGACTGGATTTGAACTACGAAAATCTGAATCACGGAAATGAAGTATACAAACAACCGAAAAAACCGATGGAGCCCAATTTTTTCGAGGAATTGCTTTTAACCATTTTTGTTTTAAAGTATCATCTTTTGGAAATTTAAAAACTGATACTGGTTTGCTTTTCTTAATTGATGACCAGTAATTAGATGAACAAGACGGCACACAACACGGACTAGGCATGTTTATAAACGCGTTTAGTTGATTTTATTTGAAAAAAAAAAAAAAAACTCGTGGTTCTATCACAATTTTATATAAACAAACTTCGATAACCTAATAAAAAAATATATTGAAAAAAGCAAAATGCTACTTGCCTGATAGTTTTCTTCAAATTTCCTTCCCAAATATTGTTTATTTTGTATTTCTGAAATTTAAATTTAATAAAAATCACAAATTTTCCACTATTTATTCTGCTACGTACCTACAACATCAATAGAAGATTGACATTTGACAGCTGACTAGTATATCTTCTATCCAATACATACAAAAACCTACTACTAGGCTTTTGTTATAGTAGGTTTTGGTGGTGGGGTTTTGTCAAGGTGGTGTTTGTGTGTAAGTTTTGTGTGTCCTGTTCTAAGTCTTGTTATAATAGTGGCATCTTTGCGTCGAAGGTTTATAGTTGTCCAGGGTGTGGTGTCCTTTTCAATTTTTCTTAATTTATTAGGTCTTTCTATATTTTTCCACTTTTCTTCCCAGTGGAGGAGTATTTTTTTCTTAGTATTTTTCTTAATGTCATTTATGTTTGCCTTGTAGTTTGGGTCATTTTGTGAATGTATGGCTTCTTTTGCTAATTTATCTACTGCTTCTTTTTGTGTGATGCCAATGTGACTTGGTGTCCAGGTGAAAGTGTAGTTTTTTGGTTTGTTGTTGTATATGATGTCTTTTATTTCTCTTGCTATAGGGTTTTTAGGATAGATTGTGTTGATTGATTTAATTGCGCTTAGGGAGTCTGTGCAAATTAGAAAGTCTATCTCATGAATGTTTTTTGTATATTTTACGGCTTGGAGTATTGCATGTAATTCTGCATTATGTATGTTTGTGTGATTTTTTAGTTTAAATGTTCTTTCTATTTCTTGTATTTTAAAGGCGCAGCTAGTTTTTTCATCTTGTACTGAACCGTCGGTAAATATTTTAATGTGATTTTTGTATGTTGTGTTAAATTTTTCTTGAAAAAGTTTTTGGTATAATTTAGGGTTTGTATTTTGTTTTTGGAATTGTTCGCTTTCGTTATCTACATTGATTGTGGGGGTTAGCCAAGGTGGTGTTTGTGAGAGTTTGTATGTGTTTATATTGTGTTCTGATTGTATTTGATAGTTTTGTGCAATTGTTTTCGTTCTTATGAGGATGGGTTGGTATTTGTAATTTTGGAGTTCAGCTGTACTTTTAATTACCGGGTGATTTGGGAAGGATTGTATACGGTGAAAGAGGTTTATTATTGATTGGTCATTTCTGTATTTTAGAGGGTTTTGTCCTGAATCTACGAGTAAACTGTGTATTGGTATTGTCCTGAAGGCTCCGATGCTTATTCTTATACCTGTATGATGTATTGACTCTAACTTTTTAAGTGTGCAGTGGTTTATGATGGTGTATATTTGATTACCGTAATCGAGGGTTGGTAGGATAATGGAGTTGTGAATTTGGAGGAGTATTTTTCGGTTTGATCCAAAGCTGCTATTTCCAAGTATTTTTATAATATTTAAAGCTTTAAGTGCTTTATTCTTTATTCGTTCTATGTGAGATTTCCATTTCAGTTTTCTGTCAAAAGTAAGTCCTAAAAATTGGTGTTCTTTTGTTTGTTCGATGTTTGTGTTTTCTAGTGTAATTTGGGGTATATAAGGTATTTTGTATTTTCTAGTGAATGTCATGTATTTTGTTTTTGCTGTTGAGAAGGTCATTCCATTTGTCTTGGTCCATTCTGTTAGTTGTTTTATGTTTTGTTGGATGTCTTTTGTTCCATGTTCTAGTTTTTTGTTTGAAGTGAAGATCACTAGGTCGTCAGCGTATATGATATTTTTATGGGGTGGGTAATACATTCACTTATATTGTTAATACCTATAAGGAAAAGGGTCGTACTCAGAACAGATCCTTGTGGAATTCCATTTTGTGCTATTTTTGTAATGGATGTATTTCCAATTGCTAGTTTAAAGGTTCTTGAAAGTAGGAAGTTATTAATAAAATGTAGCATGTGACCTATGATGTTTATTTTTTTTGCTTCGTGTATTATTTTGCGTTTCCATATACGATCGTATGCTTTTTCCAAGTCGAAAAAAACATCGAGCGTGTACTCATTTTTTGAAAAGGATTTTGCTATTTCAATTTCGAGGTAGCTTAGGGCATCTATTGTTCCTAGGCCTTTTCGAAATCCGAATTGGAATTTGTTTATCAATTTGTTTTTTTCTAGGTGCCACATGAGTCTTTTATTTATCATTCTTTCAAGGACCTTGCAAAGGCAGTTGGTAAAGGTTATAGGGCGATAATTACTGGCTATTTTGGGGTCTTTACCTTCTTTGAGGACTGGGATTAGGAGAGCTTCATGCCAGTTCTGGGGAAAACTATTTTCTTGCCATATAGAGTTATAGAGGTGTAGGAGGTATTGTTTTTGGGATATTGTTAGATTTTTGATCATATCATAGTGGATGAGATCTGGACCTGGTGATGATCCTTTTATTTCACGTAGTGTGTGTTCTAGTTCTTGTATTGTGAAGGGTTGGTTGTAATCTTTTGTTGTGTCTCGTGGTATGTTTATCGGAATTGTTTCTGTTTTATGTTTGTGAATGACGAAATGTGTTTGATAGTTATTGTCGTTAAATGAGGTTTCGAAATAGTCAGCTAGGCTGTTACATATGTCTGTTTTGTTAGTAATGATGTCTTGGTTTGAGATTGTTAGCGCTGTTATGTTTATGTTTTGAGTTTTACCATTTAATGTTCTGATTTTTCGATATATTTCTTTCGAGGTTGTTTTGGTGGTGATGAAGGATGTGTACTCTTGCCAGAATAATTTTTTATGATAGCGGATAAGTTTTCTTGTTTTAGATTTGGCTTTAATAAAATTTATAAAATTTTCTTGTATTATGTCTTTTTGAAAAATTTTTAGCATTTTGTTTTTTCCTTTATAGTTTTTTTAATGTCATCATTCCACCATGGGACATATTTTTTTTGAGGTTCTGTTTGAGATAGAGGTATTGACAGTTCTGCTGATTTAAGGATTGTTTTTTGAATACAAAGTTCAAAGGAATCTACATTTTCAAAGCTGTTTGGGGGCTTTGTGAACTTTATATTTTCCTGGTAGGTGTTCCATTTGGCTTTTTTTATGTTAAAGGTGCTTCTACGGGTGGTTTTATCTATTTTGGTATCAAATTGATTTATTATGGGGAAATGGTCGCTTCCATGGAGAGAATTTTCTACATACCAGTTAAGGTTATTTTGTAATTCTAGAGAACATATAGATACGTCTATTGCAGAGAAAGTTTTGTATGAGAAGTTGAAGTGTGTGGGGTTTCGGTTATTTAGGATATTTAGTGAGTTGTTATTTATAAAGTTTTCTATTCCCTTACCTTTTTTATCTCTTTTTTCGGATCCCCAAAGTGGGTTGTGTGCATTGAAGTCTCCGACAATTAATACGGGCTTTGGAGTTTGATTTATGAGGTCTTGTAGCTGTTTTTCGGTTAGATTTTTCTCTGAGTATATATTTATTAGTGTAACTTTTATAGGAGAAAATATTCTGATTGCTATTGCTTGAGTGTCTGTTTGAAGTGTTATTTGGTCTGTGTGGTATTGTTTATCGACTAGAATTGCAACTCCCCCAGAAGCTACAGAGTTTGTGATTTTGTTTTTATAATAGCACTTGAAGTTTTTTATTTTTGGTTCGTGAGAATGTTTTAATTTTGTTTCCTGCAAACAGAAGATATTGTTACAATATTTTTGGTTTAATAATTTAAATTCATCTAGATTATAAGACTATTTATATTCCATTGTATAATATTAAATGTATTTTTTGTGTTGTTGTTGTTCATTGGTGTTAGGAGGTCATTATTTCTTCTTCATCGTTTGTTGTTTCCGTATCACATTCAATATCTTTTTTTTTTTGGGTCGTCCTCTTTTTCTGGTTTGTTGTTGTTGTTCTTGTGATTTTTTAAGTAACCTTTTTGTTTTATCGGATGTCTTTCGTGGAATAATTTTTATTGTTTTTTGATTTAGAATTTGTTGTTGCTTCGGTGTTAATTCTATGTTTGGTATTAGATTTGTTATTGGTTTTTGTCTCGGCTTTTCGATTTCGTTATTTCTATTGGATGGAGTTGGCTGGGTAGATGTGGATACTATTGGTGTGGTTTGTGGTGGTTCGATATTTTCAGTTTGAGTTGATGTTGTTGTTATACTTTTTGTTGTCGTTATTGATGCATATGATGTCTTTCAGTGTATATCTTTTTGGCTGTTTGGTAATCTGTTTTGATTATTTGTATTTCGTTTTGTTTAATAAATATTGGACATTTTTTGTTTAGTGATCGTGTGAGTCTTTGCAATTTGTACATTTTTCTTGTCGGTCGCATTTTTCGTTTTCATTTTTAATGTGGTATTCTTCACCACATTTCGAGCATGTTTTGTTTTTTTTACATAATTTAGTTATGTGCCCGAAATGTAAGCAATTTTTGCACCTCAATGTTCAATAATATTGAACTTTAGTTCTTTCATAGCCAATATTTATTGTTGTTGGTAGTGTGTTTACAGAGAAGGTGATTATTATTAACCCAGTCTCGGTTAGTATGCCTTCTTTCATTTTCTTTATTTTCCTGATCTCTATGACCTTTTGATTTTTTAATTCTTCAAGAATTCCATTTTCGGGAACGTTAATTATATCTTTGAATAAATAACACCTTTGCATGTATTTAGTGTTTTGTGTTCAGTAACTTCTATTTGTATTCCATCACACAGTTGTGTTAATTTTATTAGTTTTTCTGCTTCCTTCAGATTTTTAGTGTGAATTAGTATGGTGCTGTTTCTGAGTTTTTTGCATGTTTGTATGGGACTTTCCGCTACTGAATCAATTACTTTTTTTATTAAAAAGGGTAAAACTTTTTCCAATGTATCTGTTGTTGAATTTGTTCTTTTCATAATTGAATATTTTGGTTCATTTGATGTGTTTGATAGGCGGTATCGAGTGTGTACTTCAATTGACATTGTGTTGACCTTGTGATGTCGGGTGGTATGGTTGGGTGCATTTTTGTGAATAAAATTGAATTTAAAATGTACTTACTGTTTTATGTTTATTTGTAAATTAAGTTAGTTTTTACTTTAACTTTTTTATGTATTTGATTATACTATTTTAAGATGAAAGAACTAATACTTTTATTATATTTGAAAGAAATGAAAAACTATTTATGAATTCACGTTTAATCACTTTGAATCACTAGTCAAGACTGATTTTAAATGATTTGTTAGAAAAAAAGGGTAATTCGTGAGAGTTGCTCACCATATACTTATCCGTTTGTGCTTGTACAGAAAAATAACAATGAGATGCTACTATGCATAGATTATAGAGAAGATAAAAGATAAAAAATATTTTACCGTTCTTGATTTGAAAATTGGATTTCATAATGTAAAAGTAGCTGAAACCTCAATAAGATATACGTCTTTTGTAATACGGTGTTTGAGCGCTTTATGAAGTATATTTTTGGGGATTTAATAAAAACAGAAAAAATTTTTACCTTCATTGATGATATCCTGATTCCTACTGAAATTATAGAAGAAAATTTAGAGATTCTGGTAAAAGTAATAGAAATAATTAAGAAAAATGGATTAAACCTCAGATTTGATAAGTGCTCCTTTTTGCAAGAGGAAATAACATATTTGGGGTATAAGATCAATGTAAACGGGATACGACCTATTAAAGAACACTTAAGAGCCATTAAAGATTTTGCTGTGCCAAAGTCATTGAGAGATGTTCAAAGATTTTCAGGACTTTGCTCATATTTTCGAAAAATTTATAAAAAAATTCTCAATAATTGCAAAGCCATTATATGATTTAACGAGAAAAAATGCTTCATTATTATTTGGCCCTATTGAAAATAAAATATTTAAACAATTGAAGCTTGTACATTCACCTGTTTTATGTATATATAGTCCGAATTCTGAAACTGAGCTAAATTGTGACGGCATTGGTTTTGGAACAGTGCTCATGCAAACACAGAAAAGTGATAATAAATTTCACACTGTTATTTTATTTTATATTTATGAATTGGAGACTTTGGCTATAGTATATTATGCATTGAAAAGATTCAGAGTTTACTTTCTGGGTATAGACTTTAAAATTGTCACTGACTGCCAATCACTTTCTCAGACATTAAGCAGAAAATCCATAAATACACGAATTTCTCGATGGGCTTTAGAACTACAATGCTACATCAACAGGGTGGAACATAGAAGTGGTAGTAGGATGTTACATGTTGATGCCCTGAGTAGAGCAGTCAATATCCTTTACATGGGCTATGAATCTTTTGAATTTGTATTGGCAGCGACTAAAAGAAATGATCCTAAAATTGCGCAAATTATTTCTGAACTGGAAAATTCTGAAAGCTCTATGTATGAAATGTTGAATGGTCTTGTGTATAGAAAATTTAAGGATAAAATCTTGTTTTATCTTCCTCAACACCTAGAGACTCAAGTCATTCGTACTCATCATGAAGCAATGAGCCATATAGGGGTAAATAAATGCTATGAGCAGGCCCGGCCCTACCGTAGAAGCGGCTGGAGCACTCGCGCCGGGCGCTGAAAATAACTGCTCATTTAAATTTTGTGTAATAAAAAAATAACATAAAAGTGAAAAATTTTCAAAGTTCACTAATTTGAATATATGTATGTATGAACATATGTATATATGTATATATATGTATATTGTATACTAGATTCTTATATGCATAACATTTCTAAAAAGTACCTACCTTTTATTCGACGGACGCATATACGATGTACAGTCATTTAAAAATATTACTACATATGTACTCGTATGTATGTACATACTTGCATTTATTGTTACTATCATATTTTGTCTGTTAACGTCAAAACAGAATGCGAATTTATATAGGCATCAGCTTCAATTTCAACTCATGGAGCAGAAAAGTTTCCTGCTCCAACGCTATCGAAATTTTATATGGTAAAATTTGTATCGTTCCTTATCGCACACACATTTTCTTTAAATTTTATGATAAAACTTGCCTTGAAATGGTGCAAGTAAAAAATTTGCGCCATCGCATCTCTAGTTCTTGATTATGAAAAAATTATAAAGAGTTAAATTATAAAAGAGGGAATGCAAGTAACACGTATTTTCTACAAAGTAATATGTGCACCCTGTAATATGAGACCATATGTATATCGTAGAGATGGATTTAAAGAAAATTGAAAATCGCTGAAGTTCCGGGTTATTAAACTCATTTTACACAGTTTTAATTGAATACAAAAGTTAGAAGAATATTATTGTATGTATGTATATCTTTTTATGTATTTCGTAAAATATTATGAATAAAAAAATTAATGAATGTAAATGTGTATAAGAATTTAAAAAAAAAAATCTACAATATCTATGTAGTTGAAAACTTAATCTCTATATTTGACAAAGCTACAAATAAAATTCATCTCATGTAATAATGTAAAATATAGGTACTTATATTTAAATGACATTTAATTTGTTTGTAATCTTTTAAGTTAAATCTATTTATTTTTGTACAATCTTAATCTGTAAGTGTAAAGTATTCACGTGCTTATAAAATCGCATTGATATTATTTTAAAAAGTACAAGTTATTATACCGAAATATTTATTTTAATTTTAGATCTTGTAATCGGGACGATTACCAGTCAGGTTGGCCGATTTGTAGAAAAATTTAATAATTGTTGTTATATTTCGGTATTGTATAAATTGTTTAATGCTTTTACTGTTGGTATTGTAATTTGCAATAATGTGCAAATCTTAGGCACGTGAATAACTGTTTGAGTATATAACATTGTAAAGAGCAGTCATTAAATAGCCGATGAAGAGTAAAATTCTTTTTTAATGTTGTAGAAAACTGGATTAGAATAGAACTCCTATAATTCTTCAGAAGTGGGATAAGTCCTGGGGAAATCAATTAAAGCCATTTTTTTCGAAAAATATTTTTATAAGTTAAAAGTTATTTAAAATATAAATTAAATTTAAATTTTTAGAGAATTTCTTCCTGAGATTAAAAATTTGTGAAAAGTGCCGTAGCAGAATAATAAATAAATCATTCGTGTGTAGCCTCTCGAGTGAGTGATACATAGTGAAAGTGAACCAAATCAAATTTAAAAAAAAACGGTGAATTACTTTTTTATTTTGTTTGTTATATTATTACTTTTAACTTAAAATAAATTTTCAATAGTCTCATAAAGCTGAAAAAGTGAACTAATTAATAATCAAAAATTAAATTGAAAGAAAAACCATCAGATAAACCACCAGATATCTCCACAAGGTCAAACAAAGGACAGCCAACGTACAAAGTGTATATCACAAAAAAACTAGAAAATCAAACTGAAGGTCTAAAATACCTAATGATGAGAAGAACAGGTAAACACAACACCAACGTTAGAAAAGGTATCCCCCTTCCTGGTAAAAAAAGTTATAGATGGTACGGTAGGATCAGCTGAAGACTGTAAAAAATTAAAAAAATGGAACAATCTTGATACAAACGAAAAACGAAAAAGAAGCAAACAAAATCATACAAATTACAAAACTAAACGATGAAATAGAAGTAGAGGTCAAAGAAGTGGGGGTCAATTTAAGCTTTTTTTGAGTAAAACAATTAATCACACAGAAAATAAATCAGAATCATAATCACAACAAAACTAACAGAACAACAACAACAAGAAATAATGCAAACAACACCTATCATACACAAAAACGACACTACCAACAAAATCGAAAGATTAACGAACTCAAATGAAAGAAATTATAAGAAAAGAGGCAGACCAAAAAAATTAGATAATACGAAAAAAACATTTGAAAATATGCAAACAACTGATTTAGAAGACTACTCAGAATAAAATACTAAAATAAATGCACCAACAACACAATAAATTACACATCATACAATGGAACATAAACAGCCTATTATATCATACTAACGAACTTAAATTACTAACACAAAAATATTGTAAAAACATCTTCTGCTCGCAAGAAACAAAACTAAAAGAAACAAATAAATCTACTATAAAAAATTACACATGTTATTACAAAAATAAAACTAATAACTCAATAGCCTCTAGAGGAGTTGCAATCTTGGTAGATGAAAACTACAGTAGCCAAGAAATACCTCTAAGAACAGAAATTCAAGCAATAGCAATAAAAATATTCTCACCAATCAACCTCAGCAAGTTATATACACTACGCATATTAGTATACTTATCCATGGAAACAGACACTAGATCAGCATTTTATAGTACTCTAATTACATTTCTTATTAATTATTATGTTAACTAAAAATTGCATTTTCTATTGCATTAAATACATTTTATGTAGGTGTTATATCTCATAAATTCTTTCTCATAAATTCTTACTGTTAAGATAAAAACTTTAATGTCTAGATTCTAAAACAATGTACTAATAATTCATTCTGATTAAGACGGTCTTTGAGTTATGACTAAGATTAATTTTTTGTGTTTTTTATAAAATTTTTGAATAAGAAAAATTTCATATTTTGTTTTATTAAATTTTATAAATAAAAATAAAAGGAACGTTTAAATAGAAGAAAATTTAATTTTAATTCATTTATAAAAAAAGAAAAAAAAATTATTTGTAAAAAAAACGTTTGTGAAGATTTCTTTTTTTAAATAAAATCGAGTAGTTTATTAAAAAAACAATATAAGTCTTTCAATTTATATAACTAGCATTATAAATATATACTCAGATAAAACACTAACAGAAAAACAGCTCCAAGACCTTACTAATCAAATTACAGGCCCTAAAATTATCGTAGGAGATTTCAACGCACACAACCCACTATGGGGTTCAGATAAAATAGATAAAAAAGGTAAGCAAATAGAAAACTTCATATTTAATAATAACCTAAACTTACAGCTAGCGACATAGAAAAGTGCGGTCTGATAATTTTTATACATTTTCAAAAACAAATGTCCTTTGTGTTTATTTTATGACTCCTAATGTTGGGTTTTTCTGCATTTATAATAGGATCTGTCTCTCTGCACCCAATATAAAGTCCCGCAAGATTTATTTTTTATTATTTAGCTAGTGAAATTTGAAGAGTAAATTTTAATATCAAAAAAAGTAAAGTAAAATGAGTGGAAAAAAACAAATGTCAGTGGCGGTAAAAAGTTCGGTTCTCACTTTGTATAAGGAAAATATTTCTATAAAAGAAATATCAGGATAGGTAGGGTACGCAGAATCTTCCGTAATGAAATTTTTGAAAAATTTTTAAAATTTAGGGAATTTGGAGAGGAAAAAAGGTACTGGTGCTAAAAGAAAAACCACAGAAAAAGATGACCGGGAATTAAAATTTAAGGTATTATAAACCCCTTTTTTTTGCTACAAAGTTGAAGAGGGATTAAAAAACCACAAAATACTCGTATACTAACTTAAGTGTTCGTACTATTGAAAAAAAATAAAATAAACATGGTTTTAGGTGTAGGAGGCCCGCAGAAAAACCACTCTGAAGTGAGAAAATGAAGGCTAATCGGCTTCAATAGGCTGAAAACTATTAGGAATGAACATTTGATGATTGGCCGCGAGTGACTCTCTCCGACAAACACAACTTTAATTTATTTGGACAAGAAGGAAAGCAGAGCGCTCTTCGAAAACAAAAAAAAAATGATTAGGCTTAATGAATTAAGAAAAATATGAGAAAATCATCGCAAATTATGTTTTTCCAACATTTGAGGACATGGCTCAATATACAGAGAATCCGATATTTCAGGATGATTCGGTTCCATGTTACAGAACAAAGCTCGTAGGTATTCCTTTGAACTAGAATTCTGAATTATTTTTAAAATTGTTATTTCTACTGCAGATAACAAATTAAAAAGAAAATTCGTGGTTATATTCATTGTCCTGGCCAGAAAATATTCCTGACATGAACATAATGCAGAATTTTTAGGGTTCCACTGACATGAGACTCAATGAAAATAAACCGAAAACAGTGGAAGAATTGAAAAATTCTATATTAAATATTTGATATACTGCTCATCCTTATTAAATTATATCATCATTATAAAAATCAATGCCTCGGAGAGTTGATGTGGTCATTAAGGCAATAGGAGGAGCTATAAAATGTTAATTTTAATTAAAAAGTTTAAAAAAAATGTAAATAATTATAAATATAAAGTTAAAGTTAACTAAAATAGTTATTCGATTTATAACGATGTTTAAAAAAACAATTCCAAACCAATTAAATTTTTTTATGTTATTACAATTATTAACTATTTTAGGGATAGGGTTCAGAAAGCAAAAAAAAAAATATTTGCAGGTAGACTAGCCTTCTCTTTATTATAGGTTTTACCTCTTACTAGATCAGTCTTACCACAGAAATAAAAAACCCAACATTAGGAGTCATAAAATAAACACAAAGGACATTTGTTTTTGAAAATGTATAAAAATTATCAGACCGCACTTTTCTATATCGCTAGCTGTAATTAACAATAAAAAAAACTACACATTTCAACTTCAGTGACCATTTTCCAATTATTTATAATACAATATAACATCAAAAATGAAACTTTAAATAAAAGACTAACATTTAACACCAAAAAAGCAGACTGGAATAAATTCCAACAAAATGTAGAATTCTTAAAACCACTTACTTCCTTTAACGATGTAGACTCCATAGAATCATACCTTCGTGAACAAATCCTTAACGCATCAAAAATATCCATACCCCTAACCCGATACAATAGTGGAAAAATATATGGAATGAAGATATTAAAAATGCAATAAAAGAAAGGAAAAAAATGCTTAAAGTCTTCAAAAAAAATATTAATCATGAAAACTTCATAAACTTTTTAAAAGCAAGATATAATGTTAAAAAACTAATCAGATTACACAAAAAACTTTCGTGGCAAAACTACACCTCTTCGAACACATAACACAAACTCAAAGAAATTTAAAAAAAAATAAGATCTCTTACTGGCAAAAACGACTACAGCAATATCACTAGATGACTAGAATCACAATAGATAAACACGATATAACCAATAAAGAAGACATCTGCAATATCCTAGCTACTCACTTTTAAAACCACTTTAATAACAAAAACCACAACCCTCCACCCAAAAGCAAAACATAAAATGCACAGAAAATAATCCTATCATAAACGACAACGAAGACTATAATAAACTATTTACAATTCAGGAACTACAACAAACACTTAATAGCGTCAAAGGATCCTCACCAGGACCAGACTTAATACACTATGACATGTTAGAAAATCTTTCAACCACACAAAAACAGAAATTACTAGAGTTTTATAACATTATATGGAAAAATGGAAAATTTCCTAATAAATGGAGTGAAGCATTACTAATACCCATAGACAAAACAGGAACTGACCCAAATACCCTAGAAAACTATAGACCAATAACACTAAAAAGCTGTACCTGTAAAATTCTCGAAAGAATGATCAATAAAAGACTAAACTGGTACCTAGAAAAAAATAAATTGCTAAACAAATATCAGTTTGGCTTTCGAAAAGGTTTAGGAACAATAGATTCACATGCATATTTCGAATCAGAAATAATGAAAAACTTTTCAAAAAATGAATACATGTTATCAGTCTTCCTTGACCTTGAAAAAGTCTTCGATAGAATTTGAAAAAAAAAAAAAACAATCATAAATGAATTAAAAGAAATGAACATCAAAGGTAACATGTTAACATTCGTGAATAACTTCATTCTTTCCAGAACATTCCAGGTACAAATAGGAAACATCTCCTCTAACAAAAAAATAGCCCAAAACGGAGTCCCCCAAGGCTCAGTACTTAGCACAACCCTCTTCCTTATAGGTATAAATAACATACACAAACACATAAAATCACCAACAAAACATATCATATACGCCGATGACTTAGCTCTTTTTACAAAATCAAAAAACTTAGAGAACGCAACATCAGACATACAAAACACAATAAATGACCTTATAGAATGAACTAAATCCAATGGAATGATCTTTTCTACAAACAAAACAAGACTTATGATATTTACCAAAAAACACAAAACAACCCTTGTACCAAAAATATACATAAACAACACTGAAATAAAACAAGTTCAAGAGCACAAATTCCTTGGATTAACACTGGATGAAAAATTAACATTACCCTAATAAACGGATTTTCACCATTTAAAGTTCATATAATATTAGACCCTTCAAGAAATATCCTAACCAAATTTCAGCTCCCTAATCCCACGGAAACATACTTTTATAAGGAGTCAAAAAATGTAACATTTTAATACTTAAAATTGATTGGCGTAGGTACAATTTAAAATTGAAGGGGGTGTTAATGAAATTCAAATTTGAACTAAAACAATTGTTTTGAAAATATTATCAATAAAATTTACAAAAAACTTTGAATTTTGGAGTACCGTTATTTCTAAGAAACTTTTGAACACGTGCACAAATAATTTTTGGCACAAACATACATGCACAAATAATTTCTTGCATAGTTCTTTGACTTTTTTTATGAATATATTCTATGAATTTTTTTTCTAATTTTAAGTGAAATGTATGTATTAGTGTATAAACAACATAAAACAAAAATTATTAAACAATTAGTTAACTACGAAAAAAGTTACAAGGTCTTTTTTGAATAGTTGAGTATGAAATTTACATTGCACAAATAATTTTTGTCATCACTGTATATGTAACTATTATATTATAAGATAAATATAATATAAGATAAATTAAAAAAAAAAAACAAAACAAAAAACTACTAATGTTATTATTACATAAAATCATAATATATTAAGAGCTAAGATTAGACAATAACATTGTCAAACAGGCCTTAAATAACTTAAGAAGTGTTGAAAGGCCTCAAACATTTTATAATAATAATAATAATAATAATAATAAATAAATAAATGAAAATATTAATGTTATTAAACTGATTCAACTCAATAATCAATATGCTCGTATAATTATTTTAGTCAGTATAATTAATTATTATTATTATCTATATACAGGGTGTCCGGTTTAAGGTGTTAAAAAATGTAACCACAGATAGCTAGGTGATCTCAACTGTTTCCAAAGTATGGTTGGTTGAAGATTTTTGCTACTTTTTTTATGAATTACCATTTATCTTAATTGTCGTGATTTAATGATTGTAAAATCAAATAACATTCAGAATTTTTGTTTTTTAAATTATTGTTGTACCCTGTACCCATGCTCGCTGATTTAGACGTTAGATGTTTATGCAGACCACCGTACGATCTGTTGCGATTTTTATTTCTATCGATCATTTCGAAGTGTTACTATTAGAATACTTTTGATTTAAGCATTCTGTCTTTGTCATCAATATTCGCATGTTTTTTTTTTACTTTCAAAGTTTGTAATAAAAATGAAATAGATTTTCGTGCTATAATTTTTAATGATTTTAAGTCATTTTCAAGACTTCAAAATTCTATTAGTGATCAAGCTTCACATAGTAAGCACTAATCGTTTTTTGTACCTTAAACTTTCAGTATGGCCTATGTAATCATCTCTTAAGGTTATTTCTTAAACATTATTTTTTTCTCTAAATATCTTAATATTGTAATTAATAGTAGTTACTTAATTACTTTCTTTATCGTTTGTTTTTTCTTTCAAAAATTAAATATTAATAAAATTTAATAAGAAAATTTACTTCACCATGTCATCAGCTCAGCTCAATAATGACGTGGCATATCAATTTTCTATACATTAATCAAAATTATGAAAAAAAGTAAATAAAATATGATAACAAAAAAAAAAAGTTTAATAAGTAATTAGTGTTGAGACACGTATTATAGTTATACATATAAGATGAAAATGAATAACGTGATTGGAAAATCTAATATTTTTCTTCCATATTCTTCGTATTTTATGCTAAAACTTTATTATTTTTTTCTTTCACTGTAATTTTTTTGATATACGTAAGAAAATATATAACTACAAATTTTCCTTGTCTATTGTATATAATTTAGTATACAAAATCACATTTAATCTTTATAACTAATACATAAGTATATCGAAAATTTTTGTATAATATATTTCTTAAATAATTTTAACAAGACAACCAAAGTTCGATTATTATTAGTATAACCATCTTCCTTCCTTTTTATTTTTTTATTTTTTTTTTTCATTTTATCAGATAAATTTTGTAATCATACATATGAATATTGTGGGTTAAAATTTCAAATATATACATAAATATGTATGTACATATATTTACAATATATGTACATGCATTTTTTTTTGTGTACCAATTATTCTTAATGGGAATATTGCATCTCAAGTTTACTTGAGGTTTCTTTGATAATTTTTGTGTCATACCTACACCAACAATTTAAAGTGGAATGCGAACCACTGAATTCGTTGATAAAAAAAGAATTTTATTCGTATGACAGTGCTGGTACTGATATTTGTGTAGTTGGTTTTTATGTACTTGCTTAGTACTCGGTCAGTAGAGCCACCAAACTATACATATGTACTTACCTAGCACTTACATCAGTGTCGGCTCGTGGGGAAATCAAATGGTGGAGCTGCTTAAGGTTTCAAAGATGTAAGCATTCAAATCAATATTAACACGTTTTTCTGAAAAATCCGTTTTTCAATTTGAAATATCCGGACTCTCCTATCCGATTGTTTTGAAATTTTTGCAAAGTATTTTTCTTATACTCTCTACGAAACTACCTCTGACATGCAAAAGATCCTTTCAATAAGACGCAAGTTATAGAGCACCGAAAAAACTACGCGCATCATACTTAGGCTCCGAAAGTTGTAGAAAAAAATGATCAAAACATCGTTTTTTTAGAGAAATATAAAAATTAAACAGTTTCTTAGACAAAAATCCCTTTTTTAAATTTTGTTTTTCAACTTTACGGTTGAAAATTTTTGTTATGTATTTTTGAAATAAATATTTTCGACTAAAAATATATTCTTTTTTGCCTAATTTAAACAAACAAATCTAAATACTATGTAGATAATATCATTACAAGACACAAAATTATGTTTTTCAAAAATATATATGTGCATATGTACAGAGCTTAAAAAATTTGAATCCTTTTATACAATTTTGTTTATAAATTTTATTCTACTAAATTAAAAAATTTATCCCCATTCCTCCTACTGACAACCCTTTTATTTACATATGTAAAATGTTTCCTTAAATAGTACTTCTTATTTGATTCAAATTAATACAACATAGCCCAAGATATAACATCTTAAAGTTGGCAAGTCATAATCCTTCCATATAAAAATTGTGTGAATTTTGTGTGCAATGAATAAAATTTATACAAAAAAAAACAATAAAATTTAAACATTATGTTGGGTTGGATTGGATTAGAAAAAAATGAGATAATGAGAACGAACATTATTTTGTATTGATAGAAAAGAAGAAATGTACTTTGTTTGTATGTTTACAACATTGGGCAATCAACCAACAGCCCCGTGCTATAAACGAATCATACAGTTTGTATAGATGGAACGGAAGAAAAACGAACATTAACACATTTATGTACATGGTAAAAAATTGTATATAAATATTAATTCATCAGAAAATTGTAACAAAATTTATTGAAAATTAATTCAAAAAGTTTAAAAAAATTAACAAATTGTTCCAAATTAATATTTTCTCATTGTAAAATATGAAATTAATTTTTTAAATGGTGTAAAATTGATAATTTATAATGGAAAAAAAGTAATAATTATAATAAAATAAATATCATGAATGAATAAAAATAATATGAATATCTATTGTTTTTAAAATTCATAACAATTTTTACATACATATATAATTTTAAGATGAAAAATTTATAATGAGATCGACATCTTTACTATGTACATAAATCCTATGAGAAAGAAAATTAAGAGACAAATTTGTGTTGTATTGTTGTTACTTAGTAAGACCAAGACGTAACATTTTCTCAATTTAAGGGCAGAACTGAAATTGCCCCATGAACAGAAATTTCTTCTGAACAAAAATGAATTTTTAGGGCTATTTGTAAACTGTCCCATAGAGTATGATCACTATGATCTTATTGATCATACAAAAAGAATAAAATTATTCAAAGAGAATTGAACTATGTTGAACCATGTATTGTATGTATACATATATATTGTATTTCGAATTCCCTTTGCACTTGCATCAATTCGAGTGCACATGTACTTTGAAAAACAATTTACAGCAAATTATTTTTGATTTTTCTCTATGTTTTTTAGAAATAGTTTCAAATCTATTTTGATGAAATTCTGCAATTTTATGCAATTTAAGGTGAAATTCTTCGTGGGGCACTGCCTATTTGCCCTTAAGGTAGAGCCGCGTCTGACTTACATATAACCAACTCAAATGAATTGGTACTTATTTAAAGCTCAGTGAACTTAGGCGGTTTTGAACTTAAGACCTTCGGAATCAGAAGCCAACACTCTACCGTTTCGACCATTGTCCGCCATGTATGTATATATGTAGCTACATATGTAAGTAGTGGGGATATAGCGACTCTAACCCAGGGAGGATTTTGTGCACAGCTATTGTGGATTGACGTCATAAGCTTTTAAGCTTTTGGTGTTTTTGGGTTGTGGTATGTGTTGTAGATTGTGGTATACGGTGTAGCTTTTGTGGTATGTGGTATAGCTTTGAAGGTGTTAACCTGTTGTGTGTGTGTGTGTATGTGTGTAAATTTTGTCAGCATTTGTAAGCAATAGAAAAAGGGTGGGGATAAGATTTTTTTAAGAGACGATTTCTTCAAACGGTATCAGTTCATCGTGAAGTTTCAAAGTGTTTATTAAATTTTATCTTGAAGTTTGTCAAAAAGGTTTTACGGATAGTGAGTGAATCAACAGCAATATCAGTTTTATAAATCAGCAGTTTTAAATACGGAATTTATATTAAAAAAATGAAGTTTACATGTGAATTATGTAATAAAGATTTTTCAACAAAATCAGTTTTAAAAAGACATGTTAATAGCATTCATGGTGAACGTGTAGATCCATTTTGATTCTGTTATCGACAAACTTTCCTATGTAGTATGTAGAAAAGAAATTCTCAAGGAGCGATTATTTATTATCTCATTTAAGAAAGAATCATACGGTTGAAGTAAAAAATCCAGTTGAGTCAATAGCGATAACAAAATTTTGTGATGCATGTCAAAAAGATGTTTTAAAAAAGAATTGGTCACATCATTTAAGAAAAAACATACACAAAAAAAAAATCAGCTGAACCTCTAAATGAAAATTTGAAGGTGCTTTTGAAGAAAGAGTTGAAACGTATATATCAGGTCATCCCATAAATAATGCGAAATTTTATCGAATTGAAAGAGAATTAAATAAAACAATTTTTATGTATATTTTAATCATCTATGTATTTTCCTTCATTGTCTACAATTGTTCTCCACCTATCAGCTAACTTTTCTATACCTCTTTTGTAAAAGTCCTGCGGCTTTGAGTCAAAAAAGGATTGTAATGTCCTTTCGACATCTTCTTTACAATTTAATTTTTTTCCCGCTAGATGAGCTTGAAGACTTCGAAACAGGTGATAGTCTGACGGTGCCATGTCTGGTGAATACGGTGGATGAATCATTCTTTCCCAGCCAAATTCAATAATTTTATCTAGCGTTGGTCTTGCTGTATGAGGTCTCGCGTTGTCTTGATGAAAAAGAACACCTCTTCTGTTAACGAGCCCTGGTCGTTTTTCTACGAGTTTTTCTTGAAGGCGCTGCAGTTGTTCGCAGTAAATCTCCGTATTAATGGTTTGGTTACGATCTAACAGTTCGAAGTGGATAATTCCGCGAATATCCCACCAAACACTTAACAAAACTTTCAAAGGATGAAGTCCACCTCTTGATTGTGATGTTGAAGGTTGGCTTGGGTCAACCCAAGATCTTTTACGTTGTACGTTATCATACAGAACCCACTTCTCATCGCCAGTCACAATACGTTCTTCGCAAGCGGTTTTCTTCAGAAAGTTCATGAGGAACCCATTTTCCCATCTTGCTGACTTTTCCTAGATTTTGTAGGTGCCGATGTACCGTGGAATGACTTGAATCGAGTTGTTTGGCTAATTCTTCAACAGTTACTGCTGGATTAGACTCCACCAGAGTCTTCAAGGCGTCCTCATCAAAGGCAACAGGCCTACCTGACCTGGGTTCATCCGAAAGGCTAAAGTTTCCACTACGGAATTTTTCAAACCATCTGCTCACTTGACTTAAACTTATTACACCCTCTCCATAAACACCATGAACTTGACGACAGGTTTCAGCTGCTTTTTCACCTTTATTAAAGAAAAACAATATAATGTGGCGTATATGCTCTTTTGACACTTCCATCGTTTTCTTTGCTAATGAGCTCTTAAATTTGTTTTGTATACTTCAAAAGACAGATTTAAAATGGAAAGGGATTACTTTTGTTACATACATCTTTTTTTTTGTGAGGAGGTATCAGGTATTGAAACTCGCAACCCTTATCGCCATACCCAATAAAAAATTCGCATTACTAATGGGATGACCTGATACTTGAAAACAATGATGAATGTGTATTAAAATTCTTTAATACATCAAAAGATCATATTTTGAATGCTTTAGGAAATCTACTCGATAAACATTCATCATTCAAGTTTAATATGGAATTACATATTTTGTGAATATATAAAAATTACAAAAGGAAATGACGACGAAGATGATATCACACTTTCAGTTAAATCATTTCAATCTTCTATGTCAATTATACAGAAAATTGAAGATTTATGTCCAGTTTATGAAAATATGGTAGGAAAAATTCATAAAAAAATGCCAGAATTTCAAGAAAGAGATAGTGGTTGTACTCTAATAAAAATTGTTCACGTTGAAATTAATATTAATCAATGGAGACCCTTAAGAGGATCTCATTACATATCACTTCCAAAATCTATACAAAATAAAAAAGCTTGTATCAATGTAAAGAATGAGGACGAGTATTGTTTTAAATGGGCTGTAATATCTGCAATGAATCCAGTTGAAAAACATTCTGAAAGATCATCATCGTATCAGATTGAAAATATAAAGTCTGAAAAAATAATTTTGAAAAATGGTGGTGAACTTGATTTTACTGATCTAGAGTTCCCACTAAAAATATCTGATATTCATAAATTTGAAATGCTGAATCCAAAAATTAGTATTAATATATTTGGATTAGATGATAATAAAATTATTGGGCCGTTTTATTCAACGTCTGAAGAAAAATATTTTCATATAAATTTATTACTTATACAAGAAGAAGAAAAGTTTCAATACGTATGGATAAAAAACATGTCCAGGTAATACTAGTGTAAGTGTAAATTATGAAATTTTATTAATTAACAAAAATTTTTCATAATTTCAGATTAATAAGAGAGCAGTTAACACATTATCAGCATCAAATCTATATGTGTAACTCATGTTTGTTATACTTTTCTTCTGAAAATGACTTGAATGCTCACAAGAAAGATTGTAATAAAATAGTAACAAAACTGTTCCCTTTGTAATATATGCTGATTTTGAATGTATTATATTTTAAAGAATATTAGTACATGCATGCCATGATCCATCATTACCATCCACAACAAATGTATAGGAACATGAGGCTTGTGCCTTACAAGAACTTACAGAACTTACAAAGAAAATGATTGTGCAAAAATATTTGTATCTTCAATTATTAAAGATGTAAAACATTTATATCACAATTATATTGAAAATTCGAAATCAATAAATCATTTAACATTAAATTAAATCAAAATTCAAAATGAAAGTACAGAGTGCCATATTTGTAAGCAGTTTTTAGATAAGGATAGAGTTCGAGATCACTGTCATCTAACTGGCAAATATAGAGGACCAGCTCATGAAAAATGTAATTTATTGTATTATATCGCATGCCTAAATTTTTTCCAATATTTTTTTCATAATTTTCTGACGTGTGTCATTTATTTATACAGGAGTTATCTAATTTTGATGGAGATATAAATGTTATTCCTCTGAATAAGGAACTATATGTATCACTATCGAAGAGAATTTTAGTTGATGAAAATAATACAATAGAATTGAGATTTCTAGATTCAAATAGATTTATACAGTCTAGTTTAGATTCTTTAACGAAAAATTTAACAAATGTTATGTTAAGAACAGTTCGATCAGAGTTCAAGGATGATGAAAAATTAAAATTGATGACAAGAAAAGGAGTATTTCCATATGAATATATCAATTCATGGGAGCGATTAGATAAAGCAAGTTTACCAGCACAAGAAGATTTCAGCTGTAAATTGACAAATAGTGTATGTAATAACGAAGATTATAATAATGCGCGAAAGGTTTGGCGTAAATTTGAATGCAAAAATCTTTGGGACTATTTATTATTATATTTGAAGACGGATGTATTATTTTTAACCGATGTATTTGAAAATTTTAGAAAAGTTTGTAAAAAAATTTACTCACTCGATCCTTGTCAATATTATACTGCTCCAGGTTTATCATGGGATACAATGTTGAAGGAAACAAAAATTGAACATCAGAGGCGGAATTTCTCAGTGTTGCCATAGACATTCTGTAGCAAATAATAAATATATGGATGATTATGATGAGCAAAAACCATCGCAATATTTAATGTATGTAGATGCAAACAATTTGTATGGTTGGGCAATGTCACAAGCTCTTCCTTATGGTGATTTTGAATGGATTGAAAATAAAAATATCGATATTGAAAATATTCCTAAAGTTTCAGAGACTGGTTGTATTATATTTTAGAAGTGGATTTAGAATATCCTGAAGTATTACATGATGTACATAATGACTTACCATTTTGCTCAGAAAATAAAATTACTTCATATTCAAAACATGTTAAATTAATTACAGATTTAATAAACAAGAAGCGATATGTTATTCATTATAGAAATCTACAACATTGTATTAAACATGGTCTTAAAGTTACACATATTCATAGAGTATTACAGTTTAAGCAATCAACATGGATGAAACGGTTCATTGATTTGAATAATCATCATCGTACACTTGCGTACTTCATTCAAGACTTCAAACAGTGCGGACGTGTTTTGCATATTCTCTTGCAATTCGATTACTATAAATTAAAAATTATTTTGTTATTTTTTCAATTTTATTATAATCAGTTCAGCTTATTACTTTAAAGTGTAGTTCATTGTACCTGCCTATTTACTAAGTTGCTGACATAATCTATTTTTTTTTGTATACTTTTTTTGTGCCAAATCATTAAATGCAATAATTATCATCGTAATACAAAAATCACTAGATATTTAAAACTAAATATTTGCAATTAAATCATTTAATTTCATTCAATTTTATTTAGATACTGAATATTACTTCAAGTGTGGTTAATTGTACTGGCCTATTTTTTTTATTTTCTTTTTTGTTTACTTTTTTTGTGCTGAATCATAAAAGTGCAATATTCTTCAAGCGTAAGGTTAATATTAATGTAAATAAAGTGTTACTGACTTAAAGTTCAAAAGTAAATTCCGTTTACGCACAATTACATAATTATAAAGTAATAACAATTAATTAGTAAATTAATACAAAAACCAACATAGATCAAAATTAAGTTCTGTTAACGTGTAAATAATAATAATTCAATTTAAATTTAAAAAAATGTCCAAACAATTTAAATGTGATATAAGTACATGCCATATTCAAGATGGAAATACCGATGTTATGCTTTTTTGCAAAGGCTTCTACAAAAGAAAAATGCATGGTGTTTGTTTGAATGCCCCATGTAATTGGTATTCTTTTTTCTTGTCACAATATTTTGTTTGTGAACAATGCCAGGATTACTACAGCATACTTCGTAATTTACAAGAAAATTTGGTACATGAACTTAATAAATCTAGTGACATTAGCCCGGAACTTCAATCCACAGCTACAAATATAATCAGTCAAAACTCAGCGAACTTTAACGAAATGGCAAAAAACTATGATACTTTGAACACCTCCGTGACTGCACTTATGGGTCAATGCAATAAAAATTTTGCAGTAATATTTAAGCAGAAGTTTGAGCACTTGAAAGAAGAGTTAGTTTCATCTATTAAGTGTGCCTTTGCTGATATGCTTAATGACAGTCCTTTACAAGAAGGAGGCAATTGCAGTAACATTACAGTAGCTCCAGAGTTGGAAAATTTGATAAATGTCTCCCTCGAAAATTTTGACAATATCTCTGCCAAACTAGATAATTTAATATCTTCGTCCACCGACATTCTTGATGATACTCAGACCTCAAAAACTCAACTACAAGATCTGCAATGCAATATTAAGTACAACAATAACAGGACCCTGAATGATAGCATCTGTGAGGCATTTGAAAAGCTGAACGAGCTCTCTACAAGAAATACACACGAGAAGTCACCTGATGACGCTTTCAGAGCGGACGAAAATACAGACAACACTTTATTCTCTGCTGCAAAAAATATTCAACCAATGTCCAAATCACCCGCTCCTCCTAACAACGAAAAAAGTCCCACAATTCCTACATCTCCTATATCTAAGCAATCAGTTATGAACACCTCCCACAAAAACACTAACACAAAATCAGCGTATAAAATTTCTATATCTAGCCTATCCCCTAAAACAACTGAATCAGGCCTCGAAAATTATATAAAACGTAAATTTAAATGTAATAAAGTTAGTTGCAAGTTAATAACGCCCTCCTATTTAAAATATAAACCTAAATACTTATCATTTAAAGTTAGGTTACCAGACTCTATGATAAGCAAGGTTAAAAATATGGAAAAATGGAAAAAAGGGACAATAATTAAAGATTTTTCTGAAAAATTTGAATCTGCAGCTTCTTCTATCTCAGTGCCGAAAGATGACAGCAACATAAATAAAAAAGGTAACAAAAATAAAAATACAAATAAAATTTAAAAAAATAACAAGGTAATTTAAAACAAAAAGTGCCCAAATTTTATTTATAGCGAAACCATTAACTCCTCTCCTAGACCTGAAACCACAGTATCCTACTCTCACCTTCACCCTCATCCGAACCCCTCATCCACACAATCTAATTACAATCAATCATCACCTCCTGGTCTCCTATCGCTTAATCTCTCTCCTCCTAAATTAACAACACCCGCAGCCCCTCAACATACTGAAACATACCACCCAGCCTCTACACATGACCATCTCGCTTCTTCATTCGATCCCATGCTCCCACCAATTGTAGCTTTACCTTGCTTATCTTCACAATCAAAGCGACTCTGTCTGTATTGATGGTAAAACCAAAGCGAATCTAAAGGTGTTAATTCGCCAAGAAGGACTCCCTACTGATCCATCAGCGTTAAAGGACATATACGTACGTTACCATCAGTGTTACGACGTTACCCCTCAAGAAGCCTTCTCAGATCTCGAAGCATATGCCTCTCATATCACTTCCAAAAGAATTAACTATCTTCAAAGAACCAGAGATGTCCATAATAAGTTTTTTCGCTAACAAAGACAACCATATTATAATCAGTAATTCGTACCCCTCAAAAACTCACCCATATTTGCCAAACAAACTGTCAATTTATTATCAAAATGTTAGGGGTCTTCGTACTAAAACTAAAGACGTTTATATTAACTCAATGGTTTTAGGCTTTGATGTTTACCTCCTCACAGAAACTTGGCTAGCCAGCAACATTAATAACCTTGAACGATTCGAGAAATCTTATTTAGTTTTCAGAAAAGACAGACATTCTTTATGTACCTCAACTAATACTCCAAAAGGAGGTGGAGTATTAATTGCTATCAAAAATAATCTTAATGTATCGGAAATTCATATTCCTGAATCAAGCTCCCTAGAAATATTGTGTGTCAAAATTGATGTAAAATGGAAGGGTTATTACATTCTACCTAATTCAGACATAGAAATTTACAACAATATTGTCAAAGCGATTGACTCTGTTTCTTTTCAGCTATCCATAACTGATGAACTATTTGTTTGTGGTGATTTCAACTTACCTCATATAAAATGGTCTCAACATGATGAGGAACATTATCTTATTCCCCTTAACCTGACAAACGCATAAGATAGCGCTCTTATTGACGGGTTGAACATTAATTTCTTACAACAAACATCAAACATAAAAAACTTTCAAAACAGACAACTTGACCTAATCTTTACTTCTGATTGGAACAACTTCACTATTATCAACTATAATTTATCCTTTGTAAATATTGACAACTTTCACCCTGCGATAGGCTTCACTATTTGTACCAACCCTCCATCGAATTCTGACACTGCTAATATAAAAAGTTTTAACTTTAGCAAAGCTGACTTTGTAGGACTTAATCAATTCTTTTCTACTATCAACTTTACTACATTGTTACAAAATGTAGAACTCGATGATGCCGTGATTAAGTTCTATGATGTTATTCTCCAGGGCTTTCATCTATTAATTTGCCTCGCACTTCCAAGAAATCGACCAACAGTAGTCCTCCGTGGTTTACCCCCGGAATTAGAAGTTTAAGAAATAAAAAAAATAAAGCTTGGAAGAAATATTGAAAATCAACAAACAAGGTGGATTATTCAAACTTTATAGCATTGTTAAATGAGTTTAAGACCTGTGTGGAGCAAAGTTATAAAAACTACATTGTCGACCTATCATCTAAAATTAAAAATAGTCCTAAACTTTTTTGGAAATTTGTTAATTGTAAAAGAAAAGTGGATGAGTTTCCTACGTACATGAATTATTCAGGAAAAACAACCAGTGACCCCCAAATAATATCAGATTATTTTCGTCACTTCTTTTCTTGCTCATATAACGATTCAAAATTCACATTAAATGAAAATCTATTTGATCATTTGAATGAGTTCCTCAAAACCATTTTTGTAAACCATTCTTTTGAAAATGCGGCAATCGAAAAATATTTAGATAAACTCGGAACAGATATTAATCCTGGCCCGGATGGTGTACCTGAAATAATCCTTAAAAATTGCGCTAAATATCTAGCCTTTCCGCTGTCTGTTCTTTTTAATCTGTCTTTGTCTTCGGGCCATTTTCCTGAACTTTGGAAGGAAGCCTATATACGTCCCATCCATAAAAAAGCACAAAGTGTGAGGTCCAAAATTATCGTCCAATTTCCAAATTGTCATCCATACCTAAATTGTTGGAGCAGATAATATTTGACCAGGTGTACTGCCATTGTACACAATTTTTGGTTCATAACCAACATGGGTTCATGAGAAAAAAATCAACCGTCACAAAATTGGTTTAATCATCTTCAATTTTTATTAATGCGATGGAAACAGGACTTCAAACAGACGTAATTTACAATGATTTCAGTAAAACCTTTGACCTCCTTCCTTATAGCGTAATTCTTTTCAAATTAAAAAGACTTGGTTTTCCTCCATTCTTTATCAAATAGGCTAGTTCATACTTAACGAACAGAAAATATTCAGTTAAATTCAAAACTTAAATTTCCCAGTGTTTTATAGCAACATCTGGAGTGCCGCAAGGTAGCCATCTCGGTCCCCTTTTTTTTATAATATCTGTCAATGATGTTGCGTCTGTTTTAAACGATAGTGAATTGCTTATCTTCGCCGACGACATGGAAATATTTAAAACAATTACCTCGTCGCAGGACTGCTTTAAACTTCAAAATGACTTGAACAAATTTTTCTCCTGGTGCCGCAACAACAATCTTTTGCTTAATGTGGATAAATGTGCACTAATGAACTTTACACGGCGTACCAATCCTGTAGCTTTCGGTTACACACTAAATAACCAAGCTTTAAATAAGGTCAATTCTATAAGAGACTTAGAAGTATATTTTGATGGAAAATTGACTTTCAAAATCCACTTCAATAACATCATTAATAAAGCCAATGCTATGCTCGGATTTATTAATAGGTGGTCAAAAGAGTTTGATGATCCATATATTACAAAATCCTTATACACTGGTCTTGTTCGCCCGCATTTAGAATACGCTAGCCAAGTGTGGTCGCAATACTTTGAAACTCATTCAAACAGGATCGAGGCAGTTCAAAAAAACTTCATTAGGTTTGCTCTTCGGAACCTTCCTTGGTCCAGCCCAATTAATCTCCCACCTTATGAAAGTAGACTTAATTTAATCCATTTAGTTTCATTGCAGAAAAGACGAGAAGCTGCAGACTCAATTTTCATCGTTCAAGTTGTTAATGGTGGCGTTATTTTAAAATTCATTCGGGACAGAGTTACTTTAAACTTTTCTACCCGACTTCGTAAAACTAGTCTTTTTAACGTCGCTTATCATAGAACAACTTGTGAAAAATTTGAGCCAATCAATAGAATGCTTTTGTCTGCTAACAAAAACCAAGATGTTATAAACTTTGAAGAATCCAAAAAGTCCTTAAGAAATAAAACACTTTCCAAAAATTAAATATAACTTTATAAATAACTAACTAAATAATTGTAAATTTTTTGTGTGTAAAGTTGTAATTAAATTAAATTGTTTTTTTTTTTGTGAAATTGTAATTTGTTTGAGTTAAACAAATAAATAAATAAATAAATATACTATTCAAACAGAAGATTTTTATAATGATATTAAAAATGATATTGATAAATACTTTGATACTTCTGAATTTGCATTCAACAATCCATGGTATTCCATTGAAAAATAAAAAAGTTTTAGGTATGATGGAAGAAGAAAATAATGGAAGTATAATGACTGAATTTATTGGTTTAAGATCGAAAATGTATTCATTAAGTGTGAAAGATTCAAAAGATATTAAAAAAGCAAAAGGTGTAAAAAAGACAATTGTTTAAAGTTTAAGTATAGAAATTGCTTGTATAAAAAGAAATTGTTTTATAGTAATAATATGTACTTATATACGAGTATATTTAGATATAAAATTCATAATATTTATACACAAATAATTAATAAAGTAGCTTTAAGTTTTTTCGATGATAAGAGATTTATAAAAGAAAATGAAATAAGTACATATGCTTGGGGAGATTTCACAATTAATATGGATATAAATTAAATTAAATTTAAGTTTTTTAAATTATAATGAATAAATTTATTATTAAAAAAAAAAATACATGTTTTTTTCTTTCTTCCTTTATATTTCAAGTACAAGATTTTCTTTTGCAAGCTCTTTCTTAACAAAATTTCTTGAAACTAATACATTCTGCCCATTTTTTGTTGGGCATCTTAGCGTTTGTGGATATTTGTTACGAATTATTTGTAAATTTGGTGCTTCCAAATCATCTAGATCATAGATTGTATAGTTTTCACTCAATATATTACACAACCAGGATTTTTTTTCATTACTTTTAACGTACATATATTGAGGTATCTTCTAAATTTTTGCATAAAAATTACTTAACATTTTCAAAATCAATTGATTCTTCGTTCCATGTAAAACCATGATGATTATTAAATAGCCACTTTGCTTGATTTTGTTGTTTTCTAGGTAAATTTTCAAATGGATATGGTGGTTTTATTATAAGAAGTTGAAACTCTTGAAAATTATATGATACTGTCAATTTTTTCACTATAACATTATTTTTAATACCACGAAATTCTTGAACGTCAATAACCGCACTTTTATTATTAAACATTTTATGATATATGTGTATTCTCTCACAAGTTCTTTGAAGTACTAAATAAATTTCTATATTATAATTTCATTTATATCAGTTTTCTAACTTCTCCATTCAGTGGATTGTATTCAATTATTAGATCATGTAGTAGTAAACAAAATCCCGCAGCATTGTTAGGAATATTAACGTTGCTAGCTAATTTAAATTCTATTCTAATATCAACAGGTCCTGTTTTTATTGTTTCGTTTTGATAAGTACAATCAATAACAACAATTGGTGCTATACTCTTGAAACTATGTATCCCATTTTAACAACGGTTGACAATTCCTTCCATAAAGAGTTTCTTGAAATTTTGTATACATATCATATAACAATACATATCGATTACGTTCAAAAAGTATATTTAAATTATCATATGGATATTTCTCAGAGTTTAAATGAGCTTTAACGTTAGCTAGTTTACAGTGATCAAAGTAAAGTCTCTTTGTGTTGTTTGTTATTGTGATGGTGTACTAATGATATTATCATTTTTAAATGAGTATTTATTATTATTATTTTTGTTGTATATCAGCATATCTAGTTCTTATTTATTTGACGTTCACATAAGAATTAATAGCTTTATTTAAAAGACTACTTATTTTATACTTTAAATCTTATTCTATAATTGTGGTTTCAAATCTAATCTTACTGTAATTATTTCGCCTCTGAAATTAATCAAATCTCCATTTTGATCTACAATTTTTACTTCAACAGAACTAATTCGTTTCATATTTACATATTCTTAGGAACTTCTGTTATTTTATACCCTGGTCCTACATCAGGCGAGAATTCATGAAGAGTATGAACAGGAATATTATTAATATATGATCCTACTATTAGATTACATTCAATTCGTATAGCGTTAACTTTAGTTATATTCACAGGTAAATCAGACACATGCGTTGTATTTGACTCTAATTCTTTTTTACTAAAACCTAACAGTTGACCAATCGATCTATCTCTGTTAAAGTAGACGGTGTGTGTACTTTTAATTTCTGTTTTGCGTGTGCTTTTGTTTGCTTGTATTTTAAATGTAGGTTTAGTTTTCCTTTTCTCGAGCTCTTTTTGAATGAAATTCGCGATGTCATCAACTTCACAAGATCCCACAGCTATTTTAATAGTATAATATGAAATAAGTTATTGGTTTCATCCACGTTTATAGATATGAAAATCAACAAGACCACAAAGATAGTCAGATGATAAATTTATAGGTGGAAAGTATTCTGTTGTTAATATTGATGTATTCCCACTTAAAATAATGTTACTGACATGTTGAAGGTTTTAAATGTAATGAATGATAGTTTTATGTTTACACATTTATTTGTATTAATTTACGTCAATAAAATTACACAAAAACTTTAAACATAAATGTCCACATTTAAATGAATTGAAATTTTGATATCTATTATAATTATATTCTATATTATTACCTAAATATCTAACAATTTTAGAGATGGTTGCAGATTACCATAACTATCAAAGTATTCAACATGATTTCCTTTTCTCAGATATGCTACCCAATGTGTACCAAGTCCACTTGAATTATCTAAATTTACTATACCACATTCATTTTTATAAGGTTTTGATGGTAGTTTATCTTTCATGAATACGCTCTAAAGTGCCGTATACTTTTACCATATCTCATTAAATCGATTTCATTGAGAGGTTTATTGGGTAGCTTACTTAAAAGTTTTTTGGATTCGGATTTAAGAAAAGACCAAGACCTTTCCTATATAGTTTAAGTTGTAATCCTTTTCCCATTGCTACTGCTTCCATAGTTTTATTATGTCGTTGGTTTTCAGCTAGTTGTTCTCTAGCTTGTTTTGCATCTTTGATTACCTTTGCTATTTTTGCCACACCACTAGATAATGCTCCTACTGCTGAGAGACCAGCAAAAAGTGGAACTAAGAATGGTAAAAAACCTCCTGTTTTTGGAACAGGTATTATACGAGGTAATTGAATTGATGATTTTTTTCCTTTTTATGGTGTTCTTGGCTGCAGTTAATGCCATTCTAATTGCACTATTCATTTCTTCTGGTTTTCGTGATTTTAATATTTTACGAGCATTTGAATAGCTTGTCGGAACACTTTACGCGTTTTCGTATATTCTTCTTTGTTGATTTCTTTTTAAGTCACATACCAAATTTCACTTTAGCTTTCATTGCGTTTGTAACAAACCACGAGTTTATACGTTCACCTATCCTTAAATCTTTTGCTTTTACCCTTTCCCAAGCTTTTTCTGCTAATATTTTGTCAGCTGTATGACGTTGATTTTTATCTTTATGTTTATAATAAAATATATCGTGTTGTTTTCTAACTTGATCTAACTGATTGATTCCCTGATCTCCTCTGTCAAGACGTTGTTGTAGTTTTGCACCAGGTCTACAATATTGATATCCAGGAAGATGAAGTTCTATTGCTGACTTGTTGGTTAATGTATTCACTAATCCTTTACCTTTGCGAGTTTGTGTTTGAATTAATGTTTTTCGATTATATTTGATCATTTTATATGTTTCCTCACACAGACAGATGAATAGAATGATGTTGAAAACCTATAAATTATGTATTTATAGTTGTTTTTTCTTTAGTTCTTATCAGTATGCGTTTCATAAAACAACGTGATACATTAAATGTAAAAAATGCAGATTTTGTAACAAATACTTCAAATAAAATTAAACATAGTAAGCTATTACCTAACAATGTACGTGCCATTATTGTGGTTCCGTCGAATTGCAGAAAAACAAATGTAATGATGAGTTTACTTGAATACCCGAATGGTCTTAAATTTGAAAATATTTACATATACTCAACATATACTTTATATCAACCAAAATATGAGTATCTTAAAAAACTGATTTCATCTATTAAAGGATTAGGATACAACACATTTTCTGAGAATACTGAAATAATATCGCCAGAACAGGCTAAACGAAACTCTATTTTTATATTTGATGATGTTGCCTGAGAAAAACAAAATAATATACGTTCATATTTTTGTATGAGACGTCATAAGGATATCGATAGCTTTTACTTATGTCAGACTTATACTCATATTCCAAAACACTTGATACGTGAAAACTCAAACTTAATTGTAATTTTTAAACAAGATAAGATGAATTTAAAGCATATTTATCGTCAATACAGACATGTCATATGAAAAATTTCGAGATATGTGTTCAAAATGTTGGAAAGATTTTATTATTTATTACGGATTTTTAGTAATAAACAAAGACAGTTCATTAGAATGCGGACGATACAGAAAAAGAGTTGATACTTTTATATTATTACAAATATATATATATGTATATACGAGTGTATGAGTTGTAGCTATATCATTATATTATTCCAACTACCGAGCTGTTTAATCTGTTTTAGAGCTGTTCAAAGACCTTTTAGGGTGCTTTAGAGCTGTTTAAAGACCTGCTTAAGCTGTTATAGAGCTGTTCAAAGACCTATTTAAGCTGTGTTCTTTTGAAACGTCATTATGGAAAGCGAGTTAATTATATTAAGAATATATTAGAACAAGAAATGTCATTCGTAAGAAATATCAAGCTTTGAAAACTGGTAAAGCAGAAGAAGAAACACATTTAGAAAGTGTTTTTAAACCAATTACGAAACCTTCGAAAAAAATAGTAGATAAAACTCATTATCCGGATATTAGAACTGAAGTAAAAGAAGAATGTAAAACTCCATTTAAGTCTAAACGTCTGAAGACTGAATTTTCAAGTACACCACATGAATATTCCAAAAAGTTAGAAGAGAACTTTGAAACACCCCAAACAATGAAACAACCTAATTTTTCTCACAACTCATTAGATGAAAGTTTTGATGAATCACAACAACAACAACCAACATTTTGAAATTCACCGAATCGATTTTTGAAAGAAATGAAATTAGAAGAAGATGATATTGATTACAAATACGGATCACATTTAGATCATGATAGAAATACTTGGAAAATAGGAAACTCTGCGTTTTCTATTGACGAGAAAACTATTGTTATCAATGGAAATTTTTATTCTCTAACACCTGGTTTGATTCAATTATTGTTTTTAAAAAATCCTAATACAAGGAAATGCACTAACGAAGACTTCAAAAATTATAAAAAAAATTATAATACAAACAAATGCAAATAAACGCGATTATGATGAAAGTGGACAAATATCTGAAACAGAAGCAAGAAGTATTAGATTAGATTAGATATTTAGGGGCTATAGTTGCACTTCGACCTTTATAGATCTTTTGTACAGCCCGTGCTTCTCATAGGTTAAGGCTTTTAATGAATCCTAAAGTTCTATGAGAAGGTGCACACCAAACTTCTTCTGGTTTTAGAAAAAGTTGACGCATATGTTGCACTCTTTTAGAAGCCAATGCCTCACATTCACATAGGATGTGCTTCGAGGTTTCCTTGGCTTCTTTGCAAAATCTGCATTTGTCATCCTCTTTGAGCCCCATCTTACTCAAGTGGTAGTTGAGCGGACAGTGCCCAGTGATAAGTCCCGTAATTGTCCTTAGTTCTTGCCTGCTGAGGTTGACTAGTTTCCTAGAGATACCAGTTGAAGGCCTAATGAACTCCTTCGCTTGTATGTTTCTTGGGGTTTTTTCCCAGTAGGAGATACATTTCTTTTTCTCCCATTCTTTTATGTAGTTTTTTGTGTAGCTTTTAGGCAAGCCACAGAAGGGTTCAGGTCCAATAAATTTGGAATTGGCGCCTTTTTTTGCAAGGGAATCCGCCAGCTCGTTACCCTTGATTCCTTCGTGTCCCGGAACCCACATAAGGTAAACTTTGTTGGTTCTGGCGAGTGTTATCACAGTCTTAAGGCATTCTAATACTAGCCTCGACACAATTTTATGCGCGTTGAGGGCTTTAAGTGCTGCCTGACTGTCTGAGATTATGTAGACTGTGGCTCTATTGAAGCCTTTTTTAAGGCATTCGGTAGCACACATGTCTATGGCATAGATTTCAGCTTGAAAGACCGATGAGAGTTTACCCAGGGATTTGAAGAGGCTTCTTTTTGGGCCTGCTACCCCTGCGCCTACTCCCGACTCGGTTTTCGAGCCATCCGTGTACCATATAGAAGCTCCTTCTTCAAAGGTTATTTTGTTATCGCGCCAAGATTCGCGATCCGGAAACAGTACTTTGAACGGCTTCTCAAAGTTTAATGTTGCCTCCATCTCGTCAGTCACTTGACTGATTTGGAAGTCCTTAAATTCTTCTAGGATCTTAAGGTTATGTGTCAGATTACCTGGTTTAAGTTTTTTACTTTTCTGATATTTTAAGGCCCAGTTCAGTGCTTCTTTCTTAATTTGTATATTAAGAGGTGGCAAGCTGAGCATGGCTTCCAATGCTGCCGTTGAGGTAGTTCTAAGAGCTCCTGTAATACTGAGACAGGCTAGTCTCTGTATTTTATTGAGTCTATTTTGAACTGTTATTTGATTTGTCTTTGGCCACCATATGGCTGAAGCATATGTAAGTATGGGTCTTATGATGGCCGTATATGACCAGTACACCATCTTTGGTTTTAGTCCCCATGTTTTGCCAAAGAGTCTGTTGCAGTTCCAAAGGGCAAGGGTGGTATTTTTGAACGTTTTAATAGAACATTGAAGGAGATGATGTGGAAAGAATTCAGTATGAATGGATCATATTATTACCAAATACAATAACACTATTCATCGAACATTAAAAAATCCGTCCCAAAGATGTTAATAAACACAATGAAAAATTTTTATTAAAGACAGTTTACAATAACTTGAAAGTTTTTTGCAAACCAAAATACTAAATTGAAGATAAAGTACGAATAAGCAAATATATTTTTGAGAAGGATATACATCCAACTGGACCACCAAGATTTTCACGATTACAAAAGTTTAAAACACAAACCCCATAACGTATCTTTAAGAGGATTATAAAGGACAACCAATTGAAGGAGGGTTTTACGAAAAAGAAATAATTAAAACCAAACATCCAGATCTTTATTTAGTAGAAAAAATTTTAAGAAAAAAAAGAAACAAAGTTTTTGTGAAATGGTTAGAATTTAATAATCAACATAAACGTGGATAGACGAGAAGGAATTACTGAAAAAGTAAATAAAAAAAAAGAAAAATTATTTTTAATAAATGTTTTTTATTTGCGAAATCTTATTATTTATTGATATTGGGATTTGTTTATATTTTGTTTTATTATTTACATGTATTTGGTGTTTACCAACCAACAATTTTTATTTGATAAAGTAAAGAGAAACTATACAAACTACAGAACCGATCTCGAGTATATTGATGCTCACAATATCAAATACAAATATACAAAAATGAAAATGTATTTCATAAATAGTAATTAATAAATGTCAACTCATGCTTAAAACCACCATTATTCAGAGTGTAAAGATGAATTTTGAAAGTGATTTTTACACAGACTATTTAACAGACGAAGATAGAAGAACGCTTCTCTACTATCGAAAATATATACAACAATATAAAAAAATGGAAATAATCACATCAATTCATGGATCTCATTACCTTGATTGTTGTTGGGCCAAAGATGATACAACTACCGGACCAGATACATGTATTTGTAGCTATGGACAAAATAAAATTATCAAATTTAAAAATGAATTTGAAAAATTATTGAAATTTTACAATAAATTGATTGGGTATTTAGAAGAAGGAAATCTGGATATAATAGAAAATATTTCATTTTTTTAAAATGAATTCGATACATTTTTTAGCATCATATGGATCATATGGAGAAGTTGTTTTTAACAAAACAGAAATTGAAAATATTCGAGAATATTTAAACAACAGCAAAAGTGAAGAATATACATCAAACGGTCATTATCTTGCATGTTGTTATCCTGAAGACAATGAAAATATTTGTGAATGTGTTTTAATAGAAGAAAAACAAAGAGAAAAAGCGGATAGAGCTAAAGAAGCTATTAAACTTATAAATAAATTTCTTGGAACAATATATTATAATTAATTTGCTGATTATTAGTTAATAAATAAAAACACTTGATATTCATTTAAAAAAAAAATTGATTTTTATTGATTTTATATGTATTTTATGTTACGTTATTATAAAAACCAGGTAAACATATTAAATTGTTGTGAATATTCATCATTCACTGTTATTTGGGGTAGTTGTTGTTGTTCTTGAAATTCACTGAAGTCTATGCTGTAAGATTTTCCTACTTGACCATAGTTGATTAAGTGATATTTTCCCTTGTTCAAACCTGCTATCACATTATCTGATAATTTATTATACTTTTCAGTCAAATCGAGACGTTGATTTCCTTTTAACTCAAGAAAAATTCGATCAACAAATTTAGTGTTAACTTTTTCTGCACTGATGATTTTATATGGATGGTTTTTTACCATATTTCCCAAGTTTAAGTATATAATGTTTCGAAATGATTTTAACTCTTCCAGAAGCAAATACTTTGTTAGGTAGTTCATCTCTTACAAGTTTATCTTCTTGTTTCCGTTTAACTACTTTTGATGTCTTCAGCGCTTTCTTTGAACTTACTTTTTCAGGTTTCTGTACTTCACTCATTTTACAAACTTTAAACGAAAGATTAATTAAATCACTTAAAAATTCCACGACGAACTGATGCCGTTTGAAGAAATCGTCTCTACTTATATACAAAAATCTTATCTCTACCCTTTTTCTACTGCTTACAAATGCTGACAAAATTTACAAACACACACACACACACACACACACACACACACACACACACACACACACACACACACACACACACACACACACACACACACACACACACACACACACACACACACACACACACACACACACACACACACACACACACACACACACACACACACACACACACACACACACACACACACACACACACACACACACACACACACACACACACACACACACACACACACACACACACACACACACACACACACACACACACACACACACACACACACACACACACACACACACACACACACACACACACACACACACACACACACACACACACACACACACACACACACAACAGCTTAAAACCATCAAAGCTCTTAAAACCATCAAAGCTATACAACATATCACAAAAATACTCCACATACCACGAAAGCTACACCACATACCACAAAAGCTACACCACATATCACAATCTACACCACATACCACAAAAGCTACACCACATATCACAATCTACACCACATACCACAACCCAAAAACACCAAAAGCTTCAAAGCTTATGAAGTCAATCCACAAAAGCTGTGCACAAAACCCTCCCTGGGTTAGAGTCGCTATATCCCCACTACTCATGTACATAAATATATGGACAAATTTGATGAATATATGTATAATTGACTATCAATATATGTATATGTATAATTCATATTATATTTCGACTAAATTATTTTTTCATAAATTCATAATACATACATATGTACCTATGTCTGTATTATACAAGAGGAGGATATGTGATACATAATTATGTTTGTATAAGTATATGCATATGTAAATCAAATGCTTTTAAAGATATACCACCTATTAATTTATTATTCTCATGATAAAATAAATATTACTATATACAACCCAGAAAATTAAGAAATTAAGTTAATTGAGGATTAACATTCTTAACTAAAAGGATATACAATTACTTTGCCCTTTGATTGCTTGTAAACTTTTTGTATGTACAGACATACATATATACTAAATATGAATGAAATTATGTACATCACAAAGATCCTTTGATAATATTCAATGACAGTCAAGTCTTTTTTGATTTCACTCTTTTTTGTTTGTTTTGTTTTTGAAAATATAAAAGTTTAGATATCCTTTTAATGTTTTAAATAGAATAAAGTTTAAAAAGAGATATTATATAATATACCTAATGTTATTTTATGATATTACCTTTGTGTATGTGTATTTACTATGTATAGATTATTTAGTAACAAATATTATTTATTATTAATGAATTTTATGTTCATAATACGTGAATGGCATAATGATACTACTATTATGTTTACACAATGTCAAGTGAAAGAAAAATAGAAAAAAATAATAATAATGAAGAAACGCTTTTATGAAAATTGTTTTTATAAGCAAATTGTCTTGAATTGATTTGTGATAAAATAATAATAAAACAAAGTTTTAATGTTGAAAATTAAAAAAAAAAAATTGTTAAAGTAAATGTGAAATTAGGACATTATGAAAATATGCGAAAAAAATAATATTTAATATTCATCATAGATAATTTCTTCGAAGATAAATTTTAAAAAAATCTTGCCTTTTCGTTAGAGAAATATCAAAATTATTTCAAGAAAAGTATTGAATTATTTGAATGTAAACGAGTACAAGCAGATCTTTTAAGGTCTTTTAACTATTTATAAAATCTATTATAAAATTTATTTTGTTTGATTTACTAAAATAATGAAATTTCACTAAGTAAATAATTTTGGGAAACTTCCTTTTAGCGAGCGTGAACTTTTGAAACGGGACTTTTCTCTAACGCAACTTTAGAGGAGTGTCCTCTTATTTTTAAGCAAAAATATAAAAATTAATGTGTCATAATTTTTAATAATATTTTTTTTTACTTTTAAACTTTTAATGTTCTATAACTGCTTTGCTAGGCATTGTTACTATAAAACAGTTATTCTTAACTGTGTTAAATCTTTGTAAATTTATTTTTAATTAGAAGTTGTTGGAAAGATTATATCTATCATATAGTGAATTGGGAAATTTAAAAAAAAAAAACATGAGTGAAATGAGTAATTCGAGGTAAATATAATAATTTTAATAGAATTTTGTTGGTGTTTACTTGTAAATTTAATTGAACATTAATTTTATTCGCTTTTTACAGAAAGTTTTTTGGAAATTTCAGTAAATGGGAATTTTATTCGCCTTTCACAAAATATTTTTATAAAAATTCCTGTAAATGGGAATTTTGTTCGTCTTTTACAAAAAACTATTCTAGAAATTTTCAGTATATCAGAATTTTGTTCGCTTTTTACAAATAATTTTTATAAACAATTTCTGTAAATGCGAATTCACCTTAAAAATGTATTCACAAAACTTCAATAATATAAAATAAAAATCTACATATAATATACTATAGTGCAGTGCCTAGGGATTTTGACATCGGAATCCAACAACTCTAAATTGTATTTTTTAGATGAAATAGTAAAAAGTTTACTAATTTTTTTTTAAATTTCGGACAGTTGCAATTTTACCATTGTAAATTTTTACACACTGAGTTTGTTTATGCCCATGCAATTTGCAGGCAGAAATATATTGATAAAAAATAAATTGAAATATATCAAAATAAGGAAAACGAAAGTTCGGTACTATCTCCACCGAAAAAAAACTGCGTAATAGTCTTTCAACGATTTTTGATTGGGAAAATAATTGTCTCATTTGCGGTATAGAGGTCAATGAGGCAAAAGAGAGAAAAAAAATAAGAGCCAGCGAAAACAAATTACGTGTGTTAATAGTACGACTTTTGAAGATAGACTGCTCAGTATTGGTGTCTTACAAAAAAATGATTTCTGCAGCAAATTCATAAAAGAATTTCCGGGATTATGGATCTGCAAAGTCTTGGAGCTAAATATCACAGAGATTGTTATATTTCTTTAAAAAATCTTGCACATAGTCATAATACTGAAAAGAAAATTCATCCTCGGACTTTGATGGTAGATGCAAGAGTTGAAGAGTATAGTTAAAACTGAACACATACCCGATGATAAAACAATTAAAACACGTTTAACATCACATTATGGAGATAATATTATTCTTTCAAATAAATTTGAGTCAAATACATTGATATGTTTTAAAAAGAAACATCATGATATTTTGTCTGAAAAATGGTACAGCGAAAAATCAGAAAATATTAAAGAAGAAGAATTTCGAATTTTGCAGGCCGCTGGCGAGATCATTAGAAGAAATATTAGAAGTGAAGTTTATTGCAATGAAAATTATTCAGCAAGTGACAAAATGTTTGATGATATATTTAGATGAATATATTCCCCAATCGCTAAATTTTCTTCTATCAGAAATAATTCTGAAAGATAAAAAAAGTAAACCTGCAAATGTGCTTTATTATACCAACAAATGCAAATCAATTGCACATGCTATTATAGCAGCAGTACGACCACGATCATTCATATCACCTTTACATGTTGCTTTGGCAGTAATGTTTCACCAAAAATTCGGGTTTAAAAAATTATAAATATTTGTAACGCTCTAGGGTTTTGCTTCAGCAACTTTTGCAAGTTCAATGAAAACTGATCTCGGAACTTTTGTGCAATTTTTACACGATAATGCTGACTTCAATATTAACACAATTGATGGCAGAGGAACTTTCCACAATTTGGGATCCATTGAAATAGTTACTCCAGGTCATGGTATATAGGCTAGAGATTCTATTAAACGCTTCTTCAGATTCCTTCAGAATCTAAAATTCAATTATACCCAGCCTCCGCAGGTGTAGGATTCGAAAAAATTAAGTTGAAAGTACCTGAAATAGAACCAGATATAAAACTACTCACTAAAAGTGGCCAATTGAACATTCTTTAGATGTACTTGAAGTTCAAAAGGGATAATCAATTTCCTGGATTCATGAATTTATAAAAAATGCTAATGATTTTGATAGATCGTCCATAATTTTTCTATACCATTCATTAATGCTGCTCCCAGTGATTATAGTACAATATATACAGCTATGATTACTTCTACTGATAATGCTAAAGCCTTAGGTATGAGAACCTGTGTTGTAACGTTCGACCAACCTTGGTATATGAAAGCCTGTGATGTAGCTTCTGCTGTATGTTTGTCTGATGAAATATTAATTGTTGTAAGATTGGGCTCTTTCCACACTACTTTGTCATATATGGGATGCATTGGTTTTATCATGGCTGGTAGCGGTATAAAAGAAGCTCTTTGTACCATTTATGCTGAAAATACGATTGATCACATACTGTCCGGGCGTGCATATGCTAGAGCCGTACGCGCTCATGTTTTATTGCAACAAGCTTTCTCACGATTGATTTTCGCAAATCTTACAGAGACCAATGCACAGTTTCGAGACTTACTAAATGATAAAGAAAATTTCACTATTCTTGAAATGTTTAACTATACCGAAATTATTGAAAACAAACAATTTAAGAAGCTAGTCGAAATTTTTGAAAATAAATTGCTTAAACTGGAAAAACAAAATAAAACTTGTAAATTATGAATAAGTTATTACCGGATGGTCACATTATTAAAAGACTTTATTGCTGCTGACAAATTAGGAAACTGGCAGTTACACTAATGTACATTGTATTGAGCTAATGATTCCATTCTTTTATGCATCAGGACGTTGCCCTTATGTCAAGGCTTCTCAAATTTACTTACAAAATATGGAAGAACTACAACATAAAATGGATCCTGCAGAGTTTGAGAAGTTCACCAAAGGATACTTCACAGCTAAGCGTTCAGATTATTTTTCTTCTGGCATTTCTACTGATTAAACGATTGAGCAAACATTTATGAAATCCATGAGTGTTGAAGGTGGTCCTTTTAAACGTGGTGTCACTGAAAGCATTGTATATGAATGGATCAAAGGAGTTATTTACACTAAAGATATAATTGAAGGGATGAAAACATTTTGTAATATATCGTTTCAAAAAAGTCATCAACAAAGTGATTCAACAGACGCTCGGATAGAAAGCGATGATCTTGATGTGAAAAAAATTAGAGGATGTTTTTATACAACATAATCCTTTTCCTTACTAATGTCATTTTATCGATTGCAACTAGAGTAATAGGTAATGAAAGAATAAATTGTTTCAACGCTTTTGAAGAAGGCTTGAAGATAGTTAAAAAAACGGATGGAAAAATTCTTAAACATCTCAAGTTATCGAAAAATGACAAAGTCAATTCTTTATTGGCAAAAAATAACAAAATTAAAATTATTGATGGTTTTGTTGCAGTTGATCCATTGCTGCTTTTTCAATGTATTTACGTGTTGAAAAAATCTAAAGAAGAACTTTAAACCTACATGTATTATGAATTAGCGCCATATCCTCTCGCTCTCTTTGAAGATGGTCAACTTCGAAAAACAAAAAAATCAACATTATACGAACTATTTTCTGAAGCCTCTATTACTAATCATGACGTAGAAAATTGTTATTACGTGATTGATGGAGGTATGTTATTACACCGATGTAAATGGCATTCAGAAGGAACAATGGGAACTATGTATATGTAATCATTATATAATATATTTGAACTATAATTACGGGAGGAATGTGTACGAGTATGTAGTATTTGATGGTTATAGAAACGACAGTATAAAATCAGCCGAAAGAAATCGTTGTGCATTAAAAAATAAATCTACAGATGTAGAGTTTGATGAAAATATTCCCCTTACAATCGACCAAGAAAAATTTCTTTCAAATAGTAAAAATAAAAGTCGACTCATAGAAATGTTGAGGAAGAAATTATCTGATAATAATATTTTTACCTGCCAAGCTGAAAGTGATGCTGACAGATTGATTGTTGAAACAGCAATTAATTTACAGTCGACAAACGTTACTATAGTTTCTGAAGACATTGACGTGTTGGTGTTGTTAACTGCATTAACTCCAAAAGATCGTGAAACTTAATTTTAAAAGCCACCTCGAGGAAAAGTGGTTCAAACAATTTTTTCATCCAAAAGTTTAGAAAAATCACTACCGAAATGTAAACAGCACATTCTTTTTCTACACTCCTTTACTCCTTTACACAACGTCTGCTTTTTTCGATAAAGGTAAAAACAATTTTGTTAAAAAATTTGAAAAATACAACCATTTACATTATGCTGCTGAAGTATTTAAAAATGCTAATGAAGATCCTAACAAAATTTTTCAAGCTGGTGTTGAATGCATTCTAGCTCTATACGGTGCTCCCAAAAAAATGAAAGATTAAAATACATTCATATTTAATTCTTTTATCAAAGGCACAGCCAAGAATACCTGTGTTCAATTGTCGTCCTTAGTGCCTACATCTGATGCAGCATATTTGAACATCTTAAAAAAGTATACATACAAGTGCAAATATGGTTAGGTAATAATATTTCTATTGAAAAGTGGGGATGGAAATATGTTTCTAGTACGTTTGTTGCAATAAAGCTTGAAAAATTTTTTAAAATTTACATTTCCATAAATTTGCTTAAACTGTCAAGATTTGTAAATCATAGTAGATAACAAATTTATAAGTATTTTTATATTGCGTCAAAGATAATATTGTACATGTACTATCAAAGTATTTTATAAAGTTAATACGTGAAAATGAGAATGCTTGAAAGAAAAATTTTTCACACATTTTAACTAGCAAAAACGTTTAGTTTTATTTAATTTTTTTTCCTTTAAATGTATATTTATTTCGAAAAGATTACGTTTCAAATGCATACGAGGTGCAAAATCTTATTTTGGAAGTCGAATTTATTATTCGTTTTATTTTATTATTCAAAAAAAAAACTATATTAATTAATGATATCTTTAAACTCGTATATACGCACTATGAAAATCAATACATATTTTTAAAATGTGTTAAAAAATTTTTGACATACATATGTACATATTTTATAGCAATCAAATTCCTAAAAATAAAATAAATGATTACTCACACTAAATATTAAAGTAACTATAACATTTTAAAATTAAAATACATAGGTACTACATATATACGAGTATATGTACATACTTTTTCGTTTTGAAAAGCAGTTCGAACGATTAATTATGACTTTTTTCATTTTTTGAATCATTAATTTAAAATGATCATAATTAACAAAAACAAAAAAGACACTACACTTTTGTTTTATTCTGTAGATTAAAAACCGTGTAAAATGTTATTAAAAGTATGTTAGATATAAATTATATAGTAGAATGTATGTAGGTATGTATGTAGTCGTAGTAGTAGTAGTAGTAGTCGTAGAAGTAGTAGTACTAATAGGTGTGGAAATTAAGTCATTACAGAATTGCAATTAAAAGGTACATATTACACTATTTGTAAAATAAGTATCTATATATTTATCTGAAACTCTATGTTGCGATTAAATTTATAATGAGTATCTATGTATCTATTATGTGTAACAGCTTTGTGTGCTTTTATTTTATTTATTTTTTTATTAAGTTTATGTTCGTTATATTTTAACGTTTTATAATATAAAATACGTATAAAATATCATCATTTCATTTGTATTAGCGTGTGTGTATCTACTTTTTTTTGGAAAATTTTGTCTTTTGAACATATAATTATATATACATATATTTATGTATTTATATATACATATGTATATATATTTTATTTCTTACTATGAAATTTTACATTAAACAAGTAAATTAGATAATTTGTTAAATTTCACAGTAAACATGTGCACTCTTGATTATCTCATTTGTAACTTTAATTGCTATATCTTATACATTACTAAAAATTTTATTTCGACTTAAAGGAAAGAAATGAATGAATTTTGAATGTTTGTTGTTTTTCTTCTTTTTCCACAGAGTTTATGTATTATATTATAAAGTGTAGAACATTCTATAATGTTGGTTTTTCTTGCTTGTTTGTAATATAACTATACATATAAAACATTTGCATTTCATTTTGGTATTTTATGTGTTGTGTTGTAATATGTATAAGTTAAAACATTGAAAAAAGGATCCGTATCTGAAACTGTTAAAAAAAATGTTGTGGTTTTATTTACTAAGTTTATTATAGGAGTATTATTTAGTAAAACACATACATATATGGAAAAATACCTTTTATACACATATGTATGTATATACGAGTATATACATATGTGTGCAGATGTTTATTTGCAGATCTAGATCTCTAAGGTACAAAAAAAAAAAACATAAATTTTATTATATAAATTTCTGTACATAAAAGTTAACTTATTTAAATACTAAAATTGAGAATATTGTGAAATTTTGTTGAATTTATAGCATTTGAAGTTTTTTACACATTCACTTATAAAACAACAATACATAAAAGTAAGATGTATACAATTAGATAAGTTTCTAAAATTAATTTGAAATTAAAATAAACTGCTTTAATAATAAATGAAAGAAAGAATTTCATGTTGCAAAATTTTTGAAATATTTTTTTTATACGAATTTTTCTTAGTACATAATATTTACATACATACTTTTTTGTATTGATTGTATTCTCCATAAATTGTATTTATGAGTAATTATGTGAAATAATTGTTGCTCAAAAAATGATTTCAAAAAAACGTAAATACAATTTGACATTAATTTATTTTCTATTTATTTTTTTTGTATTTTAAAGACAAAGAAGTAATTATACTCGGCTTATAAATCGAAGTCAGTACAGGCAACATAGGCATACTTTTCCATATTCTTTTACATTGCGTTTGTATAAATCTGCCTCTTGTGTGAGATGATCAGATCTCAATTTCAATTTATAATTCATCAAAAATATTTATATTTTAAGTTATCAGAAACTAATCGAGTACAGCCTCTTTAAGCACAGTACTGACTTCGATTTATAAACCGAATAAACTTCTTAACAATAATGCATATATATATATATACCTATTCTAAACAAGGTAAATGATGTGTGATGTAGTGGTATAATTAGATATTGAACTACAAAAATTTTAAGATTCTTGAGGATGCTCTGGAACAGACCTTTACTTTTTATGTTTCTCTTTCTAGACTCAATTTAGCCATGTGTCTTAGATAACATATAGTTATTTGGATGTTTCTTTGTGATTTTGAGCATTTATTTTAAATTTATCTGCTTCACAATTCACATCCTTCGTAAAATAGAAATCAGTTTCTCAAAAATTCAAATTGGGCATCCGTCGACAATAACTTTTCCTCTCCCAAAACCCCAATGTGTTTTCCTTATAGATACATGCGCCAACCAGTGCTGTCGTTTCGGATTTTTGAATTGCAGCAGATTTATATTCAAATTGCAGTAAATTTCATAAAATTGCAGTAGATCTCAATATAATCGGTTATTTCAATATAAATCTACTTCTTACCTATTTTCCTACCTTCTAAAATCAAGATTGTCTGTTGTCATAGATTTGAATTTAAATATATATATTATGAAATACAGGATGAAGAAAACTACTTATTTTTCAATTAAATGCATCAATTTCTATTGAAAACACCTGATTATATCTCTGTATATATAAAAATGGATTGTTCGTTTGCAGCAGTAAAATTTGAAAACAACTTATCCGATTTTAACCAAATTTTAAATGAAAATTGTATGACATATGAGAATGGTTTTTAACACTTTTTTTTTTTTTAAGGAGTAACTTAAAACGAATACATGGTATATTAGTATATTACTATATTCCCTTGAAGGAATAGTAGGCACGAAAAAAAATTACATCTGACATTTGATTGAATTGACATTTTACAATTGAATATTTTAATTTAAAAATAAATATTTATGTTGAAAATATAATAATAATTGTATAATAATATTAACAATTTAATTTATTTTCAATAAATAAAAAAAAAAATAAGGTCTAGCAACGCGGACCGGGTTCAGCTAGTGCTTAATAAAGTATTTAATTTCACGTTTATGTTAACACTTTGACAGTTAACGTATGAAGTGGTTAGAAAAAGTGGTAGGTATGGCTGTGCTGAACTAAAAAATAAGGATACGTATATATGATATTGTTGACACAAATTTTGATTGAGTTGATTTGGTATATGCTTGAATTTTGAAATATGATTGTTGTAAGTAATATAGTAAAACACGAAAATTAGCAAAGCTTTAAAATTGCAGTAGATTGAAAAACATTGCAGTGTTGCAGTATATGGACACAAAATGCAGTAAAAACACTGCAATTGCAGCAGAACGACAGCACTGGCGCCAACGCTGTCTTAAGATACTGAAAAATATAATTTGAAGATGGTTATCTCGGGGTTAACTCCTGAGCAAATTAACCCATGACCTGCGGTTGAGTCCATACCAGCTGCTGTAGTCTGGGCGGGGTTCTTGGATTTACCGTACCCAGTCACTTTCAAGATCAAGGAACACATAGTCGTAAGACTATGCATTACGCAAAAAACAAAAAGAAAAGACAAGGGGAGATCAGATGACATAAATAAAGGATCAAGGGACAACAGAATGCTGGACAGTGGTAGGTGGACAGGGGAGATTCCCCCACGAACTCCCCCAAAATCCACCACCCTCCTCACGGCAACTTCTCAAATAAAATATGAAATTTAGCTCATTTTACTTTATTATTATTATATTATATTCATATTTCCGATTTATTTTTTTGTCTCCTTTTTTTTTTTTTTTTGCATATATTCTTAATTCTTGAATTCTACAATTTACAACAACAAAATTACTTAAATATAATTTTATCTATTATATTCTGCTTAAGTTAAATATCCAATTTTTTTCTTCTACGAAATACATAAAAACCTATTATTTAATATATAATGTACATACATATTATATCATTACATGTTTTATGTGTGAATATTTCAAAAAAACAAAAAATTCTCTCTTACAATAAAATTACAATTGTTTAGACATACATATAGTATTTTAGTATATAGTGTCATTTCCCCCTTTTTGTCGTTTTGTTTTTTCCTTTTTCTTTTTTCTAGTCTACATAATTCAAGATATTTAAAACTATATCTACGAAAAGAATTAAATGTGGTTGTCCAGTTATTTAAAATTTAAATTGATATAGATATGACATTCCCTTAAATACACAATTTTTTCCAACAGTTTCTTTTTCTGTTCTCCTTATTTTTCTTTCTCCTTTTAAAGAAAGTTATAATGAACCACATGAAAAATTGATGAAAATGTTTTTTTTTTGTATGTATTTTCAAGAATCTTGGACATTAATAATTATAATTCTATACATTTTGATTATAGGAAAAATTATATTGAAAACTTCACTTATTTTGAACAAATATACTGCAGGGTGGCTCACTTGTTCCGCTATGATTCTTTATTACTCCAATGTCATGTATAAGATAGACCAAATCTGTTAATATTAAAAAAATTAAAAATTAATCGTACATGTATATGTAAAAGTTCTGAAATAAAAAATAAAAAAAAATTTTTTTCTGCCTTTCACTCTTCCTTTCAACGTGAGATTTTTACTTGTAAGAAATTCCGTGGCGTTCATTAATTATTTTATATAAGTGAATAAACAAGTAGTACAAATGATGCAGGATGAAATCATAGTTCCAAGTAGCATTTCTTGGAATTCCCCTCTACTCCTGGTGACAAAAAAGGCCGGAAAGGATGGTAAAAAGAAATAGAGACTGGTCATAGACTATCGAAAATTAAATGATTTACAATAAGCGATGCACATCCATTACCGAGAATTGAAAACATTGTAGATCAATTAGGTAATTCACGTTATTTTTCTACATTGGATTTAGCAAGCAGATACCATCAAATAAGAATGGACCCGAAAGATAGGGAAAAACCGATCATTTAAAAAAATTACGAGAAAATTTTAAACGATTACGCCAGTATAATTTAAAATTACAACCAAGTAAATGTAGTTCTTTAAGAAAAGAAGTGATATTTTTGGGTTATAAATGTTCTGTAAACGGTTGTTCACCAGATCCTGCAAAAGTTAGTTGTGTTAAAAATTACCCAAGACCAAAATCAATAAAAACAGTTCAAAGTTTTCTAGGACTAGCACACTATTATAGAAAATTTGAAACTAATTTTTCAAAAATTGTAGAACCTATAACACAATTATTAAGAGGAAATCAAAATTTTTTTTTGGAATGAAAATTGCGAAAATGTATTCGAAAAACTTAAAACTGCTTTAATTACACCACCAATTTTAACTTATTCAGACTTTAACAAACCGTTTAGATTAACTACAGATACAAGTGGTACAGCTTTAGAAGCCATATTATCTCAAAAAGTAGATGGTGAAGACAAACCTGTTGCGATACTCTACAATAGAAAGAGAACTTTTAGCTGTAGTATGGGCTGTTAAAAATTTTCGTTGTTATTTATTAGGCAAAAGTTTACAGTTTTTACAGATCACCAACTATTAATTGGAGTATTCAATGTAAAAGACCCTACTTCAAGATAAGTGCGTTTTGATCATAAACTTTCAGAATATGAATATGAAATAAAGTATAAACCTGGGAAGAAAATCGTGAAAAAAAGAAAACTATAATAAAAATGTATATCCAAATTCCAAACGTCATAATAGAGAAGAAAGATCAAGACGATCTTTCTGAAACAAAATCAACAATTATATCTGAAATACTAACTACATCTAATGACGAAGAGTTAAAAAACGGTGACATATAATTACGGATACAAAAAAAATTAAGGATGTCTTAAACACCTTTCATGAAAATCCACTTGCAAAAACTTACTACAGAATAAGAAAACAATATCGTTGGAAAGGAATGCTCAAGGACAATATAAACTATATCAAAAACTGTCCAGAATGTCAAGTACATAAGCAAACTGCAAGAACGAAAATGCCTATGATGATTACAGATACAGGTGAAAAACCTTTTGACAAAGTTTATTTGAACATTAATGTAAGTTGTAACATTACCAGTAACGGAACAAGGAAACAAATACATTTTTACATTCGAAGACGATTTAACACGATTTATAGATGCATATGCAATGCCTGATTGTTAAGCAAAAACCGTCGCAAAAATATTTTATAAAGAAATAATAACACGACATCATATACCAAAAAAATTAATTAAAGACCAAGGAAAAAATTTTTCAGAAGAACTATTCAAAACATTATGTAATTTTCTAAAAATCAAAAAAATTGGAAACGTCAGCTTATCACTTTAACGTCAAAATAGACCATTTAGCTGAATACTTAAGAAGTTTTTCAAAAGAAGATTCCTCAAATTGGAATGAATGGTTAATAGAAGCAGTACATGTTCATAATAACACAAGTTATGCTTCAACACAATTAACACCTATGGATTGTCTTTTCGGTTTTACTGCCGAATTACCAACAAATGTTAAACGAACTCCACAACTAATTTACAATCATTAAAATTATTTTTATACATTAAAATATCAAATTAAAAAAACCCATAAAATTACAAGACAAAATTTAATGCAGACCAAACATGTAACAAAAAGAAATTATGATAAAAATTTAAAAGTTAATAAGTTTAAAGTAGGTGATTATGTACTTTTAAAAAATGAAACAAGAAAAAACAAATTATCTCCACTTTGGATAGGTCCTGTAAATCTTAAAATTCTGTTAGGCAACAAAGAAAAAATCATCCACTCGAACAGAACAAATATATATTTTCACTCTCGAGGAAAATAAAAAATGTTTTTTATCATACCTCGTACAAGAATTAAGAACATTCAAAACAAAAACAAAAACATTTTTCTACAAAACGACAATAACCATATAAAAAAAAAATTTAATTTAATTACACTACCAACTTTAAGCAATTAAACGATTGAAATCAGATTTTTTTTTAAATCCTGTCCTACGTCAACAATATTATATAAACATATCTTCAAGTGCAAGGTAAATGAAGAATTGCTGACTCAGTCAACGTCAAAACAATTACAAGTACTGTACTACATATGTAACACCTATGTACATATAGTATATAAAAAAGATAAAAACAAAAACATTTCAAATTTCAAACAAAGACGTAATACTCGCGCCTTAATAATTACTTCGAAAAAACAAATTATTTATACACATATGTATGTATGTACATATATGCATATATGTATATATAAATAACTAAGAATGACAATGATTATAATTATATATATTATATATATATATAATTATTGATTTCTTTTTATTCTAGAAAAGAAAATTTAATAAAAACGACAAATCATAGAAATACTTATAATTTTAATGCTACACATTTTGGTTGGAATGGTGAACTCATAATATTCTATTTTAAAACTAGATAAATCTGGAATACTTTTTGAAGATATGGGAAAAGTATTGTTTTTTAATAATGAGTGGAAAATTTTTACTTCAATCGAAATAGACCAGCTTTAAAAATGGAATGACTATTTAAAATGGACATCATAACAAACATGTGTGAAAGTTATATAAAAATTAATACAAATGCGTCTTGGAAAAAAGTAGTTGTAGACGTACGATATATGTATATCAAATAGGGTTAAAACAATGATAGAACGGATTCAAATCAAACCAAATAATATTAGACGAAAAAGATCGATTTTTGATGGAGTAGGCAAACTTAGCAAAATTTTATTTGGAGCAATGGATAACGAAGATTCAAGTAACATATATTCAAAAATAGGAAATTTACAAGTAAATGATGGAAAGCAAAATTTAGAACTAATTGACGAACAGATTACCTTAATGAAATCAAATTTTGAGGCAAATAAAGCAAAATTTGAAATACTGAAAAGACTTAAACAAAACCATGAATTATACATTACGGTTCATGAAAACATTCGATAAAAAAATGCAAACAATATTATCTAGTTTAAATAATCTGGATTTAAGAGCTTCAATCGAAGAAACGACAGCTTCCATCATACTTCATATACAAGAAATTGAACATCAAGTACAAAATATGCTTATGATAATTAATTCACTGTCTGAGGGACATCTTAATCCTCTAGTGTTAATTGAATTACAGAGATTTTCTAATCCCTGTCTTCAAACTTCAAAATAATCCATAAAATTTTAGAGCCATTTACATTGCAAAAACTCGCAAAAGTAGATGGCACTCACATTATAGACACAATAATTTGCAAAATTTTCATTCCTCTAATTCTAAATGACTTGTATTCACTCAAAAAAGTATATGTATTGCCAGTAGAAAAACAACCAGGAGTATTCGTTTATTATGAAATCGATGAAGAGTATATTGCCACAAATGAAGGAGACAATAAAATGATCACCTTGAATCAATTTAATATAGACCAATGTAATAGAGTTATTTTAACAGAATCAACTATAACTACAATTTGTCACCTTTCCTCACCTATTTATCTGTCACCTGAAAATAATTGCATTCTTCTCTTATTTAAAAAATGGTCCGAAGCTTATAAAACTTGTTCAACTTCGCAAATTTCTCATTTCAGAAATACATTTATCAAATTACTTATGGAAAATTCGTGGTTATTTTTATTACAAAAAAGTTTTGAAACTTCGGTAAAATTGTCTGAACTCGGGTTACTTAAATTGCAAAACAATTGCGAAGGAAAAATAAACAACACCCAGAACATAACATGAAGAAATAAATTAATAACGATAATGAGAATATAGTAAATTTAAAAAATTTCCAGGAATACAGTACACTTGTTAAAACCAAAAAAGAAGAATTCACTGCACTCATTAACAAAATACATAAAACTCAAAAGACCAAGACAAACGCAATAACTTTATTCAAAATAAGAACTACATAACTTATGCAAGCACTTTTGGTATTTTTTAATGTTATACTTTCATTAGAATTTACAACGATAAACATTATTAAAAAAATACAAAACAAAAACAAAACATACTCCTAGAATTATACAATTAAAAGACATACCGATACAACAAGAACCTATTTCAGAAATATGTATTTCAAGAAACAATCATCGCACAAACCAAAAGTAAACATATCACATTTACAACTTAGAACACTTGTAGCAGAATTTGAATTAGTTTAAGTCAATATAATAACATATTATATAAAAATATATGCATATTATTAAAAGAAAATATACATAATTTATAAAAAATGATATTTAATAAAATATAATAAAATAAATAAATAAATAAATAAATAAATAAAATAACAAATGTATTTTATAGGAAAAAATGTAAAAGGAGAATAAAAATAAATAAATGTATTTGAAAATATTTAATAATAAAAATATTCAAAATAAAAAAGAAATATATACCGTAAAATGGGTTAGATTAGCCCTTTTGTAGAATTGTAATTAAAATATGCTATTGCAAATTCTTTAGTTTTGCTTTTACTAGTATGTTCGTTGTATTTTTTCGTACTCCTATGCATGTCTAAACATGTTTGATACGTAACGGTGTTTCTGTAAAATCGCGAAGAACGATGTCAGTCTAAAGTTGAAATTCATTGTGATATTGTAAAATTAATTAAAGTAATTTGTAAGCGTGGTTGTAAATATCCGGAGAATATCGTAAACAGTAGCAAAACTTCATTTTCAATCATGTTCTGCGGAAAAGCAGCTGGCTGTGTCATACCCCCGTATGTAGTATACAAATCAATGGACAAAGAAATGGACCTCAGGGAGCTCGCTATAATCGCTTACGTTTGAAGATTGGTTTACCTCACACATGCTACCAGTTTTAAAGAAACTTACAGGTAAGATAAGCTATAATACAAATCGTATCATTTGAATCTATGTTCTAAATTTCAATAAGTAAAACGGTTCTTATTAGGCTAAAGCGTGCTAAAGCTATGTACGGAAAACAACATCAGCTTTGTTTGTCTACCTCCAAATTCCACTCACCTAACACAACCACTAGACGTAGCATTTTTCGGCCCACTGAAAAAATACTAGCGCAACATTTTAACGTCATGGAGAGAATCTCAAGAAGGTAGGAAATATAATACCATTCCAAAGGATAGGTTTCCAACCCTTTTAAGTCGCCTTATAAGAAACATGTCTGCAATGTCGAGTGGCAACATTCAATCAGGTTTTCGAAAATGCGGAATTTTCCAATTTGATAAGCAGCAAATCCTGAAAAGACTGCCTAGTGGAAGTGATGCAGCAGAGATTGATATGGTCGATGAGGCGTTTCTAGAAAAATTGAAGGAGAAACGGGGAGAACTAACTCATGAGGAGGAGGAAGCTGAAGTTGATTGCATGGAGAAGATAGGCAACCACTAAAAATGGCCAGTTCGTAAAGACGTTCTGTGTTATGCTATTGAAGACGTTATAATGAAAATCAATTCTCCAAAAGCGTTCAATAAAAGAGGATTTTTTACTGTAATTAAGTAAGTAACTGCAGTTTACTTTCAGTTATTTTTATTCTTATTATCCACCGTGTTTCATTTTTTATAGGTAGGTATTATTATTATTATTATTATTATTATTAGAATTATAATTTCAACAACAATTAAGAGCTTGAGCTCTTTTCAACTTATGTGTGGATTGAATACATATAAACTTCTTATTTACATAAAATATTAAGATATTAAGATGTATATAATGATTTAAAAATAGTATCTTACAGCAGACTAAATTATGCTATTTTAATTTATTTATAATAAAATATAAAAAAAAAAATAAAAAAAAAATATATATATATACAAATGTACATAGGTACTTATATGAATAGGAGAAGACTAGCTGAAAATTTAGAGTTATATTAATTTGGTTGACCCGCGTTGTTCGAGAAATACTTGAGTATAAGATTTTTGAAATTACCACTGGTATACTGCCCCCTGGTCTGAGCCGGTATAGACTTCCAAATCCTGACAGCCTGATTCACAAAATGTTTTTCTGTACTAACGTATTGAGAAACAGGATGTAAAATAATTGTAGAACGAGATGATCGCGTACATGTTACAAGTCCATTTAAATATTTCGGAACCGATTTTAATAGGATTTTCTTCAAAAGTACAACCATTCGATATTTAATATATGCTTCGAGGGAGCAATGTAAAAGTGCGTTAGAGTATTGTGATACATAGTCATACTTGTGAAGTCGAAAAATATATCTTGTAATTGAATTGAACGCAGTTTTTAACTTGCGAAAAGACCTGGCATCAAGATGGCCATATATTTCTAGACCATATGGCATTATTGAAAAAGGTAAAGTCTAGGTACCTAATTTTTATATTTTTTTAATTAATAGGTAATGTTGAATTTCAATAAAACTTATTGTTTACTTTCAATTATTTTTGTTCTAATAAACCACTAGAAGAGTGTTTCATTTTTTATATCTACTTTTTATATTTTTCTAACTAATAAATTTAAAATAAAGTTTCTTCTGAGTTTTGTTTAAGAAAAAATCATGGGACGACACAATCAAGGGTATATCAATTTGAAGCAAATAGAGTGCACTGTACATTTAACAGGTGAGAATGTCCATTTGACATATGTACTTGCTATTAAATATAGTGAAAAACTCACAATGGTACAAAATCACCCCAACCTTAAGGTAACTTTGGCACAAGCAAAGAAAACTGTCTGTAAGCAGAAGTACCACTAAAATTGTATATATTTCCAGTTAATTATGTTAAGAAAAACCAACCGAACGATATACAATTAAAAAACTGTATCCTATTCGAATAAAAAAAAATGTACAGCCACAAAGCCACGAAATAAAATTCTATTGAGCCAAACTCACCCCGTTCTACGGTACATCAAATAAATTGAAAAATAAATAAAAAGTATGAAAATATTGATGAAATAAATAAAAAGAAAAAATAAATAAGTAAAACTATATACAAATTAAAACAAAATATAATATAAATAAAATAAGTAAAAAGAAAATACGAAAAAATAGTTTTCGATCTTTTCAAAATTTATCACTTAAATTAAAAATTGAAAAATGTATACACATCCTTCTTGAAAGAGACCAAAATCTCCTCTTCAAAGGGGAGGTATTTGTCATGTTCACCTTGCCCCGTTCAACAGAGGTATCTTGGAAGCACCATGATGTTAAGGAGGCGCATTACAAACAAGTGTAATAGATACCAAGAAAGTTGCGCCAGAGGAAGCCAAGAGCGTACCTAAATAAAGCAAGATTAGAAGTTAGTGAAGCACATGCGCTTTGACGTGAATGAATAAAACATGAAAAACAAGTACAAAATTAACGAATTTTGAAGAAACTGCTCTTAAATTATGGTTCATAACTTTTGAACGGATAAAGATAATACAATAAAACAATAACCACAACAAAGTAGACAGCATAAGCTTTTATTTAAGCCAAAAAAATAATAAGGCAAATTTTCAAGATATTCGACCTTGAACATAAAAATGACGAATTTTTTTCAAAATTTTTTGACTTTGAGTTACAATAGAGTTTGGTAGAGATCTACCACCATGTTCAATTTGGCAGACGAGCCGTGAAACACCCTGTATACACAGTTTCATATTCTACGTGGCAACAAATTTGCTGTAAGTGTTTGGTACAATGAAGTCAAATTTCAAAGTGTTACACACTTTACAGTGTCAATGCAAAAACGGCCCTTTCCCCCTTCCTAATTTATTGCTTTTTTTTCAACATAAATGAATTGTTTTGAAAAAAATTATGAAAAATACATTTTTCCAGAAATATTTGAATGGAAAACAATATATTTTTTTAATAATACTTGTTTAAAAATCAAAAATTTCCAACTAAAAATTTTAATATACTCGTACCTGAAGCGCGTTGTATTTTTTCGAAGTACAAGATTTATATTCATTATATTGGAAATGCTTTGTTAAAGCCTTCATAATTTTGTTTTCCGATAATAAGAATTTTATTTTTGACGTTTCTTTTCTTAAAATTAAAAAAATATTTTATTTGTGTTAGGTATAAATAGAATAATATGACGTAGTACGTTTTTAATAATATCAAAGTAAAATAATGTTCAACTGAAATATTTAATTGTATAAGTGCGAAAGTAAAATTAATGTTCGCACTAAGTTTTTGAAAGGTGTTTTTTCCAACTTTGAAACGTGGCAGCTACGTTTTTTAATATCGTCCCAACTACGAACTAAAAACATGGTAATTTGCGTTGAGGGATGGTGCATTCACGGAAAGAGTACATTCACATTAATAATTCAAACATACATAATGTTCAGTCAGAGCTTTGTTCATTGACGAATTAAAACTAGAATCATTTCTGGCTTCATGTGCCGTGTGAGGAAAATTGGCAGACATATGCGAATTATGGTGACCTTGGTCACAATGGGTAGATACTAGTTGGATTTGGTTAACGAATCTCGTCGAAGACACATGAATCATAAGGCAAATACATTTTAAAGACATTGCGCGGTTTAGCGCGAAGATCTATTACAGACCACAACTTTTCAAATTTGCGAGCAAGATCGTGTAATTCATCGATTGAAGTGATATGGTGAAGAAGCAGGGCATTACGCAATCAATTCATATTTCTTCTGATAATTTCGAAAAATTATTCCTGGCTCGTAGGAATTCTGAAGCGTGAAGCCAAACCTTGAATCTCTAACCGAAAGTTGCTAAATGTTTTATTTGGCTTCTGATGTCATGCGAACATTGCTTGCCGAATCTCGAAATCAGTTGTCTGGCTTCGAAACTCTTGACGTACTATATATCTCGCTATAAAGCAAGCGGTTTAGCTCTGCGAAATAGCCAATATCAGGTCAAACCTTTGTCAGTGAGAAGACGACCGACATGCGCAGCAAGCGTTTTTTCTGTAATTCTGTCAGCAACAGCTAACGATTCTATTCGGAAGAGAAAATCTTCGATAGGCAGACATACTCGGTTGCACGAAAACGACAAGTTCCATCGCTTTAATGGACTTGTTGATCTAAATCCACGACGTGCTTGAAAAGATTGTGGTGACATTAGGCCGAAACGAGAATTATTCGCATTAAAATTTAAATTAGGAGAGATTAATATCGAAACACTAGGATTAATTCACTACTTGGTTGTGCGAAATTAAGACTTGAAATTTGAATATTACTACTAATTGTTTTGATTCAAAGAAAATGAAAAATTTTGCACTACATGAGTCAATCTATTTGTTGTGTTTGGCAAAGAAGCGTTGAGATTTAGTTTTGTACGTCAATGAAGCGCCGACCTCTAACCATGATACTTAAATGCTCTTGTGATCCTTTTAGTGTACTCTTGATCGACTGTGCAGTGTCGGAGTTAATTCCGACTCCAGTCGCACCATCATCCACTGTTTTGGACATTATGAACCTCTTCAGCAGTTAAAGTCATTGCTGGATACTTTCCTCTATCCACATAATAGTATGGTATTTCGGATGACTGATCCTAACTCTTTCAACGTGACACAGGAGATGAAACAACTTCACCTGGGCATGTAGAGCCATTTCGGTGTCTGAAGTTTATTCCTGGAATTTCAAACTATTTAGCAATCCTTCAGCTTGGCTGCGAAGTTCTCTAGTCTCCGCGTTAATGATGTTAATTATTTTGCTTACGGGTGGAAAGTTTCTAAGTTCTTCAGCTGCACACAAAATATTAAAAGTTTTGGGATCTGATGAGTTAAGTTATCTGATAGGTGTAAATATCTGGGTTCAAACAACTGTGATCCATGATGATTGTATTATAAAACTGTTATTGCACACAAAAACACCTTTATTGTTGATTCCGTTCGAAAGTTGCTTCATTCGAAAAAATATTCACAATATTTTGTGTCTTTATCGAATAAATACTAATAAATGGTATTAAACTTTTATTTAAAATATTTTTATTTCAAAATTTTATTCCATCGGAAAAAAGATACGGGAATAATTATCCATAGCAATCGAATAAAGCATTAAAAAGCATAGATTTTAAATGAGATCTTGCACTCCTGCATTCATCACACACATCGCAATATACTGACTTCTTTTTGTCGCTACAAGAAGCAACAGCATGAAGTAGCAAATTAAATCTGTTAAATACATATGTATATCATACACCTATGTATATTTATATATGATTGTTTTTTTTTTTTAAATTATTTTTACACTTTTTTTTTCTTCAAATATTCACAACATTTTTGGTCCTTCCACTTCAACACAGATACGTAAAAGTTTTCTTTATTTATTTTCACCTTCACTTTACTTTTATCCTTTACAGATACACATCTTTTTTTTAATACACATTTTTTTTACTTTTGCTTAACTATTTTTACACCACTCGCGACGTTTCTAGTTTTTTATTTTGTTATTTGATCATTTAATTCACTCGCAACGAGATTTAGTTTTGGTTATAAAATTAAATTAAATAAATTATTATAAAAACGAAAACTTAATCTCATGTATTTCCTTTTTTTTTTTTTTTGTAAATTAATTTAGTTACCTGTCAAAGTAACAGGGTCGCAACAGTGACTAAATTTGATAATTACCCTGATTTATTTTTTTTAATCAGTGTTGCCTTCCCATAAAAATTTTTTTCAAATTCCCTATAGACAATACCAAATCGGTCTCATTTTTCTTTCCAGGCGATTACATTGGAGATTTTTCTAGCTATTACTATTTTTTTTATTTATTCCTTTTGAAAGTATAAGAGTTGTAATTAAATTTTTTTTGTAAATAAAATAATTAAAATTGTAAATAAAATAATTAAAATTGTAAATTCTCATTTTTTTTTGCCTTTATAAATATTAGTTTTTTGTATTTACAATTTTAAATTCCTTTACTTTTATAATTTTTTTTTGAGATCTTTAAAATTTTGTAAATTTTGTTTATATAGCTAAAATAGAAAACCCCAACATTGTTTAACTCCCAAATTGTGTTTTATTTCATTTTTTTTATTTTGCCCCTTCACTTGCATTTTCTTCTCTTTCTGTAAAAATGTCTCTCGAACGCTTTACTTTTATTTATTTATTTTTTTTTGTTTCTGGGAAGTTTTGTTTTCCCTCCACTTTCTTCTTTTTGTTTCAAAAGGCTAATTTGTGACAATATGTATGTGGGAACGATCTGGCAACTCCTTACATATTATGCATCTCTTATTTTTTTTAAAAAACTAGTAGTTAGTCGCGCAGTAGAACTAAGACTATAATGACAGCGATAATGACGGTGTAATTAGTAATTGTGTGATTAATTGCATATTTTTATTTTAATGTAAAGTAAATATAATTTTGAGAAGTTAATAAATATAAATGTAAAATATAAGTTTATAAGTGGAATACATATTTAATAAATGAAATTCAATAAGCATAAAACTCAATCATTTAATTCAAAAATTCAATTAGGAGTTGAATCCTACAAAAATGGGCGCTCAACCTGAATGAACAAAATGCTTAGAATTTCATTTAAAAAGTAAAATAAAATTTAGAATTTCATTTAAAAGTCAAATCAAATTAATAGTGAAATTTAAGTGCAGTTAAAGTGAAGTAAAAAATTAAAAAATATTCATACGTAATTGTAAATGCCTTATAAACAGTGAATTGGCGAGTTTTAAAAAAAAAAAAAAAAAAAAAAAAAACAAAGAAATTTTTGTGGTGAGCTAATAGTAGTGGTGTATTAGTTGTGATGAATAACGATAAAAAAAAAGTAATGCCATGTAAAATAATAATAATAATCAAAAGAACAGTGTTACCGCCTAGAAAATTGTAAAATCAAAATTATGAAATTATTTTATGATTTAAAAAAAAAAAAAAAAATAGAATAAATAAATAAATAAATAAATAATAAAATAAAATAAGAAAGATGACAAAATTAAGTGATATTAATTTTATTGCCGACGGTATTAAAGCCGCACCAACGAAAGTTATTAAAAACTTTAATAAAATTGCTTTTGAAGAAGACGGTGATCGAAATAACAGAAAACAGTTACGCGACTTTGAAGGTTTTAAATTTTCAATTAATAGTGAACTATACAGTAAAAAACTTAATTATATAAAAAGCAATTTCACAATTAAAGATTTAAGTTCTATCGCGAATATTTTACACATAGAATGTGACGAAACGGATGTTACCGAATTTTCAAAAGTGTTATGCCATGCAATCATAAATATCGATGAATTAATAAAAAATGTTGACGACGACGATGACGACGATGATAATAATGATAATGACGATGATAATAAGGATAACGATGATGATAATAATGACGGCAAAAGTGATAAGAACAACGACGATAAATATGATGAAAATAATATCGAAAAAAACAGGAAATAAACATTCATCAAATAATGGTTCAATTTCTAAATTTAATCAACCATTGGTAAGTTTTAAGGATGTTGAGGGGTCCGTTCCAATATATGACGCAAAAGGTACGTATTCTATTTTAAAATGGATAGAAGATATTGATGATTTATCTGAAATGGTATGCTGGGGAAAATTACATAAATTCATATTTGCGAAGAAACATTTAGGAGGATTAGCAAAAATATTTGTTCAAGGCGAACGAAAAATTAAAGATTGGGATACACTTAAATCTTCTTTGCTTCACGAATTTGGTTCTAAAGTAAATAGTATGCAAATGCATCATACGTTATCTGAACGTAAAATAAAAAAAGGGGAAAGTCCACATGAATATTATTTAATCATGAAAGAATTAGCAAGCAATGGTAATGTTGAGGACGAAGTTTTGATTCAGTATATAATTAACGGCATAAGAGATGATGAAAGAAACAAACTTGTCCTATACGGTGCACAAAGTTTAGAACAATTTAAAGAAAAATTAAGTATCTATACTAAAATGAGAGAAAGATTTAGCACAAAATTTATAAAAACTGTACTAGTAAATGAACAAAAAGGAACAAAAGAAGGGTTTAAATGTATCAACTGTGGACTAATAGGGCACAAATCCAAAGAATGTAGACACAAAACTAAGGGTACCAAATGTTTTGAATGTAATTCATTTGGACACAAGTCATATGAGTGCAAACAGAGAAAATCTTCAACTGATTTTATTAAGAACAAAGAAGATGATATTAACGAAATTGAAATTTATGATGAAAACAATATGCTTAAAAGAATATTTATCAATAATATTGAAAGTATAGCACTGATTGATACTGGAAGTAGAGTTAATCTGTTAAGAATGGACATATATAAGAAATTAGGTTCACCAGAATAAATACAATATGATGCAACGCTAACTGGTTTTGGCAATTACACTGTAAAATCATTAGGTCATTTTATGGCAACAATTAAGATTGATGATTCTGAATTTCAAAGCTCAGTTATAGTAGTACCATTACAATCAATGAAATATGAAGCAATAATAGGTAATGAACTTTTGAGTGAAACTAACCTAACAATATCTAGAGGAACAATTAAAATTTCAAAAGTAAATGAATTATTTACTATAATGAATGTGAATCTTAATAATGATAATGATTTAAATATTTGTAGTCAAGCCAGTAATAATGCAAAAAACAAAGTTAAAGAAATAATAAATTCTTATATGCCAAAAAAGACGAAAACAACAGATGTTTCTATGAAAATTATTGTAAAAGAAGATACACCATTTTATCAAAATCCTAGAAGATTGAAGAGGGAATAATAGAACCATGTAGTGCCGAATATTCTAGCCAAGTTGTGGTTGTGAAGAAAAAATACGGAAAACCTCGTATCTGTATTGATTATAGAAAAATTAACAAGGTTATAGTAAAAGATCGCTATCCGCTTCCTCTTATAGAAGACACGCTAGATAAACTTCAAAATTATAAAATTTTTAGTACAATTGATCTTAGAAATAGTTTCTTTCATGTTGACGTAGAAGAACAGAGTCGTAAATATACGTCATTTGTTACAAGTAATGGACAGTTCCGATTTCGTAAAGTTCCTTTTGGTTTATGTAACTCACCTGCTGTTTTTCAGAGATTCATTAATTGTGTTTTTCGAGAACATATTAATAATGGTATAGTTTTGCCATACATGGACGATATAATAATTCCAGCAGCTAATGAGTCTGAAGCCGTTGAACGACTAATAATTGTATTGAAAACTGCTGCCGATTATGGTTTAAAAATCAATATTAAGAAGTGTCATTTTCTAAAAACAAAAATCGAATTTCTAGGACATGCTATCGAAAATGGTTGTATATTTCCGTCAGAAAATAAGACTGCAGCAGTAATAAAATTTCCTAAACCTAAGAATATAAAAGAAATTGAAAGTTTCCTGGGTCTGACCGGATATTTTCGAAAGTTCATACCGTTTTATTCAGTCATAGCAAAACCTTTAAGTGATCTTAAAAGAAAGGAAATATTTTCAAATTTGAAGAACAAGAACGAAATGCATTTATTGAGCTTAAAAAAGCACTATCAGTAAAACCAGTTCTACATATCTACGATATAATAGGAATGCTGAAACTGAACTTCATACTGATGCATCAAAATTTAGGTATGGTGCAATTCTTTTGCAAAGATCGGTCAATGATAATCTCTTCCATCCTGTATATTATATGAGTAGAAAGACATCAGAAACAGAACAAAAATACAGTAGCTATGAACTCGAAGTGATGGCTATTATAGAAGCACTTAAAAAGTTTAGAGTCTACCTATTGGGAATCAGTTTTAAAATAGTCACTGATTGTTCTGCATTTCAAAAGACGATGGATAAAAAGGATTTATGTACAAAAATTGCTAGATGGGCGTTAATGTTAGAGGAATTTGATTATATGTACTATTGAACATAGATCTGGTAGTAGAATGCGTCACGTAGATGCATTAAGTCGTTATTCTATCATGATGATCTCCGGTGATAGTATGTTAGTTCAAATTAAAAAAGCTCAGAATGAAGATCAAGAAATAGAAATGATTAAAGAAATACTTCGAAAAAGTTCGTATAAAGATTTCTTATTACGTAATGATATTGTATATAAATTTAAAGAAGGACAAGAACTTTTAGTAATTCCAAAGTTAATGGAAAATCAAATAATTAGAATGGCCCATGACAAAGGTCATTTCGCTTTTAAAAAAACTGAAGATATCTTGAAATAAGACTACTTTATATCAAATTTGCAACAAAAAGTTGAAAAATGCATTACTACATGTGTGCCGTGTATTTTAACGAATAGAAAACGAGGAAAACAAGAAGGATTTCTTCATCCTCTCGATAAAGGAGATATTCCGTTGGAAACGTATCACGTAGATCACATATATCGGTCCGTTTGAAACAACAAATAAAAATTATAAATATATTTTAGTATTTATCGATAGTTTTACTAAATTTGTGTGGTTATATCCAACTAAATCTACAACTTCATCTGAAGTCATAAATAAACTAGAAAGTCAAAAGAAAATTTTTGGTAATCCTGCAAGAATAATATCTGATCGTGGTACAGCATTCACTAGTAATGACTTTGAAGAATACTGTGTTAAAGAGGGTATTGAACATCTTAAAATTACAACAGGTCTTCCTCGAGCTAACGGACAAGCAGAGAGAACGAATTCAACAATTATATCAGTCTTAAGCAAACTATCAGTAGATGATCCTGCAAAGTGGTACTTACACGTTGATCGTTTACAGCGAGTTATGAATTCAACATACCATAGAAGCATCGATACAACTCCATTTACACTTTTGACTGGTGTTGAAATGAAAAACAAAGATGATATTAAAATTAAAAAGTTACTAGAAGAAGAAATAAAGAAAGACTTTGAAGGTGCTAGAAGTCAACTGAGAGAGAAGTCTAAAAAACAAATAAAGAAGATACAAGAAGAAAACAAAAAGACGTATAATTTAAGAAGAAGAACACCTCGAAAGTATTCATTAAATGAACTAGTAGCTATTAAAAAGACGCAATTCGATACAAGCAGTAAATTACACAAATTTTATGGTCCGTACAAAATATCGAGAGTAAAAGGCAACGATACCTATGATGTAATCAAGGAAGGTTTCCATGAGGGTCCTGTCAACACCTCATCCTGTGCTGAAAATATGAAGCCGTGGTCATTCGGGTCGAATGACTATTAGCATGGCCGAACTGTGGAAACGATCTGTCAACTCCTTACATATTATGCATCTCTTATTTTTTTAAAAACTAGTAGTTAGTCGCGCAGTAGAACTAAGACTATAATGACGGCGATAATGACGGTGTAATTAGTAATTGTGTGATTAATTGCATATTTTTATTTTAATGTAAAGTAAATATAATTTTAAAAAGTTTAATAAATATAAATGTAAAATATAAGTTTATAAGTGGAATACATATTTAATAAATGAAATTCAATAAGCATAAAACTCAATCATTTAATTCAAAAATTCAATTAGGAGTTAAATCCTACATGTATATGTACCCGTACATGCTGTTTCCATTGTTTTTTTCTTCCTCTTTCCACTTCAACAACTATCCTATCAACAGATATACCATCTTTTCAGGGGAATGTTGAAGAAGCACGATAACCCTGTCCTTTTTACAAATACCAAATAAAGTCGGTAATACTGTAAACTGTGTTCAGGATAAAGTTACGTCTGTCAAGTGCACTAATTGTTACTCTGCCTCAGTTAGAAGTTTGTGAGTCATGTCTCTAGAACCTTAAAACAAATAAAAAATTAAATAAATAAGTTTAAATTTGTTGTTGTTATGCTATAAACAAAAGAAACTTCCAATTGAACACCGAATTTTTATAAATCGGTGCCCAAACCAAAAGTCCCTATTAAAAATAGCCTAAACCCTGAAAAATTAAAATAAATTAAACAATAAGAGATGAGAAAAGGAAGGAAAACGGACAACACAGGAAACAAACACTTAAAATAAAAACAACAAAGAAACCATTAAAAATATTTTTACAATAACAAAACAACAGAAAGCTATCACTATAAGAACACAAAAAAAGAAGTAAAAAATCAATAAATTCGCGAATTTTTTGCAAAGAAATTGCAGATTTTCCAGTATAAAAGAATTCTCTTACCTCACTGGAAATTTAACAAAGAATTTCCGAAGAAAAATTCGCGAATTCCACTAAACACCATAAAAGTACTCACGATATAGTTTATCTTACAAGTGCGGTTGGCTACATTACGAGTTTTTAGTGATGTTTTTTAAAGTCTCACAGCTTTTTTGATTTTTTTTTTCCTTTTTTTCAAGTTACATTTTTTTTTATCCACAATAGTGTTCACTTAATTTTTGGTCAATCTCAACCGTTACGGAGTTAGAGGGGAGTAAAGATTTTTGGTACCTTTTCCTTGTTTTACCCTATAATTTATAAGGGCATGCTAGGGTCACTCTTTTTTGGCAAAATTGTAGAAGACCCCTGTTTCTTTCCAACAACATCTTATATGCCTCTAAACCTCTCACCGTTTAAAAGTTATAAGGGCTCAAATCCAAAATATTGTCATTTTTTTCGAAAAGTACTCGATATTAACCCTCATTTTTTATTGCAGAAAATAAAAGTTTAGTTGATTTTGCATCGATTTGTTTCGAAAAATGCATAATTTTCGAGATATTTGCACTTGAAAAAACTGAAAATTAACATTTCTAGCACTTATTTTCAACTCACAGTGTGATAAAAACCCATTTAAACCATGAATTGCAAATATTTGTCTAATTTAGTTTATACAGTTTCTACTATCTGTGTAATTCTTATTTAATCACAAAAGTATAATGCAACAAAATTTATGTGATATGAAAAATTAGTAATGAAATTTTATGAAAAATTAACAATTTGTTTTATTTTTAATAATTAAACTAGGTAACCAATTTCCCTGAATTTTTTTTCAACTTTTTGGAAAAGGTTATATTTACATCCTATAAGAAGAAACCACACTATCTAAACGTTTTAATACATGAAAAATGTGTGAAAAGTTTAGTTAGTTTTTGTTTTTTCTGTACCTTCAAAAATCGAATATAAAAAAATTTAAGGATCAAAATTCAAAAATAAGTTCCACTTAAGGACCACAATTCCCTTCCACCTATCTATATTCGAAATTTCATGAAAATCGGTTGAAAAATGTAGGCTGTAGGCGGTCATTTTACAGGCCATTTCATTAAATTGGGCTTTTAACACTTGAAGATCTGGTTACGAAATAACTTTGTATAAAATTAGGTAATATAAATTTTCTCTCAAATTGAGTTACAAATGATTAATATATGTATATGTTTGTACAAATACTTAAATGATAACAATACAATAATTCAATTATGTATGTATGTATAAATCAGCTGATTTTAAAACATTAGATTATTAATGCAATAGCGTTACTACCTGGCTATATTTAAATTTATAATACAATGGTAAAATAATATACAAATTTATTATGAGTTAATCAATCGTACCTGTGTTATGAAAAATTAAGTGATGTGAAAATAAATGATTGGCTTGAAAAAAATTAGAAAAAAAACTTCTGGATAAAACTAAACAAAATTGATTTAAAAAAAACTGTGAAACTGACAAAAATTTGGTGGTTAAAACTATGCCACTAACATACATTTTAAAAAAATTACTGAAAAATAATAATTCGAATTTTTATAGTGTTTAGTGGAATTCGCGAATTTTTCTTCGGAAATTCTTTGTTAGATTTCCAGTGAGGTAAGAGAATTCTTTTATTTTCACTGGAAAATCTGCAATTTCTTTGCAAAAAATTCGCGAATTTATTGATTTTTTACTTCTTTTCTTGTGTTCTTATAGTGATAGCTTATTATTGTAAAAAGAATTTTAATGGTTTCTTTGTTGTTTTTATTTTAAGTGTTTGTTTCCTGTATTGTCCGTTTTCCTTTCTTTTCTCTTCTCTTATTGTTTGATTTGTTTAAATTTTTTCAGGGTTTGGCTATATTCGACAGGGGCTTCTGGTTTGGATACCGATATTTTTAAATACTTCATTGATTAGCCGATTTTAAGCAGTTCCAAAGTGACTTTTTAAAGCTGTGAAGGAGCATGTTCTTTGCAAGAATGACGGTAAACTATTTCACTCACGACATCAGTACTTTTTTTTTGCTCACCACTTCAATTAAGTCATAATTTTCAATGACAGCTTTAAAGTATCATTTTGGTAAAACGTCAAGTGTGAATTATACTTATTAAAAATGCATTAGAAAGTAAACAGTGAGAAGTGGAAAAGTGAAAATAAAAATATTAATAAATAAAATAATAAAAAATAAATTAAATTAAATTAAATAAATGTAAGTATGTATTTGAAAAAGTTGAATATAATATGTACTACATATAGAAAATGTTCAATAAAAAATAAATTATTATCTAATATAAAAATAAAAAATTATGTCTTGGTTTGGATGTTTCTTTATAGTTTTAATAAAGGAATATGAATTTAAATCACTTGTAGAATGGAGATTAATTAGAAATAACTCTAATCCTCTTTTTTTGCCAGAAGGAGAAGCTTTAAAACCTTTAATATGTACATTATAAATTTGTTAAAATTAGAGTAAAATATTCAAATTTCTAATTTTTGGTATTAATTATTAATTTGAGTGTATTAGTATTGAAAGTTTTAATTAATTATATCATAATTATAATATATAGAATTCATTGAATAAACAATATTTTATTCTATGTTTTTTATTCATAAATAAAAATTCTTAAATCAAAATAGCTATAAACACTTTTATTACTATGAAACGACTGTTACTTTATGAATAACGACATGAATCTTGTTGACTTTATAATGAAGTTAAAATAATGCAAAATAAAAATAAGGTTAACTCATAATACCGCTTTATCACAATTTTAAACTCACCAAGGAAAAGAGAGAGCTTTTCTCTTCATACTACGCTAAAGTAACATAAAGTAAGTTTATAATACCAACTTTATTTTTCTTAACAATAACGATAGCGAAATAACGATAACTTGAGTTCATAATCACATCCCAGGATGGTGTGCTGATCCTGATATTAAAGGTAATTTCTTTACAACATAATCTTTTACTAAAATTTATTAATGAAATCTTATTTCTTATTTTGTCTATTTTAGGTTTTGAAACACTCCTCCCCTCGAAAAATGCTCAAAGTTCCGATTGAGCATTAGTCTCATGCTCGCCAAAATTTGTTTGTAGCAACAGAAAAACTATTCCTGTTCGGTGTCTGTATCGTATTAATTTTTTTCAAAGAAACTTGTTACAAAGTAATGATTTGTGTACTTGACAGACATGTCTTTTTCCTGAACACTGTTTACAGGATTACCGACTTTGTTTGGTATTTGTAGCAAGGACAGGGTTATCGTGTCTTTTCAATATTTCCTGAAAAGAAGGTATCTGTTGCTAGGTTTAGTGAAAAGTGGCTATAAATAAAAGAAACTTTGATTTAGGTTATTGAAGGTAGTTGTTGAAGCGAAAATGAAAAAAGTAAAGAGAAAGAGAAAAGAACGAAAAAAAAAACAATGGTAATAGAAAACCTGGCGAACTGAACATCTTCTTTTTTACAAGAACATCTACAAAACGTCACAATATTGCGCTAGAGTTCAACTATTTTGTCGTTCTCAACGTCTCGCTGCGTTCACTGGAACCAAGCTAGTCGATGTACTGCACCCATAGAGTTTCTGCAAAGAACCTTGTTGTTAAAATATATATGGTTAATTGGTAAAAGTGAATATCAGGCGATGTTGAATCATTTTCTAACGAAAGCTAGTCGATGACAGTTTACCACGGAATTACGACTAGTGACGGTATTTCAAATACGATAAACGACATCCGTAATTTTTTCTAAGATTTCCTATGGACCGCCCCAGGTTTTCTGAAGTTTCGCACACCGACCAATTTTTTGTTTTGGATTACATATATAACCAGACTAGATCTTCAATCTTAAACGGTTGAGCTTGAACAGATAAATCGTACCGATTCTTCATCCTGCGACTGGCATTAGTTAACTGGACACGATTAAATTCGTGTACCTCGCGAAAACGTTCTTGTAATTGAAATACATATTCGGAAAACAAAGTTGTTACGGGGTTCGGGGGGTCACCAGAGACTAACTGTATCGGTAGACGAAGCTCTCTACCAAAGTTCAATATAGCGGGAGTTTGTTTGGTAGTTTGCTGGACTGCTGATCGGAACGACAAGATTGAAAACGGTAGATAGTAGTCCCAGTCTCGTTGATGGTTTTCGACCAGTTGATGAGGTAGTCCATCACGACTAGAATGTAGCGAGACAGGTTTGTTACAGGTAAGAGACCAAAGATATCTAAGGCAATCATTTCAAATGGAACACTTGAATTTCGGACTTGGAGAGTATCTTTCGACTTGGGTATTGGACCTTTCCTTTGCTGACATATCACACAAAGTAAGCAGTAATTTCGAACATCAGCGGAATAACCGGTCCAATAATACCATTGTAGAACCTTCGACATGGTTTTATCTATTCAAAGGTGTCCTCCATTCGGTGAATCATTCACTTGCTTTATCACGTCTGCCTGTAGGTCTCCAGGAACCAGAATTTCAAAAATAGGCTGTCGGTTTACTTCAAGTTGTCGGTAGGCCACGTCATTTTTAAGAACGAGCGATGAAAACATGGCCCAGCCAGTTGGTTAACAACTGGAGATAGTTTCTACAGAAGGTCGTTTGCCATCCGTCAACCAACGATTCACCTGTACCAAGCAAGGATCTCTGTCTTGTAGCTGTGACATGTTTTCTACAACCTGAAGCAACCTGACAGCGATATGTTCCTTTTCTTCGAGACGATGGCAGTAGCTACAGGAGACAGATTCGCACGGACGTCGGGATAATGCATCAGCGTTGCAATGGTTCTTTCCTGGCCGATGTTGGATTTCGAAATTGGACTCCTGTAACCTTTCAATTAAGCAGGCGATCTGTTTTTCGGGCTTTACTGAGCAAGTTCTTTCCGCGTTACACAGGAATTTTTTTCGTGGCGGCTGAACGTTTTACTCTAATTCTAGGGTAATAAAAATCGTCGTCAATATTTAGTTCAAGAAGACGTCTTATGAATAACAATTATTTCATCTGTTTTCTTACAAACCGAAGTCGATATTTAGTTCGAGAAGACGTCTTATGGACAACAATATTTCCGTCTATTTTTCTAGAAAATGATGTCAATATTTAGTTTGGAAAGACGTCCTGATAAAAAACGAATTTCCGATATTTTATGATTTGAGACGGATTTTTGTTTTGTTTATAAAAATATTTTTTTTTTAAATAAATATCTAAAATATATAAAAAAAAAAAACAAAATAAAAAAAAAAATACTTCAAATTTTTATGAATATTAAATTTTGTTTATTTTTTTTTTAACTTTAATTTAAAGGTTTTAATAAAAATACATACCGTTAAATTAGACGTATTATATTGTTATTTATTTTAAACGAAAGCCTCTATCCAAACAAAATCCATTAATAAATTTATATGAAATTGCTTAATTTTTCAAAAAAAAGGTAAACCCTGATAAATTTCAATATTTATCCTTTTTTTATGAAGAAAAATTTCGTGAATAAAATCAATTCAGTAAAATTGAGTTGAAAATCACGCACAAACAATAAAACTATATATACGTAGTAGCTATTACGTACATATAAAATCAAAATTATATCAAGTTAAATACGTGTAAATTTTATTTTATTTATTGAAATTGATGTATTTATTTAAATTACATTTTATGTAAATCTTTTAAGCCTTAAATAAATACAAAAAAAGCAAACAAATACATTATCGATAATGGAGCCACATATTATAAAAATTTTAACATGTAGTATTATATTTACACTTTTTAAATTAGAAATAAAAGAGGATATACGTGAATTGTACAAAAATTATAATAATGTTTATAAATTCATAATTTATTTGTAAATTTAATTGTGTAGTGCTGCGGTAGCAAATTTTTTTTTACTGATGCAATTTTTTTATCTTTGTATACCCTGTGCAGTGGCACATGCTTTTTCTTTCTTTTTGTATCAAAATTGTTTTCTTTTTATTGTATTATTTTTATTGTTTGTCTTTTTATCTTCTGTGGCCACACGACATCCTGATAATCCTTGTTTTCTTTTGTTTATTGTACCTTGTTTTTCGATCTTTTATTTGTATTGTAACATGTCCTGTCTACGGTTATGTTGCAATATGATTAGGACTTCCGAAAGGTGATTCCAATGACCCACACCAGACTGAAGCAGATGGATAAAGTAGACCGGCAGGAATCTTCAGGAAGTCACGGATTACTTCAGTCAGACCGTAATCATATTTCAATATAAGTACTATATAATTCATCTTATCATATCGTAAAAGTGGGTTTCAACTTACAAAGAGAAAACATTTGAAGCAATGTCACAATATATCATATTTTGATGGAATTTTTTATTGCTACAGGAATTTTATGTGTATTGCTTTAAATAGTATTTCTAAATTATTTTTTTTTAATCAAAATAGAGTATAGTATACATAATTCGAAATGGAACCATTTAAGTACGAGTCGAAAGTGTCGTTAAATGGAAAAAGAAGCTAATAATAAAAAATCATATACAATTGAAATTCAAGTAATTAAAAGCCAATTCTTTTGAGTATAAATTCAAATGAAGGACGAATAATGATAAATGTAAGTATGTATAGGTTGTCCATGATAACCAACCGAGAAACAAAGCAAAAAATGAAAGTTGAATCAAATATGCATGCTGACTTCCACTTAAGCTACAATTGTTTTTTGTTTCATTTTTCATATGATATATGATAGAAATTTAAAAAATTTCCTTTTTTTTTAATATAAAATAATTGTATAAAATTTGATATTTCTTCCCATTAATTTTGAAAATAAATTAAATTACAAATGTGAAATGATTGTTTTGTGCCTCACATTGATAGTTTTTCAATATTTTATATAAAAAATTGTATAATTTTTCAATTATTTTGAATTTTTTCTGTTTTTTATTGGAAAATTTGCACCCAGATGGTAAATATCCATTAAATATAGAATATTGAAAATTTTTTATATGTAACGTAGGTACATTCATTTCAAATGGAAAAATATTAGAATACATTTTCCGGGTTTATAATACGTAAAAAATACATACATATGTACATATGTACATACTCGTATGTAAGTATTGATACTGAACCATTTAAATTCTTATTTTAATGTAATTTCTGTCTTTTTTATTATTTTTTTTTAGGATTTTAAATTTTTTCAACTATTATGATAGAAAAAACTTTTTATTATTTTATATATGTATGTATGTACATACAATTTTTTCTTCTCACAAATTCTAATATCGTATTTTTATTAATATCTATCAATTTTTATTGCGTATATTATCTATAAAAATTTATAAATATATATATGTACACATGTATGTACATATCGGTACATACATACATATAAGGTATATATAGCAATGAATAGACAAAATAAAAGATTGTGCTTGTTTTTGCATTCATAAAACTATGAATGCCGTATTCATCAAACTACGGTTATTCAAAACAATTACATACATATAGTCAAAATTTTAAAAGTTGAGGTTTCGTATTATACTAGAAAAACATGTGCAGAAAAAAAGATACTTATATACATACGTTTTTGTTGTTGTAACACGTTTCTTCTCTCGTATACCTACACAAAAAAGATCACTACGACATGTAAAACATGCGCGAAAAAACGTCAACTTTTAAAATTTTGACTATGTCGTTTTTATTGAAGCATACCAAATTCCGCTTGAAGAAGTAAATATTGATTGATCTGTTAAGCGGGAAAATTAATATTAAAAAAATGATAATGTTTCAAAGTTGCTATAACTATTATAAGTATTGCCAGTGCTGTTGCGAGAAATTTTTAAAAGGGAGTAAGTAACATGGTTTGAAAAACGGAGTATTTAGGTGTATTGGGGAGTATGGAAAAATTTATAAAATAAACGTACTGTTTAGTTTTTTTTTATAATTAATTTCATTTACATATTTGCTGTATTTTATTGGAACGTAGGAATTGAGAATTCTGAGATTTCTCACATGATACACTCAGAGAAATACTTCATTATATTAAAAAAAATATTTTTTCGAATAAAAGAAAATTTGGAATAATTTAGCGCCAAAGAAGTTTATTTTTAAAATAAAGATTTGAAAATTCTTCAAAGTGAATCTTTGTTTTCCCAAAATTAATAAAATCAGTTTTGTATGACAAAAAAATAAATTCTTCAAACTTAAGAAATTCGACCGACTTTATTTCCTTAAATTAAAGAAGGTTTTTCTATGGAATAAAGAAATTCTTTTTTCAAATTAAAAATTTGCAAAAAAAAAAAATTTTCCAATAAAACTACAAAAATGTTTTTTAAGAAACTAAAAAACTGTTGTTACTTATCTATGTATTAATTCATTCTTACATTGTATTATTATTTATAATTATATGACATGATTTATTTTTTGTACATACATATGTATGTATATATGCACAAAAAGAATTACTTTTTAAACTTAAAAAAAAACTTTTGGCTTTAAAAAATTATTATCTTTTACAATATACTTATAAATGTATTGGGAGGAATTTTATATCCTTAGCATTTATCAAAAGAAAATTATCTAATTTCTCACATTCTTAAACTTGAGTTTCTTGACAATATACCATAATATTTTCAGATGAACTTAATAATTTCAAAAGACCTGAAACTAAGACCTGCAATATATGGTAAAATTATAAATCCTTTATATAAAGTTCCGCATTGTTCAAAACTTAAATAACGTGAATATAATTTTAAATTATCAATTATTAATTTTTCCTTTAATTTAGTATATGTAAATAAGTATAAGAAACATGAAAGGTAGAAAAGGTAGAAATCAGTAAAAACTAAATTTTTAAATGATTAAAAGAGCTTTTATATTGATTTGTCATTTGAGTCAAATAATAGTTGTTTTCGATTTAGCATTTTCAAGTACTTGCGAGTGCTAAAATGTGTCTAAAATAAATTGTTAAATCGAACGACACAAAAATTTTGACAAGTGTAATATAACCTACAAATAAAATGAAAAATATTATATTTACACTTTTTGACAGTTTTTACTTATATCGCTCAGTTTACAAATTGTATATAACCTGCAAAAGAGAAAAGACATCTATTGGAATATTTTGAAATGTAAAATCCACCTAGCGTTAAAGTATTTCGTAACTGCTTTTATCTAACCATGAAAAATTCATAAGAGTAGCTGGAAGTAAATGGTCTAGCGAAGATACACACTATAACTACTCGCAAGTACTTGAAAATGCTAAATCGAAAACAACTAATAATTACCAATTCAGAGAACACTTCAATTTAATCGCAATTAGAATTTTTTTAGGATATGTGTAAAAATAAGAGGAGTCGCAGTAGAGAGCAAAAAATTTTGTATTTTCGAAAAATGAAGTTTTTGTGCATTTTAACCTATAACTTTTGCCCTAGTCGACGGATTTATTTTGTTCAAAGTATGTTTAGAAGAGAACTTTTCAATGAACATCCTTGAAATTTCAACTTTCTACTCCATCGGGAACATATATTTTTAAAGGGACCAAAAGGTCTACAAAAAAATTATCCTTAGTATAGATTGGTGTAAAATTTAATATACCTAGATTGGAATGTTAGAAGCTATGACAGATTAGTGAATACGGCCTTGAGTGTTTGACTATTCAGTTGGAGTATGTATGTTTTGAATTTGAAAATGTTTTTATTTTTATCTTTTTTATTTGTTTTTTTTACATACATATTTATCGATTTGCATATGTATATATGTCAGTATGTGTTCGTTTTAGCGTAAAATTTTGGGACACATATGGAATTTACGACATATGTATAAAAATACTAGACTTGAATGAAAATTATATTTTTGTCTTTTTTTTATACTTTGGTTTTCTAAAATCATTTTATTTAAAGGCAAAAAGTCATACGTAGAATGGAAAAATAGGATTATAAGGATTATAAGTATTACATGTATGTGAATCAGATGGTGATATCTAAATTATTAAAATACTAATTCACAATTTTTTATAAAATAAGTTTGAATGAAAGTGGATGGATTAATTTTTGATGTGTGGGAAGTTGTTTCATGTTCGAAAGTGTTTTTTTTTTTCTCATATTTTGAAAAGTCAAATATTTGACGCGTTCTATATCAAAACTTATTTTATCCTTGCTATGTGATTTTCCAATAAACACCAAAAACTTTTTAACTTATATTCTTTTCGGTAGAAAATAAAGATCTTTATTATTTTTTAGATTTTTTTTTATCTCTCTATTTTGATCGATAAAGTTAAAAGAGAAATTAAATTTCAAGAGAAATAAACAGAAAAAATGGTCAAAGACAAGTTTTATTGTGACTGCTTTGATAAGGCGAACTTTGCAAAGTCAAAGTACGAATTAAAAGCAAGTAAAAACAGAAAAAAATTAAAATTAATCAAAAATAAAAATTTATTTCAGTCTTAACTTGTTTTTTAGTTTTTGTTTTTGTGAGAAGGAATTTTTTAGTTGATGCAAATTCAAAGTGTTAAGATCCTTCATTTTGCTCCAAATTTAATCACTGTACTGTACTGTTTGAAAAATGCATCGTATTCTTCTGGATCAATAATAACAGGATGTTTTCGTAATTTTGTTTCTGTTAGACCGAATATTCTATCAGATGGTAAAATAGAATGACCAGTTATTGGGAAAATCAGTTAAATTTCTTTAAGATTTGTCAGTGCTTTGAAACGAAAGTAATAAATGAGCATAAAAATCACTGTCGAGTTTCTATTTTGGCCTCTACAGCCATCCGCACAAAGTCGTTAGTTGTAGACTGCTGATGCTATTTCATTCGATCCCTTTTTAGACTGGTATTCCATCCATGTGTAACAAAACACATTTTCAGGAGTAAGTGGATCTTTCGAAGATCCTTCTACCATAAAAAAATTGTACTTGTTAAAATGGCCTTCATCTTGAACTTTTGGTAAAACTTAATTTTTCTGACGATCAAAAGAAAAAGTCGTCATAAAATCATATTTTTTCTGTAATTTAAAAAAAAAAAAACCATTCTATATTTCCTTTTGTGTATGGGTAAATTTGTAATAAAAATATTTTTTCTTAAACTACCCTTCTTTTTTTTATCTGTTCACGCAATTCGGTGCACGTGGAACAAACATCAGTAACTGGAACAGTTATAAACTTTTCAAGAAATAACAAGAAATTTCACGTCGTTTAATGTAATTCTTAGTGAAAATGTATAAGCCGAGTTTTGAAACGGCATATATCATGGATAAGGCAAGATTTGCAAGAAAAGTAATTTTTAGTTAAATGAATCTGAAGGATGACACAAATTTTAATGTGACAATATTTTGGTTTATTTAAATTCTCTTCACAAAAAACCGTTAGTGCTTTCAGCTCAAATTTGATTACAGGGTGCATAAGATAAGTTTTGATATGGAACGCCTGATTTATTATCAGTAAAATTCAAAAAAAAAAGTTAATTGAAATTGTTTTCTTTGAATAAAGAAATTTTTTAAATTTTATAGTTTTGAACAGTAGCTCTGCAGTTTGGGTTCTAAAGTTGGCTTTGCTTAAAATAAAAATCAAAGTGTTGGATAATTATAAGGTTTAATAATTATAAGGGTGTGGATTTTTTTTGTGTCAAATCTTCAAAGGAACTATGAAAATATGGAAAACTGTGGAATTTAAAAAAGAAAATTTGAACAGTGTTGTGAGAATTACAGTTTTTTTTAAGAGGAACAAGTTATTTACGCATTTCCCAACTACCTACTTCTTTTTTCAAATATCTAAAGTAAAGGTATGTATTGTTCCAATGTTAACTTTTCGGTGTAGTAAATTATTAAAAATTAATGTAACATTATTAAAAAAATGTATATGTAATGTAATTTTAGGCTACATACCAAAAAAACAAACGCTATGTAATTATGAGAGAGATTAAAATGATTCATATGCACTTATTGTTATTATTCTGATTTGTACATATTGTATAATTGATTTTATGTAATTATAGAAGTAGACTGAGTAGGAAGGGCGGGCAGTAGACGAAGCGGTAGAATGTTGGCTTCTGATGCTGAAGGTCTCGAATTAAAGTCCTCCTAAGTTCACTCAGCTTTGAATGAGTACCAATTCACTTGAGTTGAGTATAAGTGCTCGGTACTAAAGTAGTTTGGTGACTCTGCTTAAAAACCATAAGCTAGTCCACAAACCAACTACAAGAAAATATTAGTACCAGCCCTGTCATACGAATACAATTCGTTCTCTACCAACGAAATTAGTGGTTCGCATTCCACTTTAAACTGTAGGTGCATGTATGACAGAAGGACGCTCTACAGCCCTCTGACTCGACAACTAACTGCGAGGTGTGTGGTATCAAAACAGCACTCTCCGTGCTAATTGGGTTTTTTGAAGCTTCTGAGAACCGCCACTACAACCAACCAACCAGGCTGAGTAGGCTGAAGAAGTTCAGTTCAGTTCAGTATTAGAAAGTAAAAGAATAAAGTGTGAATCTTGTGTACAGAATCACTTATTTTAATTCCATCCGGAAAAATCCTTACATTATTTTATTTGTTTATCAAATTATTCTACTTTTTTACAGATAATGTTTTATATGTATGTATGTATATTAAAATGTGTTAACGTGAAATTTAGAATAAAAAAAATTAATTCAAAGAGAATTAAAACACTTTTTGATTTTTTGTTCAAACTTCTAACAGTTTATTTATATTAAAACAAAAAACTTTTACAAAAAAAATCAAGTTTAAACTTAACGATTCGAAACACTACCTTTAACTGACTACTTAATTTTTAATTACTTATTAGGAAAGTTCTTATTTTTGATTTGTCTAAATCAAAACGTGTGAAAGTAATCTTTATTGGTATTGACAAATTAAAATTTGAGTTTTGCTAACGGGCATAAAACGGGCAATTGTTTTATGAGATGTTATAATATTTGATTGAAATATTTTTAATTGGAATTTGTGTCAGAAACATGTCATGAGATAGGTGGTTTTATGTGTGATGATGCTACCATATATCAGAACCATATAATATGAATTAAAATTGTTGCCCCTTTTTTCCAGGATAAGACTTTTCTTCTAACTACGTACATTAAATTACGTATGTATTATATTTTTGTATTATACATATCATCATTTTAAATACACAGCATCACATTTTGAAATCGGATATGATATATACATACATACATACATATGTTTGTACATAACTAAAATAATTTAAGTTTTCATAAATTTCAATCTTTTATCTTTTTTTCCACAAAATTATAACTGGCACATATTCTTTACATCTGTATCCTTTAATTTATTAAAAAAAAAAAAAAAAAAAAAAAAAAAGATGAAATAAGTTTTAAAGTTTCCATCCATTTTAAAACAACTGTTTAATATTACACCCATGTCCGTTTTATTTCATTAGAAAAAAGAAAACGAAAAAAAATAACTAAAATAAACCAACAAGGGTAAAAAACAAACAAGAAAATGAAAACATGTTTTTATATGCATGTGTTTGTTATTATATTTATTGTTTTGTATATGTATGTATGTATTATAAAAGTGTTAAAGTTTGGTGTAAAAGAAAAACAATAATTCACAATACATACATACATATACGATATTTTGTTTCTCTTTGTATATGGTAGTATCCTGTCATGACAAACAACAAAATTACAAAAATTTCTGAGAAGAGCAGTTTACACAAGATTTTTTTTTTCTTTTTTGCTTCAGGAAACTGTTAAAATCTATGTTATCACTGATATATTGGATTTTCATCGTTTATATGTATGGGGAAAAGTTTTTTTTTGTTTGGTGTGTTTTTATTTATTAAAAACATATACATACATACCTATATCTTGTTTATTTTACAAAAGTGTTAAATTTGTATTTCAATTTATTTTTGTGTAAGTAAATACGCATACTCAGGTATTGGTACGGAATTACGTGTATTACACTCTTCACTTGTGATGTAATAAAAAAAACAAGAAATGAAGCTGGGAAAAGAAATAAAATAATAAAAACTATAATAGAATATGAAAAAAAAGCTCATGTTTTTCATAAATATGTGTTTATAAATATTTATAATTTAAAAAAAAAAAAAAAAAGTAAAAATAATATTAAAGGTGTCTTGAAAATATGTAGAAGACTTTAAAAAAAATTTTAAGAAAATTATAAAATCTTGTGAAGAAAAAAGCATAGAGATTTGTGAAAAATTCAGACGTTTTCTAAGGGCAAAGTGAATGGTTGAAAATTAACAGTCTTATAGTAATCATCATGTTTATGAAGATTTCATTAAAAACATTACTTACATTCAACATTATTTGAAAAAAAATCATGTATTTGCTCTAAATATGATTATTTTTTTCATTTAGGGTAAACACAAAAGAATTTATCCTTTACAGTTATACGATATATAAAATATACTCTTAATACAATAAACCAATAAACTTATCTTGGAAAGTTAGAATAAAATTTTCTTTGTTGATTCTTGTTTAAATTCAAAAATCATAACTTCATTCAAAACCGATCATTGAATTAATGTGTGACATCACATCACCATGCAACTGTTAGTATACACACATTCTGTCAACTGAGAAATTTGAAATAATTTTATCCAAAACCTAATAACTAATAAGTACTCGCGTGACATCATTATCCGCTGTTGCTGTACAGTGTACGACTCATTTTGTCAACTCAACAATTTTATAGCTAGTAATTTTATATACATTTATAATTAAATCATGTATGTATAGGGTAGAATTTGAATTTTAAAAATTGTAATTTTTGCAGATCAGCACTTTTTTGCAACTAGCAACCAATAGATGACGAACCTTAAGAATTTGATTGGTTAATTTTTTTGCACATAGAATTTTACCGTAGTATAAGAATTTTCTTTTTGTGAAAATTCATTTCAATAAATTAGTTTAAGTTTCAACCTAATCAAGAACCCCGATTAGTTTCTGATAACTTAAAATATAAATGTTTCTGATAAATTATAAATTAAAATTGAGATCTGATCACTCCACACAAGAGACAGATTTATACAAACGCAATGAAAAAGAATATAGAAAAGTATGCCTATGTTGCCTGTACTGACTTCGATTTATAAACCGAATATAGATACCATTTGACTATTGCTAAAATAGTGAATTAGTTTTTATCTTCGCACCAGAACCTACTGTTACTAGTACTGAACTTAGTGATAATAAATAATAATAACTTCTGTAAAGGTATTGAACATTTGTAGCTAAGTAATTAATTCATCCTCGTCAGTGTTCCTTGTTTTTTCTCAAAAAGCGGATTGGTCAAAGAACCTTTTCGATACATAAACATTTTTGGTGACCCCGACGTGATTTTATTTTGTTTTTCTTTTGTGTTTAAATTAAATTTATAATGAATTAAAATCTTAATCTGTGAAACTTCAAAGATTTAAAATTAGTTTAGAGTCAATCACAAATCAGCAGGCTGAAATTGGTCGCGAAATAAGTGAATTAATTGACGGTCATAAAAATCTACGTACTAACCAACGTTCTGATGTAACGTACTGGAATGGCTAGTTATCAACATCAAATGAAATGATTCAAAAGTTTGAAGAAAATCATTATCAAGCTAAAACATTTGAAGGTGAAATGCAGAACATAATTAATTCAAAAAGAATTATTTTGAAAGGATTAAAGATGCAGTTACTGATTTTAAAGACAAATTACTCACTGAAATACAGAGAATTGAAAAATCTGCACAAAATAATGATGTTACTAAACTCAATGTTGAAACAAAGCCAAAACACTCTACGGAAAATTTTAACTTTGATGCATCAGCACAAAATTTTCTACAGGAAGAGAATAAAACTACATCAGATATAAAACGTCTAAATTTACAAATTTCTATTTTATCACAGCATTTGAAAATTATTAAAATCAATTGAATGAAAAACATGATAAATCATATTCTGAAGTGAAATTTCAATGGTACATAAGCAACTTCTTACTGATGTAACAGAAGTTGAAAAGGCAGGATATTCATTTAATTAGTTCGTAGCACTTGAGATTTACGGGCACGACATTTTCGCAGAATTGTCTTCAAAAATTGATCATAAAATTGCATCACAAAGGCAAAAAATTAACAAGATAACATACTCAAATGTAAAGTTGTAACGAAGTTACATGTTACCATCACTGTATATATAAAATATAAATATGATAAAAAGAAAACAGAGAAGGAAATTTTCAAACTATTTTCAAACTACGCAGAAAGCTTTTCTATTTTAAAACTTTCAGTTAAAAACGTAACCGGAAGAAAGTTGGAAAAGTAACTGACGTAGAAAATTCTAGAAAAAGCTTAAAGTTGTAATTTTTTTAAAACGCGTAATTCAAAAACAGTATAAATATAGAGCCGATTTTCATATTAGATTCATTACAGTCTCTGCTTCTGAAATAGTTACAGTAAAAAAGTGAAATAAAAGTAAGTAAGTAATAAATCAGGTACAGGTAAATATTTTATTATTCTAGCTAGGTTTCCTGTAAGATAACTATTTTATTACTATAATTAGGCTTTCGTTTGAAATAGCTAACAGTAGGCAGAACGTTTCTACGTCCACTCAGTATAGCTGAAAGTTGGTAGAAACTAGTATTGCGTCCAGATAGCTATTCCTTGAAAAATTGACAAGCACAGGCTCTCATACAACATATCCGAGTTAGCGAAGGAAATTATGAATCCGCATGTGAAATTTTACGTGGAGCTCTATTTTGATCCATCTGATACTGAAAAAGCTCGATAGACAAACACACAATTTATATGAGCAAACTTTGACTTTGGACTTTCAAAAGAAACTTCAATCATTAGAAGGTTTATTAAACTTTCTCGAATTACGTTTTCATGTTCTAGAGACATTGGGCAAAAAAGGGCGTATTATACAGGCAGCATTATCAATGAAAAGAGTTAATACTCGTGCAAGTATTTTTATAGCATCTACAAATATAAAAAGTGATGTGTTATGTCACGAGCATCATGCTTTATTTAATTGCAAAAAATTCTTAAGTTTTGATCCGAAAAATAGAAAGTAATTATTAATAAAGCTATAAGTTATATCTTAATTGTATGAAAAAGGAACATTTTCACGTGCGTGTTCTTCACGAGGATGCTCTAAAGGTAGTAAAAACATAATACATTAATTCACATATTGGGATATATTCAACATCAGAGCAACAATATTCAAAAGCCAGAGATTAGGGAATCGGTTACTAAGGAATCGAAAACAACAAGTAGTGCATTAAGTACATTTAACGATGATCGTACAAGAAAAATTAATCAAACTCTTTTGGGTACAGTTTTGATCGATGTGTTGAACCATGTTGGAAAGCCAGTTAAATTGAACGATCTTGGAATTTTAAGCATTGGCGAATCCAGTCAAGAGACTCAAAAATGTGTAGAACTCATAATGAATTCCAGAATAAACAATTTTAGTGCATGCATACGTGCCTATAAGTGGCGTCTCGTGACTTATTCACCTGGGTGTGCTGCAGGGTAATTGAGAAAATTTAAGAAATTAAATATATATGTAGTTATATACAGTAGCTCAACAAAGTATTCGAGCACTACAAATATTTTTAATTTATCCTAAATAAAAAAAATTCTTACAATAAAAGTATGAAACAAAATACTAAAAATAATTCTTTATTCTTATAACAACATATTTACGAAACAAACAGTCAACATTAATATCAAAAAAATTACAAAACAAAAGAGTTAAAAATTTCAGCTTCAATTTGTATTCCAAAAAAATATTAGGGCAGTATGAACATTTTTAAAAAATAAGGTGCTTTTTGTCAAAGTCAGTACTTTGTTGAATCTTCTTTATGTTTTTTACCTTCTTTGAGTCTATTCAACAAGCTTTAACCCTTCGTTATAATTTAAATTATACACCCACTCATCCATTTTTAATATCAAAATGTTACATTTTTCAATTCCTTAGACTTGTATGTTTTCTTAGTACTAGAAATCTGAAATTTGGCTAGGATATTTTTTGAAGGGTCTAATATTATAAAAACTTTAAATGATGAAAATCCGTTTACTAGGGTAAAAGTTATAGGATAAAACACAATAAAAGTCATGTTTTAGACAAATTCCTTTTTTCTTCTCTCTATTTTTTTCTTCTAATTAATATCCTGATCCTTAAAAAAAGTGTACATTTCAATTCTTGAACTATTTTCTGACCTATTGCATTTTATTTGACTCAAATCGGTGCAATACAGCATGAGTAGTTAAAGTTTAAAGTTTGCAAAAATAAAATAAAATAATTCAATATGTGAAAAATATGTGACGTTTCATACAAACAATTTTTTAATTCAATATTTCACTTGGCTTGGCTTTGTCTATAGGTGTGACTTTGATTTTGAAGTTTGTTCGAACTTTTTACAGAACCAACTTTATAATATAAAAGTGTACATTTTTTAAAGTTGCAAGGTTGTTAAAAATAACATTGAGTCAAATTGTAACTTGGGTTCTGCTTCAGAATTGAACACCTTCATTATATAACAACTGTATTGTTACAGTACGAGAGCAAAGCCTCAAATTTCAATGCATAGGATTGAAAAGTATTAAAGTTCTTCTTGAGTAGAACTTCAATACATTTTGATAGAAATAATACTAAATGAGGTTGGGTTCTACATCAGAGCTTCACACCCTGGTTGTATATTATTTATATTGTCACAGTTACAGTACGAAACGAGGACGGCTTCAAATGCACATCACTGAATGTGAGGCTGGGTTCTACATTATAATAGAACACTCTAGTTTTATATGGACATTACTATTGAAGTTATGAAAATTACTTTGGCGTTCTCAATTTTTTTTTTTTAATTTTGCTTTAGATTATATGGGTGTTCTGTGAACACCTTGAACACCTGGACGAGACGCCACTGGCCTATATATTACCAAAAATAATGTCATTACAGCCATCATGCGTTGAAGATGTGTAGGGAACAATGTGTACAAAAAGAAAAAGGGGTCAGTAGAAGTCAAGAAAGAACAAAAAAATTGATGTGAGAAAAAAAAATTTTGCAGAAAAAAGAAAAAGTGAATATAGAAAAAAAAAATTAACACAAAAAAAAACAATAAAAACTCTGAAAATTAAAGAAAAAATCAAGAAAACTATGTTTAAAATAAAAAAATCACTGAGAAATAAACACTCAAAAAACAACTGCGCGGCACACTTAAAAAAATCAAACTATATCGTGGGTGTTCTTCGTGGTTTCTTTTATAGTGTTTGGTGGAATTCGCGAATTTTCTTTGGAAATTTTTTGTTAGATTTCCAGTGAAGTAAGAGAATTCTTTTATTTTCACTGGAAAATCTTCAACTTCTTTGCAGAAAATTCGCGAATTTATTGATTTGTTATTGCTTTTGTTTTGTTAGTGTAGTGTTGTTTTTGTGTAGTGTTGTTTTTGTGTAGTTTTGTTTTTGTATAGTGATTGTTTTCTGTTGTGCTTGTTTTGTTATTGTGAAAAAGGATTTAAGTGTGTTCTTTGTTATTTTGTTTTAGGTGTTTGTTTCCTTTCATCGTCCTTTTTTCTTCCTATCTGTTTTTTTATTTAATTAAATTTTTCAGGACTTCTGGTTTGGGCTCCGTTTTATTAAAATTCGGTGTTCAATTGGAAGTTTCATTTACAGCATTTAGCAACAAATTAAAATTTATTTATTTAGTTTTTTATTTATTTCACTAATTTTCTTCTCTTTTCATTAAAAGGCCAGGATGGTGTGCTGACCTTGAAGTAAATGGTAATCTCTTTTCAAAATAATTCTTTAATCACAATTATTAATGAGAACTTTATTTTGTCTAAGTCCATTCTTAGATGAAGGGGGAATATTAAGAGTTGATATTATCATATGATGCAAAACATACTATGCTTTTACCATATGGTCATTCAGTTGTCAAGTTATTATTCGTTCATTATCATAAGGAGAACAAACATGCAGGGTCTCAGGCTTTATTAGCAATTATAAGACAACGATTTTGGGTGATAAAGGGTAAAACTATGGTTCGTTCAACAACGGTAAATTGTGTTATATATATCAAGGCAAGGCCAAAGTTTCTGACACATATTATGAGAAATTCACCTGAGAAAAGAGTACAGCCAACAAGACCTTTTATTAATGCTGGAGTCGATTTTGCCGGTCCATTTTGGATTTACTTCAAGGTTCGAGGTAAAAAAACCTTTGCTGTTTTTGCCACCAAGGCGGTACATATTGAAGCTGTAAGTGACCTTACTACGGAAGCCTGTATTGCAGCACTAAATACATTTATTAGTAGGAGAGGCCACTGCCAAAATCTGCATTGTGATAGCGCAACAAATTTTGTAGGAGCAAAAAATGAACTTCAGGAATTTCAAGAAATTATATTTTCGAAACAAGCTGGTCAAAGAATAAGTCAATTTTGTTCAATTTTTGCAGTAAAATCAGCCAAATATCTATTTAAGAGAAGCGTTGCAGCAGTATCTTTGACGAATGAAGAACTAGAAACAGTGATGGTAGAAACTGAAGCTATTTTAAATTTAAGACCTTTAACACCGATGTCAAGTCCAAATGATTTAACAGCCCTCACCCCAGGTCATTTTCTAATAGGAGAGCCTTATAGCATTGTGGATCCTCACGCAGAACTAAGAATATCGCTGCAAAGCAGTAACGCATCTAAAAAATGAATTTTGGCAAAGATGGACAAAAGAATATTTGAGTGAACTTCAGCATCGACACAAACGGAATACCGTAACATACATTCAAATATGATGGGGATATTAAAGGAAGACAATTTGGCAGTTATGTACCTATGTATGTACCTATGGGTCGAATTGTAAAAATTATCGAAGATGTAAAAACTGCAAATGGCATATTAAGAAGGCTCCATTACCTATTCAAGACAATAACGGAGATGAAATAAAAAGTTGTAAAAAATTAAATTTCGCAGATGATTCGGATAGCGACAAAAAGGAGCAGTTTGACAATAAGAAAAGTGAGCAAGATGATAAAAGGGCCTCATAGCAGAATCAAAACGACAAAACACACAAGGAGTGTCAAAAAAACCACGATCAGCAACAGCATTACCTGGTGCCTTTCTAATGACGTGTTATGCCAATACTGTGTCAAATGCAAATGACAGTTTCCATCACCACCAAGTAGATATTTTGAAAACGTAGGTAATGCTTATATAATGATGAACTGTTACGCTGCACTCCTCTATAAAACCCAACATTATAGTATAGATAATAATTATAATCGATAGTTAATCTTTTCTAAACACAAATTTCTAAACAAATAAATATTTTTGATAAGTAATAAATAAGTGAGTCATTTTGTTTTTAAGAAATTAAAATATCTTAAACAAATAATTAATATTTTTATAAATAAATCAATTTGTCTCCTAAACAAATTGATATATTATCATATTGCTTCTTAGAACTAAATACATATCTTGTTCAAATAATTAAATATCTTTAATAATAATAAACGAAGCACTTTATCAATTAAAATATCTTTTACAAGCAATTAAATGTTTTCAATAATTACAAATAAATGAATCAATTTGTCTCTTACACAAATTGATACATTATCTTATTTTACATGTCAATGTCTAGTTTAAGAAAGACTAAAACAGAGTTTACATTTTAAATGCAATTTTTGTGAAAGTTAGAAGTTAAGAAGACATCGTAGAATAAAGTATATTTTATAAATTATATTAAATAAAAATAATTATAAAAAATTAAAATAGTTTGTTTTTTTTAAAGCAAATCAAAAATAGAAATTTAATTGAACGAATGGAATTTTATTATATATTTTAACACAACCACGTTACTGAGTAAGGTAAAACTTATGCAGAAAGCTATTGATAACTTGATCAAAATTTGTAACCACACAAAGGATGTATCAAATTGTTACAATACAATCATTCAGTTTTTTGAATCTGTAACACAAATAGACATGAATAATCAGCTGTTATAAAGACACCAAAATTCACAATTAAGAACAAAAAGAGGAGCTTTAAACATTATTGGGAACATTGCACATTCGTTATTTGGAGTATTGGACGAAGAATATATGTATATCAAAAATTCAAGGGATCGTGACAATCATTTACTGAATTTAATAAAAAACCAAACAACCATTTTAGATTCGACAGTGAATATTATCAAAAATGTTGAAAAAACAACTGACGTTATAATTACACAAGTAAATTTAAAAATTAATCAAACCTTGGACCATTTGAAGGCTATAGATCATTCCCAGAAAAAATTAAGATCAAGTCAAGTATTTAATACAATTATCAACGAATGCAAAGTGCTCTTTTTGACGTAATTATTGATGCACATCATGGCAAAATCAAACTGTTACTAATAACTCCATTACAAATGTTAGAACAACTTAAGATAATATGTGAAAATTTAACAGTTTCACTAAGATTGCCAAGTGTATTGTGAGTGAAAATGAATACATCTGCAAACAACATCATCCATCATACCATATATGAAAGGTGCAAGTGAAAATTTTTGCGAAGTAAGTACCATAGGACAATGGTCAGTCCAATCAACATGCATATTAAAGGTAATCAAAGGAACACCACACTGGATTTAATTGTTAAATCCAAATCAATGAATATATAAGGAGTGTCCCGAAAAGTTTTGCACGGTTTTCAAGTAAATAAAATAATAATTTTTATTACTCATATAACTTAAGTGATAGGTAAAATGTATCTATCAACTCGTCCTTAAAACCTATATAAAGAAGGATTATTTGTAAATTTGTTTATTATTAAAAATGAGTTCAAAACGTGAAGAAGTGCAACAATTGATTTTGCGCTATTATAGCGAAAATTCACAACAAATTACTGATTATGGATGATGATTATATTTTAAGTATGAATTTTTGGTACTACCTGGTTCTCAATTTTACCATGCACGTGATAAGGAGAATATACCCGATACTTTAAAAACAATTTCTGTTGAGAAGTAGGGTAAAAAAGTGCTTGTTTGGAAAGCTATTTGTCAATGTGGTCGTAAAATTCGTCCTTTTTTCACCGAAGGGACAGTAAATCAAACAACCTATGAGAAAGAGTGCCTACAAAAAAGGTTATTGTCTTTCATTAGATCACACGAGAAAGGAATTTTATTTTGGCCTGACCGTGCATTACGCTCGGGCTGCTTTAAAGAGGTATGAAACCAATGGGATATGTTTCGTAGGAAAAACAATAAATCCACCGAATGTTCCAGAACTGCGCCCAATAGAAAGATATTGGGCTATAGTCAAAAATAAACTACGTAAGGAAGGACAAGCAGCAGTGTCCTTACAAGAGTTACGGAATTTGTGGATTGCTGGCAGCAAAACAGTAAAAGAAGAAACAGTGCAAAATCTGATAAGGTCGGTGAAACGAAAAGTCCGCAATTTCAGTAGAAAAAAATTAGTTAAGTTAGATTAAGTGTATAATTTGTTAGTAAACTAAGTAAGAATAAATAAAAAATAATTAAAAAAAATTTTCAACTATTTGTATTAATTCTGCAAAAAAAAATTAACCGTGCAAAACTTTTCGGGACACTCCTTATATTCTTTATCAATCATTGATTTTGTTAATGATCATGAAAGTTATAAAAATAGCATCACCGAAATTGAGAGCAGAATCAGGAAACTGAAGGTAGAAGAAAATTTAACGACAATTTTAATACACATGATATTCATCATTACACATTTGGTTATATCACAATATTGGGTTGACAACTAAGTCATTGCGGATTTCACTGATAGGTGACTTTAGGTGGAATTGTATGTCGTTTTATATATTTGATATATAACATCCCTATTTTAGTTTAACATTTGGTACTTCGTTTGTCATTTAGTAAAAATATTTTCAAAATCAGTTGTGTATTTTTTGTTTGGCGATTATTTAATTATGGAAAAACGTAGTGAGCATTCTTCATATTTTACTTTTTTACTTCCGTAAAGGAAAAAACGTAACTCAAGCTTACAAAAAGTTATGTGCTGTGTATGGTGACGAAGCCTTAAAAGAACGACAGTTCAATATTGGTTTGCAAAATTTCGTTGATATAAAAATATTTAAAATAATTATTGATTTAAAGACGCTGAGCTGTGGTGTCAATCGTTCATCTTTAAATATTGATAAATGTAAACGTATGTATTTTTTTCGTATTAAACATCTTATTTCTAATAATTACCATATTAATGGTATAACAATAAAAAATTGTATAATATTAATGACTTAAAGGTACATTTTGACTCGAAACTGAACTTCCATAGACATATGTATCATACATACATATTTAGAACTCTATATGTATCTCTGGTTCGCCCTGTTTTTAGTACTGTTGTTGTGTGGAATCTATAAAAACTATAAAAATTGCTTACAATCAATACAATGAAAATTTATAGAAATTGCACAGAGAAAGTTACCGTGGTCTGACCCATTAAACCTACCACCATATGAAGATCGGCTACGGCTTTTATCATTTTCTTAAAACCCGATGTGAGTGTGTCAAAGAAAAAGAAGAAAACTAATTTGACAATTATGACAGCACGGTAGATAACAAAGCGTATAAGCAAAGATCGTAATAATTATAGGAAGATACTGCACTCAAATGGGAAGAATGTATACAAAAAAATTAAGCTTCTTTTTAACAAAGCTTTTCTCTCTTTGTAATTATTTTCAAAGAGATATACCAGTGTTGTAAGATCGCGCGATTTTTCACAGTTCGTATTTCGTACGTGTTATAAAATATGTACAAAAAGGTATTTTATATAATTTTTAAAAATTTTTCTCCCCGTTCTTTTTCCCACGATTTTGTTCTAAGAGGCAAAATGTTTCTACCTTCTACCTTTTTAAATTGTCGGTAGCTGAAATTCCCAAAAACAGGGAAAAATCCCACGATCTAACAACACTGCATTCAGTATAAATAGTGAGAAAAGTTTATTTTTCTCTCTCGCAAGTATTTTATTTTGAGCAGCAAACGTCAAAGCTTTTTAAAATGGATTTAGCGTAAATCCACCTAAAAATCTTACTCAAGAGTCAAGACACTGGAGTGCAATATCTTCCTATAGTTATTACGATCTTTGGTATAAGTGACAAATGATACTTCATTACCGATAAAAAATCAAACGAACTTTGATTGAAATCTTAAACATCCTCCCGCTCTTGAGAAAATGGAAGATTTTCTCAAACAATTCAATTTTTTTTATTCTAAATTTAATTTGATCAATTTTGTGATAGATCTTTTGTAAACTCTTTTCGCAGTTTTTATGCTGACTACTCTGACAAGTTTGTCTGAACCTGGGTGAACTTAGATGATTCTTCTTAAAAGCCACGTTGCTGGAGGTAGATCTTCTTTTACAATTACCATATCACCGATTTCAAAATTCTCTTGTTGTTTTAACCACTTTGGTCAATTCTGAAGACCTGTCAGGTATTCTTTATACCACCGATCCAAAAAGTCATTTTTCAACTTCTGAATTAGTCTCCATCTATTTGTAAGATTCTTATTCTTGACATCTGTTTCTTCAGGTGGCATAGTAATAGGTTGCCCGATTAAAAAATGTGCTGGTATTAGTATGTTTAAATTAGTTGGGTCATCTGTGACAGGTGTAAGAGGTCGTGAATTCAGAATGCCTTCGATTTGAATTATTAAAGTTGACAATTCCTCACATGTAAGTCGTGTATTTCCAACAGTTCTTTTAAGTAATAGATTTACTGAACGCACACTACTCTCCCAAATTCCCCCAAAGTGAAGTGCCAGTGGCGGATTAAATTTCCAGTCAATGTTATGGTGTGACAGGAATTCAGCAACCTTTAAATTAAATTGTTCCTTCGAGACTCATTTTGCAATTTCATCAAGTATTATTTTGGTACCAGTAAAATTTGTAGCGTTGTCGCTGAATATGCAATTTGGTAGTCCTCTTCTTGACACAAACTTTTTTAAATAAGCAATAAGTTCATCTGTTGATAAATCACTTACCAATTCTAAATGTAAAGCTTTAGTGCTCATGCACACAAAAAGTGCAATATACGCCTTAACACTTTTAGCTCCACGGCCTCTGTGACGCAATATCAATAGTGGACCTTGATAATCCACACCCACGTTTTGAAAAATTCTTGAAAAACAAACTCTTGTTGCTTGTAAGTTTGCCATAAGCTAAAAAGACTTCTTTGACCTGACTCACTTGACACATTTATTCAAATAACTTTTGACCGTAGCTCTTCATAAAATTATCCTGTGCCTACATAATTATGTTTCTTATGAAAATACTCAATTATTAGTTTAGACAAAATGTGACCTTTGGGTAAAATGATAGGATGCCTCACTTGATACGACACATCCGCATTGTCAATTCTGCCCCCCAATCTTAAAATACCATATTCATCAATAAATGGCAATAACCTAAGCAATTTGTTTGATTTTGGTAATGCTCTTCTTGATGTCATGAGCTGGATATCAATATCAAATTCATCTGCTTGAGCCCATTTGAAGCACATTCTCATAGATTCTTGTAGTTCATAGTTTGGTCCATTCCACCATAGATTTGATTCTACTAAATCCATAGGAGTAATACCACGTGTTGCCAAGTCAGCAGGATTTTCTTTTGACTTAACATAACTTTTAAGTTTTGAAGGATGACATGCTATCCAAGACAATACCATTTTGAATCTGTCCACATTAACATTTTTATATCATAACCCTTGATAGCTTTTGTCACCTTTGATACTAATATTGATAAAAGTACAGCTGCATTCAACTCTGAGCGATGAATATTAATTTTCTTTATAGGATTTAATTTTGTTTTTGAGGTTATTAGTTCAACCCTAAACTCTTCATCACATTTTTTTTTTTTGTACGACAATAAACAACTGCTGCCTGTGCTAAATCTGAAGCATCACAAAACCCAATAATTTCAATAAGTTTGTCACAAGTTTGAAGCCACCGTGGTATTTTTAATGTCTCAAAAGCTGACAAAGATTCTTGAATCACTTTCCACCTATTGAATAAATCTCCTGATACGATATCATCCCAATCGAAGTTTTCAATCCACAACTGCTGAATAATAATCTTCAAAGTTATTGTAATTGATGAGATTAAGCCAAGTGGATCGAAAATTCTGCTAGATTCATAGAGAATTAATCGTTTAGTAAGTTGAGAGTGTCTACAAGGTGAAACATCGAATGTAAAGAAATATTTCTTCGGTAACCACTTTAATCCTAATACTTTAATACCATCAAAATGATCAAAATTATTTTCCTTTATAAAGCATTTTTCAACTAGTAATGATTCTAAAAACTGCTGAGAATTTGAGGCCCATTTTCTTAAAGAAAACTTTCTCAATGACAATAATTCATTTAATTGATTTTTTAGTTGCATGGCTGATTCAATATCTGCTGGTCAACCAAGTAGGTCATCGATGTAAAAATGTTTTGATATTGCTTCTTCAGCTAATGGACATTTACCAGAAAATTCAACTACAACCTGATTTAGAGACCTTGTTGCCAAGAACGGTGCTGAAAAAGTACCATACGTCACAGTGTTCGAACGCTTATGTTGAGTCTTATCATTAGAATCGTTGCGCCATACTATACGCTGGTAATTTCTGTCTCCACGGTCGACCCACACCATCCTGAACATTTTTTCGATATCTGCAGCAACTGCAATTTTAAAAGTTCTAAAAGATATCAAGATATCAAATAAATCTCTTTGTGTTTTAGGACTAACAAATAATTTGTCATTTAAAGAAATTCCGTTTGAGGTCTTGGCCGATCCGTCAAAAACAACTCTTAATTTTTTTGTTGTACTTAAAGGACGCAGTACAGGATGATGATGTAGATAAAAGAATTCAGTAGATGAATTTAACTCTACATCACGAATTTTTTCCAGATATCCTAGCTTTTCGTATTCATTCATGAAATCACAGTATTGTTTATATAATTCTGGATTTAGACTAAATCTTCTTTCGACAGCTAATAACCGATTGATAGCAGATTTTGATGATTCCCCCAATAATTCACAGTCTTGATTAAACGGCAGTCGTACAGTATATTTTTCGGTTTTTTCATCGACATGATTGATAAAATGGTCTTCACAAAATATTTTTTTCAAAGTTAATTCTGTATCTGTAGATATCTCTTCTGTTTCGCAAAAACTTCGCAGTGTCTTATCAAGATCGACTACATCTACATGCAATGAAGTATACCCCAATAAATTTTGATTATCTTCTATAGGACCAGCAAATACATAACCAAAAATGGTATTGAAGATCAAATTTTTATTTATCTTTCGGTCATGTGGTAGTATTATGTTACATATAGAGTCAGCACCCAATAATATGTCTATTTTCTTCTTTCTGTAAAAATCCCAATGCACAAGTTACGAATATTTCTTTGCCACCAAACTAAGTAGTTCAGATACAATTGAATTTTTTAGAAAAATAAGTATGATTATGGTTTTTATAAATCAAAATTGATATTTGATGGGTTTTCTTTCCAATTTTCTTATTAAATCCGTTGTTTTTGATATTTTTTTACTTTAAAAAAGCATTTCTAGAGTTGAAGTAAAAAAACGGCATTGTATCTAATCTTGGTCGCCCATGTTTGTCATCTTGGCCACTATTGCTGGTAATCTTGGCCACCCCAAGTTTTTTCACTATTAAAAGGATATATACCTTTTTTATTGAAATAATTATAAAATTTGAAAAGCTTAATATATACTTTAAATATACATATGTACTTCACAAGGTTATTTTAATATTATTTACTCTCACAAATTTTTATAACGAAATTTACAAAGCGCTTCAATTGATTTTTAATGAAATTTTTTTTTAATTTACATTTAACCGCAGATTTCACTAAAAATTTCTGTCCAAAAATGTAAATGAAAATAGGGCCAAGATTAGATGCCTTCGTGAATTTTTGTATGTATTCTTGACCACAATAAAAAAATAGATATTTTTTTTCAAAATATAAAAAATTTTAAAATAATTCTTAAATTTAATGTATAAACTTACATTTTTAAAAGCAAAATGTAAGTTAAAGGAATTTAAATTTAAACACCTTTTTAATTTTTAATCTTGCTTTATTCAACCCAAAAATAAGACTAAACTTAATTTTTAACTTAATTAATAATTACAATTAGGTTTTAAGAAAATTAGTGAAACGTAAGCATTCAATAAAATATTATTCAACGTTAATTATGTTAAATATTACTTATAATTTGCTGAATAATGAAAAAATATGTACTGGCATTCAATAAAATATTATTTAGTGTTAATTCAATTAAATATTACTTATAATTAGCTGAATAATGAAAAAGTATGTATTGTTAAATCGGAGCGGATGCGTGTGTTAAAAAAAATGCAAGAATGCATTTTACCAATATTTGGTTATTAGTATTCAGTCGATTGACCGGATACGCGTGTTATTATATGTTGTGTTAACTTGTATAATCAACTGTTTTTTTACTCTTTAAATCGCTTAACTATTTTGTCGCGTCACTTAACTAAAATAATATTTTCACTAATTAAATCACCTTAAATTTCTACTAATCACTTTCAAATACAAAAATTGAATGATTCTTTAAAAAGGGTCAGGATTATATATAACTATTATATGTGATAGAGAACAAAACCTATATGTTGATCTTACATACACTACCGCACTTATCAATACAATAATATAGCTGCTATGTATAATGATTTGAAGTTAGTTGGCCAAGAATACCAGCTATGCCAAGATTACCAGCATTTACCTATGTATACATTTATTAATTATTTGATGTATTATAATAAATTACACCCTTGAAAAATTTAATTTTTTTATTCCTGCGATGTGACGCTATACCCAAAGATAACAAAGTGTATAAGTGACAAATGATACTTCATTACTAATAAAAAATCAAACGAACTTTAATTCAAATCTGAAACACCATTAATGACTGCTTCCAGATCCTTCAACTCTAATTATACATACATATATGTATGTACATATGAACTAATAAATTCATTTTTTATTGTTTTTTTTTTTAGTTATTAATATTTAATAATTAATAATTAAATTATTATTTTACTAAAATGTGTTTTTGTTTTATTTTTATTGTTTATCTTAATTATATTCCATATATGTATGTATATTTTTTTTTTAAACTTACTTTCTTGTTCTTATTATTATTATTATTATTCTTTTTTTTTCTTTCTTTTTCTCTGTAATGTCCTTATTTTGTTTCTAAACTCCTAATTCTTAAGTATATGTACATATACTTAGTATTTTTGAGCGTTCCAGGATAGTTTTCATTCTGTTTACGTACATTTATATATAATTCAAGCTAACGTATTTTTTTTTCAAATGTTTTAGAAATTTATATCAGTTATGATACTTGTTACCGGTTTCGTATTGCAAATTTTTAAAATACAAATTTTCTTATCTTCTGCATACCTGAAAAAGATAAATATCAATCCTAATTAATTAGCTTAACTATTATGTAGTAGCCATAGTATGTATGTTTGACAAAACTTAGCAACCATATTTATGTGCTTGAGGCATACTTTTAATTGAAAATTAGAAAATAAAATCATACTACAATACACTTACAAGAAAACTATGTATGTTTTCGGGGAGTTTTATTTCATTTTCAATTTTAATGATAAATAATTCAATTATTGTTGATAATTTCACAAAAACCTCATACCCAATTTATCTTCCATAATATTAATTTCTTTTTCTCAAAGGAATACAATAAAAATATAATTTTTGGCTTATTTTTTCTTTTAGTTTTAGGATTTCCTTTAGGAAATAATAATATCGTCTTCGGCATAAACGTATAATTATTATTTACATGTCATACATACATATGTATGTACAATCGAATAACTATAACTACACATAGAACACATACATATGTATGTATGTATGTGGTGTTGTACAAAAAGACCCTTTTTTCGAACATTTTACCAATTTTTCTTCTCAAATACAACATTAAATAGGCACAACCAGAGAAAAAATACAAACATGTACATCAGAAAACAGAAAACTTCATGTGAATATAATAATTATTTTTTATATTAAATCACTCCCCAATGTAATGATATTTATAATGCGTAAAACATTATCGCTTCATAACCTCTTGTACATATACCTACACACATACATACATATACGTATCAAATTTAATTATTATGTGATATAAGGGTAAATTTTTGATTAAATTAATTGTAAGTAGTTTACACTATATTTAAATGATTATTATAATATAATTTCATTATTAATAATTATAAAAAAAATTTATCAAGTAAAACATTAATGGACACTTGAGGGAATATTTCAAGTCACATGAATGTAATGCCTCATAAAATTAGAAAAAAAAAGTAGGTAGATATTAATCTATAAAATAATTTAAATTAATAAAAATTGATTAGGTGTAACGTTACTTTGATATGTAAATGATAAAATCAATTAATTTATTAGTATGTAATAATAAAATTAAATTTATACTTTGTGACTTTATTAGGCTTTTTTTTTTTTCAACTTTTACTATATGTACTTGGTTTATAAATCGAAGTCAGTATTATGCTTATGGAGGCAGTACCCGATCAGTTTCTGATAACTTAAAATATAAATATTTCTGATAAATTATAAACTGAAATTGAGATCTGATCACCCCTGACAAGAGATAGATTTATACAAACGCAATGTAAAAGAATATAGAAAAGTATGCCTATGTTGCCTGTACTGCCGTCGATTTATAAACCGAGTATAGCTGGTAAATACAAATGAGACGTAGAAATAAGACCATTTACAATAAAGTTAAAATTGTATTGGTTTTAAGCTAAGCCCCCAAATGAGTTTCTCTCGATTAGTACCGTTAGTACTGCCTAATATTAAAAAGTGATTGATTTTGTAAAACTCTAAATAACTCGGAATATATACTATATGTATATTTTGGATGCATTTCGATTTGGCTGAAACTTTAAATAATTATACTGCATAATTTTTGTAATTTTGAAAGATATCCGAATCTAAATTTATAAGTGTATTTAACATTAATTTCAATTATAGGACGTTTTCATAAACAATCTTCTTACAAATTAAATATGTATGAGTTGAGACAAACGACATCAACTGCTTTACAGCACGTTTGGCAATTTCAGGATATTCATGCAAAATTTGAAGCCAAAAATGCCTAATATCAACATGATTAAATGTTATCTTTAACTGAGAGTCAGTCGATATATCAATAATTTGTTGTCGTTGTTTAACTGATAACTGCGAATTATCACAAGCTTTTTCAAAAGGGTTTTGAATCCAAGATAGGTTTTCTTTTTCAACAGGAAAATATTCCTGAAACGATTGTTGTAAGTATAAGCACTGATATGTAAGTGCTGCAGTATATTGTCTTTGACATTTTTATTCATTTTAACGTTATTGGTTATCAAACTTTCATGTAAATTAGTGAAAAACGCAGCATTTCCTTTCAAAATACAATTTGACCAAAATTTTAATTTGGTAATAGTAGTATTAATTTTATTTTGTACTTTGAAGATATTGATATTTTTTCCTTGGAAAGAGGCATTAAGTTCATTAAAATAGGTAGAACTATCTGCGAGATACGTTATTTTCATTATCCAATCTGTATCATTTAGTTTATAAGCCAATTCAGATGCATGTTTATTTAAGAACATTCTTATTTCATCTTTTAATTCACAATATCGAACATCTGTGTGAAGCAATAGCGCCTTATGCAAATTTTCCATCTCTTCACATAATAAAGAAAAAATTCTTGATTTAAATGGCCTTGATTTTATAAAATTTACAATTTTAACACAGATATTGGAACAGTAGTATCAAAAAGAGGAATACTATCAACCAATTTAAAATATCCTTCTCCAATCATACTAGTAATTATATCCTTAACACATGGTTTCACTAATTTTTCTGCAATTATGTAAGCTTCGACTTGCTGAGCAATATGATAACTGACACGATAAGATGCTTCCAAAGAATTTTTATCGTCGTCGCGTAAAAATTTCATGAAGTTTTGTATTCTGTTCTTTAGCTCGTTACACTTTCTTATAAAATATTCAACACTTTTAACCTTTAGATTTATATGTTTTGTTATCAAAGGTCTTTTTAATTTAGCAAGATTTAAACTGATATATTATTTAACATTACTTGTTCACACTCAACACAAAGTCCGTTAAGTTTATTTTCATCATATTTATTAAAATATTCCAATTCCAATCATTTTTCAATAATACATAGGTTTTATAGATTTTCCTATTTATAATGTAATTTTCATCAAAAATGTCATTTCAATTGTTTTTTTTTAAAATATCCTAATGCACATCACTGACTTTTATTTATTATCAACATAAAGAACAAAAGTAATAAATTGTATTTGAGATACACAAAAAATTTTCTTCTTTTAACATTTCAATTAAAAAATTAGTTTAAAAGAAAATTTATTGCGAATCATGCAAAAACTTTTTTGCGATGTATAGCTATTTCTTAATTTTTGTATTCACTTTCAAATAATTTATAAAAGTAAATAAATAGAACCAACAAATTAACATGGCTTATTTTATTATTGTCTACATTTAATTTAATTAAGTTTTAAAAGAAAAAAATTTAAAAAAAAGTATTTAAAATATAGTTTTTCAAATGATTTGTGAACTCCCAAAACTAAAATACATACATACATATGTACATACAATTACAAACAATATTTTTCCAGATTTTTTTTATCGTTTTGAAAAAAAATATATATCAAACACAAACAGAAATAATGATTTAAGTTTTTAATTTTTCAAAACAATTTTTTTTTTTAAGAAAAAAAAAAAAAGAAAAGAAAAGGACTTCTGTTGTTTCTTATTGAGTTATTTAAGTACTTTTTATTCAAATTTAATTTGCAATTTTAAGTCTTTTTTTTTTTTTTAATTTATGAAAAAAAGTATAATGAAGTACATACTTTCAGTTCACTTTTATTTTTCAGTAGAAGGTTTTCTTCAAATTTTTTTATGTTTGCTTTATTCTTCAGATGATATATACATATTAGGTGTGTTTTATTGGAACTGGGAAAGTGAGAATTCTGAGATTCACGGCAGACATATGTAGAAAAGATCTACAGACAAATCATAGTATGTACATCCAAACGACATAAATTTATTTGCTCACTTGCTCAGATCAGTTACCATTTGTTTTAGTTGCAAAGTATATCGTATGTAATTGAAGTGTGGGGTCATTACTTGATTTTGTAATTGTAAAAATTGCATTTTGTTGACGTAGCATATTAATAAACAATTTCATTTTTATATGGATTAAATAATTTTATATCAAATTTTGCAAATAGATATACATTTTTAATGCATGAATTTAGTATTAATAATTTTACACCTTTTATATGTATGAATGTATTCTTTTTTTTATTAATAATTAATATTGAATATTTATATTAAGGAATTGGTGGTAAATATTTATTTGTGAGCAAATTTTATGTATAAAACGAAATTGTTCAATAAAAAATTATTAGCTATTTTTTAGTGACTGGGACGAACTTGGAGAAATAAATAAAGACATACTACAGTTACAAAATATTTGCAGCAAACTAAATACATGATTCGTAAACTTGGAATCTCATGAAGCAACAGTTCAAAGAAACAGTGGTAGATATTCAAAATGGCAATGAATGGCTTCATGCTCATAAGTGATACAAACGAGCTTCTCTAGATTCAGCATATGCAGTCGAGCCTTAAACGGCTTAATTATGGCTTGTGTAGATCCTAAAGTTGGTAGAAGTAAACATGTAGTTAACAGTAGTATTACTGCGTCTTCAACGGCTTTTTGAAAACACCATTAGCATTTTTCACGAACAAGAGCTACTCGAACAAGACCATCGATTCCTTTTCCCAGAGGTCATGACAGGACAGGAGTGTTATCTTCTTTTACGATAATCATTGTTCCTGGATGAGCATTATTGTATTGATGTCTCTATTTGTGCCTATGTTGTAGCTCGAAGAGGTACTTCCTAATCCATCTCTCCGTTTTAATGTAGCGACTAGTTTCCATCTGTACAGCATGTTACCTCGTGCGTGAGCATCTACAACGGAGGTTAACTGTTTGCCGACTAAAAAATGGCCAGAAGTCAGGGCTGTGAGGTCGTTAGGATTAGCTGACATGGGAGTTAGAGGTCGCGAGTTTAAAATGGCTTCTATTTCCACCATTGTGGTTGTGAGTTCTTCGTAAGTAAGAGAAGCCCCCATGATACTTCTTTTGGAAAGATTTTTGGAAGATTTTACTGCAGCCTCCCAGAGTCCTCCGAAATGAGAAGCTCGTGGTGGTATAAAGTAAAAATCGATGTTATGTGTACCGAAAAACTTCATGATATCTTAAGTTGTCCTTTCTTCATAAACCTTGATGTAGCTCTTTCAGTTGATTTTTGGTGGCGTTATCACAATACAGATTGCGACAGTCTCCACATCTACCTATGAATCTCCTAAAGGCACCTGCAAAGGACTCTGTAGTAAGGTCACCTACTACTTCAATATGGATAGCCTCTGTAGCGAAGCAACAGAAAATGGCAACATAAGCTTTCACAGTTTTGCTTCTTCTGTCTTTGCTATGGACCTAAAAGGGCCCCCAAAAGTCCACACCGGTATTTATAAATGGCCTGGTAGGTTGTACTCTATGAGCAGGTAAATTGCATATTAGTTGAGACGTGAACTTTGGTTTTACTTTGCTGTATCGAAAACAGTTCTGTAACACATAATGAGCATGTGTTTTGCCTTTAATGGCACAGAAATGTTGTTGTGATAACGTTAGTAATGCTTGAGGTCCTACGTATGAGTTTCGTTCATGTAATTCTGTGAATATCATCTTTGTGGCAAAGTGGCCATATGGGAGAAGCATCGAATGTATTGCTTTGTATCCTATTTCGACGTTTTCTAATCGACCTCTGACTCCAATGATTTCTTGCTTGTCCATGAAGGGAGCTAAATTTAGAAGCGAGCTTTGTGGACTTACTGAGTTTTATCGTTCTTATTGGACATAATCATTACAAAAATCGTTTTTTGTATAATTTTGATTATACTCAGAAGTGCTTTATCTAATTCTCCCACCAGTAAAGGTCCTTGCTTTGGGTGACATGGGTCTTTTATTTTGATGAAGCGATTAACATATGCTATTATTCTTTGCAGTCGACTAAATGAATTGGAATGTTTGATGTCTTGAAGATGAATTTCTAAAAATGTGGACGCTGTTAATGTTATTTTAGTTCAATGTTCTGTCCTTTTTAGTTCAGTTTCAATGATCATTTGCTTGGCGTTTTATCTACTTTCCGAACCATAAAAAAGGCGACCGTAAAACCATAGGTTGTTGTTCCTTAGTTTGCTTGGCGCTGCTCCTGGTGATAAAAAATCTAGATCTTGTTCTTGTAGAGATCTTGTTTGACTTGATCAGTGGCCCATAGCTCGAGACGGGGCAACGTGCGCATAACAGTCGCATTGTGGTTGTTATATCTACTAAGATATAATAAAATGTTCTGCATTTGTACTGACTTTGGCAGCTTATGATTAAACATAATTTCTTAATTTAGAGCAAAATTTGCATCACCGGGAATGTATTTCCATAGGAACAGCGGCGTTCCAGTCGAGTTTAAGCTCCCATAACTTTCCAACATAAGCTTTACAGAGACGGTTACTGGATTTAGCAAACCCAATGGGTCGAGCAAATGCGCAATATTTCCAAGGATTCTGCTTTTTGTTACTTTATTATCTAATTGTTTTTCGTTAAAAGTAATGAGAAATTAGTCATGTTTGGGAAACCAGCTTAATCCAAGCGTCTTTATATGATACTTGTCATTCTTATGTACTTCCAGGTGTGATGACCTGTCTTCAGAAGTGATGTTGTGGCATAATGCCAGATGATTTACATACTATTTCCTTAATTTAAAATCAGCTGATAATAGAATGTTGTTTAACTTATCTTTTCTGTAAGACTTCTTCAAAGCTGTCACTTCCTGCCACCGCATCATCGAGACACATATTTTCAAAAATGCATGTTGCTCCTAATGAATATTTCACTAATCATCTGTATCATTTCATTTTATAGCGAAATATGGGGCTGTAGTCTTTTCTATGCCTGCCGTAAACACATATGAATGTATTTTGGTAGTCGAAATCGTATTAAGAAAGAAAAAAATTCGTTTTACACCTTTAATTCTGTTTAAAGAATGTCATTGAGTGACGTATTCAGCGATGTTTTGACTGAGACATCGTAACTTAGTTGTGGAGCTTTCAGGTTTCAGCACCCAATGGTTTGGTCAGAAATAACAAGAATCAGGTATGTCATTACTTATTCCTCTTTTATATCTTTTGACTGACCTAAATTTTCTGGATTACAAGAAAAAGAAAGTCGTACTATAAAGCGCCCAGTATTGTCTTCTTGAACAGTTTAATTGAAAAAGGTCTCACACATCATGTGCTCTTTAGTAAGTGGCTTCGCAATTCTTTCAGGTTCTTCTAAAGCCCAAAATTTCTCCATTTGCTTATTAAGCTTGGATTATTTTTGTGTGGAAATACCACAAATATTGCTGAACAACTCAATTTTAATTGTCCTATGTTTAGAAATTCAAAGAATTATTCAGCACCAATTAATAAATAAGCAAGTTCTATATTTGTTGTAATATTCTAATTTTCAGTATTCACTTTAGTTGACAGATGATGTCCTGTTATCTGAGGTAATACATATGCGTTTAGATACATTTCAAAACCTGATGTATTGGATCTAACTCTACGGGTAGTCTGTTGTTTGCCATTACCAAGTCCTTTAATATCAAGTAGATCTTTCTCTTCAGGCAATTCCAATTTTTTCGCTAGAACATCAGTTATGAAGTTGGTTTGGGAACCTGAATCTAGAATCGCTCTACAATTAACGTGTCCTCCATTATTAGTTGCAATTTTCATTTCACTGTACCTAGCAAAACATAGTTATTTTCATGTGTATTTCAAAACGCTGCTAAGTTCACTGCCTCCTTAATTTTTTTTACTTGGTAAGATGTCTATATGTAATACCATTGGTTCCTCAGTATGATGTGTTTTCCCAAATTTGACGCATTTTCTCGACTTGCAATTATTGGACATGTCCCGCTTGTAAACAATTAAAGCAAAGGTTCAAGTTTTCTACGATATCTGTTTTTTCTTCTAAAGGTACGTTTCCACTTATACACTTTTTAAATGTAAATGTAACATTCCATTAAGTGTAGATAAGTTTACAAATGAAAACAGCAAAATGTAGAGTTACATTCAATGGAGTGCTACACTTTGATTCTACACTTCCATTTAAAAGTGTATACATGTAAACAATTCATTCACTTATTGGAGACAAATGTATCGGCATTTTTCTACACTTAAAAGTGAACAGAATAGTTTGTTCATTTTAAAGTTTAACTTTACACTTTTTTGACAATTCAGTTTGTTGTTTATACATAATATTTGTATATAATTCCCTCTGTTTGAAAGAAAAATTAATGGTATGTATTTATATAATTTTCTTTTTATAAAATCCACAATTATAATCACAATTGTCTAACTGCAACTCATGTCCACTCTTTTATTATATCACTGAGAAAGAAAAATTATTTTTTAATTTGTAGTGCATTTTATTTATAAAAGTTATTTATTTTAAAAGGTTTTTTAATATATTTTATTTTACTTTAATTAAAGTTTTATATTTGTTCTCTTAGTTTTGATCTAAAGAAAATGGAGTTCTTATGAATTTTATTTAGTAAATTTTTGTTTGTTTGTAATATATAAATTATATTTGTTAAATATAATAAAGAATATTTCAAATAATTATGAAGAAAATTTGTTTTATTATTTATAGGTCAAAAAATTGAAATACAAGAAGAAAAACATTTTATTACATGTAGTTCCCTTAGTTTTGAGCGACACTGTATGTATTTTGTCCTCTTTACACGATACGTCATATGTCCATATGTCATATGTATAAACCTTATACATAGAAAAATAAACGAAAATAAGTTTGAAAGAATGTCAATTTTTCATGCATTTTTAAGCAAAAATATAAAAATTTATATGTTTATTGTGTCATGTTTTTTAAAAATATTTTTCTTGGATTCAATGTGTTTGGTTCTATAATTGCTTTCTGGTATACGCATTGTTACTATTAAACAGTTATTCTTAACTATGTTAAATCAGTGTAATGTGATCACATTGCTTTTGTAATGTAAAACTAAATTTATTTTCAATTAAGAGTTGTTGGAAAGAGGTATACTATAAAAATATATATGTACTTAATTGGAAATTTAAAAAAACCTGAGTGAAATTAGTAATTCTAGGTAAATACATATAATAATTTTAATAAAATTTTGTTGATAATTACTTGTAAATTTTATTAAAAGTTATTTTTTTGCCTTTTACAAAAAATTTCTGTAAATGCGTATTTTATCCGCCTTTTACAAAACATTAATATAAAAATTTCAGTAAATGCAATTGTTATTAACGAAAGAAATAATTTGCAGTGTAATCAAAATTACTCATAAAATAATTTCTTTTCATAACATAGTAAATAAAAAAAACATTTTTATTACCTGTGAAATTATCAAAATTAACTTAAATAAAATTGTTTTTATTTGAAATCAGTAACTATTCTAATTGCAAACAAAATACGAGTACATTATATCGCTTTCAAATAACATACCTTGTAGTTGCCTATTTACCTTGTTTTAGAGGAGACGAATCTGTGAAAATCTATGGTGAAATAAGAAGAAAAAGAAGAAGACTATGTCTACGCACACAGTTAAAAACTGAGTGTCACTTTTTCATCTACTCGGAAGTCGGAACACTTTTCTCTGAAACAATTTAATAACAAGGGTAAGGCATCGGTGTTTCGTCCAGATGCTCAAGGCGTTTACAGAACACCTAATTTAAAGAAATTTAAAAAAAAAATGTTAATCCAATTATCATAACTTCAATAGAAATGTTCACGACCAAAGTGTTCCATTGAAATGTAGAACACAACTTCATTCAAAATATAATAAACTCGTATATGAATTGAAAACATTGAAAGTCGGTCCTCGTTCTTTTTGTCTAAAAAATAATGGATTAATAGTAGATTTTAAAGAGAACTTCTTCCTCTTTTTAACATAATACACTTCATTGCGATCAGAATAATTGTTTTCTGAAATAGGGAGTTAAAATCAAAATTTCGTGTTTTTTAAAAGCGATTTTTCTATATCAACTTTAAAATGACATATGTATATGTATGTTTTTTGACATCATATAAAAGGTTATTTTCTTTTTTTTGATACCTCATATGTTCGTTCATATAGACATGGAAAAATCAGAAAAGTTCGATAAAATGTGCATTTTTCATGCATTTATAACCAAAAATATCAATGCAGTAAAGTGTGTTAGAAAAAAGAAGTTCTCTTTAAAATCCATTATTAATTGTTATCCTGGAATATCCAGAAACGGAAAAAAACGGTTTCTCTAGAATATGCTAATTTTGTCACGAAATTTTTTGCTGTAATTTGCGCCAATAAGATGATGGGTAACATTAAACAGGACATTCAAAAGCTTCTATATTAAAAGGTTTAATTTCAATATCTCAAGCTTGCTAATCGGGAGAATAGCCTAAATATGTAGATAATATGTATATGTATAGTATAAACTTATGTATACATGTATATATACTATATACATATTATGTATGTAGGCATATAATATTTGTTTTCTTAAATTTTCTCTTTAATACTGTTGCACATCCTGGTGATAAGGTCACGAGACGCCACGCACTGGTAAGTACATTATCTATCCATGAATACCTAATTTTTTATAAAACCGAAAAAATTCGAATTTTTTTCAAGACGAAAGGACCAAGGTCACGATTGAGTATTAGCCTTGAAATACAATATGTAAAATACAGATCATCTGAAGAATAAAGCAAACATAAAAAAATTTGCATCTGAAAATCAACTGAAAGAGCTACATCAAAGTTTATGAAGAAAGGACAACTTAAGATATCATGAAGTTTTTCAGAACACATAACATCGATTTTCACTTCATACCACCACGAGCTCCTCATTTCGGAGGACTCTGGGAGGCTGCAGTAAAATCTTCCAAAAACCTTTCCAAAAGAAGTATCATGGGGGCTTCTCTTACTTACGAAGAACTCACAACCACAATGGTGGAAATAGAAGCCATTTTAAACTCGCGACCTCTAACTCCCATGTCAGCTAATCCTAACGACCTCACAGCCCTGACTTCTGGCCATTTTTTAGTCGGCAAACAGTTAACCTCCGTTGTAGATGCTCACGCACGAGGTAACAAGCTGTACAGGTGGAAACTAGTCGCTACCTTAAAACGGAGAGATGGATTAGGAAGTACCTCTCCGAGCTACAACATAGGCACAAATAGAGACATCAATACAATAATGCTCATCCAGGAACAATGATTATCGTAAAAGAAGATAACACTCCTGTCCTGTCATGACCTCTGGGAAAAGGAATTGATGGTCTTGTTCGAGTAGGTCTTGTTCGTGAAAAATGCTAATGGTGTTTTCAAAAAGCCGTTGAAGACGCAGTAATACTACTGTTAGGTGACTGCTGACCTTTCAATAGGGGGATAAACATGCGAAATCGTACAAGACCGATGGAGCATGCCGTAACTATTGAATTGTCGGAAGTCCGGCTACGACCTCCTCGTGGTGCCACTGGTAACAGATCTTCAGTACGGTCATGTCTCTGCTGAAGATCTGGCCAACAGTAGCCTGAGCATCCAATCCAAGGGTGGAACAGCATATGCCCAGGGATGCGTGGCTAGGGGAGAGCCTAGTCGCTAATATGCGAACTCTGGATACCAGGCGACCTCCAGTTTCAATAAAAGCCTTCTCAAGGTACAAGGGCTCTGCCTTGGGTGACTGTTTCTTTCCCTAATACTCGTGGGAACACGTATGAGTAAAATTGAAAAAAAAACAAAAAAACGAGGGTGATGCACCTCTAAAAGCATCAACTTCTCAAACCTCAACCAAGGAAACCATTCCTCTGGTTGACAAAGTCATAAGAGAAGCTAAAAGCTTAGATAGCTTGAGCAAATCTTGTGACAGTGACAATAACACGATAACAAACGTATCATTGTCACTAGATAGCGACGCTGAGTCTGTCCTAAATCAAGAGGCTGAAGTTGAAACTTCATTACAGAAGTTGAAGCTCAAAGACTCTGATAAGAGGATAAAACTCAGTGGAGCAGGTAGGAAAAGGATGAAGAAGCTGCTGCAACAAGGCCTAGGCATTGACGAGGCACGTTTGCAGGCTCTTCAACCCTTTCCAAAAAAAACGGGAGATAATCTCAAGAGAGGTCGCTCTGACGACTCAACTTCTGAGGCTTCTGGTTCCAAAAAAGCCAAACAACCTCAGAAAATCGAGATTACCTCACTGGAAAAAGAAAAAGATATGCCTTCTACAGTAAGTTTTAAACAAGCTGTAGAAAGCATACAAATAGGAATCTTGGCGAAATCCTTTCCAGAAACGCTCTTGACAACTGAGCAAATGAGTGCCATCCAAGAGCAAATTCTGAAAAGGATAATTAAGCTAAAAGACAATCCTATAAAACCAAAATTCCTTGGTGCCACCTTCAAACCTGGGTGGTTAGTGTTAAGGTGCGCCAATGAAAGCACTAAAAAATGGATTCAAGAGCTCATTGTAGACTTGAAGCCATGGGAAGGGGCAAACCTGGTGATGGTCGAGGAAAAAGATATTCCTCGTACCCAAAAACTGGTTGGTCACTTCCCTAACAGTGCAAAAGACAAGAATGAGGACATTCTAGGACTCATCAAAGGACAGAATGAATACAACGTGGATGATTGGCGAATCATTAGAAGAGCCAATGAAAAAACGTCCGCTTTGATCACTCTGTCCGTGGAGCATAAGTCTATTGAAGCCTTAAAGAAGAATGACTTCAAAGTGAGCTTTAAGTTCGGTGAAGTCAGACTTCGTCGCAGGGGTGAAGGAGGGAAGAAAAAGCAGGAAAAACGTGAGGGCACCAAAGTCCTCACAGAACCAGCCGCTTCAACCTCCAAAGCTTCTGCAAAAAAGGTGAAAATAGCAGCCAAAGACAATGGTAAACATCAAGGAAAACCCAAGAAAGGGGCAAAGGACGAAAGTCCTAACTCCGATCAAGGCAAATCCTAGATGACTACCAATATTAAATGCCTACAGATAAACCTTCACCATTCCAAAGCTGCATCTGACGTGCTTTGCCGAAGGTTTATCAAGGACAACATGGACATGGGACTAATACAAGAACCATGGACATTGAGAGGACAAATTAAAGGACTCAACACACCAAATTGTAAGTTAATTTACGATAATAAATCAAACAGGCCCAGAACAGCCTTGTTGATAAAAAACACAATAAACTTCTCCCCAATTCCAGGATTCATTTCACAAGACCTGGTTGCAGTACTATTGGAGGTGCCTACACAGTCGGGTAAGCAAAAGGCTATAATAGCCTCCGCTTACTTCGACATTACAGAAGCAGAACCTCCACCCAGCTCAACAGACAAACTAGTACAGTACTGCAGGGAGAACAACACCCAGCTGATTCTGAGCTGTGATGCGAATGCTCATCATATCTTATGGGGAAGCTCAGACACCAACAAAAGAGGTGAGTGCCTTTTAGAATATATTAATTGTAACAACATTATAGTTAATAACGTAGGCAACAAACCCACCTTCAGAAATATCATTAGGCAGGAAGTCCTTGACCTAACCCTGTCTACACCAAATATCTGTGATAAAATTGTTGATTGGCATGTGTCGGATGAGACTTCTATGTCGGATCATATGCACATTAGATTCGACATAAAAGCCAACATTTCGCGCATCCAATTCAATCAAAACCCCAAATGTACTAACTGGACTTTATATGACGAACTCCTGAGGTATCGCATAGATCAGGAGCATATAATAGATACCAGGGATGAACTAGATCTAGCAGCGGCTAGACTACAACATTCTCTGCAAAGTTCATTTAATGACAGCTGCCCGATAAAACCAAAGCAAATCGCAAGAGATGTTCCCTGGTGGAATCGGGAGCTAAGCAGACTAAAGTCGTCAATCAGAAGACTATTCAATAAAGCTAAACGTACTGGAGAGTGGTCTGAGTACAAAAAAGCTTTAACGGTATACAACAAAGCGTTAAGAAAATCAAAAAGGAAAACTTGGAGAAGCTTCTGTGAAAGGGTTACAGAGTTACCTCAAACAGCAAGACTTCACAAAGTTCTCTCAAAAGTACACTCCAACGGAATAGGTTTACTAGAAAAACCTAATGGGGAATATACTCTGAACCAGGAGGAAACCTTAGAACTATTACTAAGCACACACTTCCCAGGTTCAGAAAACACAGTGAGCGAGATTGTTCTACAAGAAACACATACAAGGGTTTCAAATAGAACACATAGTCTAGCTAACAAAAAAAATTTTTACAAAAGAAAAAGTCTTATGGGCGATAAATAGCTTTAAACCATACAAAGCGCCAGGGGGCGATGGGATCTATCCAGCACTCCTGCAAAAAGGAGCTGAACGGATCTCTTTGAACCTAACTAACTTGTTTAAAGCAAGCTTTAGACTAGGTTACATTCCCAAACTGTGGAGAAAAACGAAAGTAATCTTCATACCCAAAGCGGGCAAAAGACCCGATGCCCAGCCAAAGTCATATAGACCAATTAGTTTAACATCCTTTCTCCTAAAGACGATGGAGAAAATAATTGATCAACATATTAGAGATAGCGTTCTTGTAAAAAAGTCTCTAAATGTTAATCAACACGCATATCAAGCAGGTAAATCCACCATAACTGCTCTCCATAGCTTAGTTTACAAGCTAAACAGAGCTATGGACACAAAAGAAATTGCTTTAAGCGCATTTATCGACATTGAGGGAGCATTTGATAACACCTCATTTGAATCAATTGCGAGGGCTACCCTAAATAAAGGATGTGAACTCCCAACAACTAACTGGATCAAAGCAATGCTGAGTCAAAGAGAAATCGAAGCTACATTGGGAGATAAATCAATGACGATCAAAGCCGTCAAAGGTTGCCCTCAAGGAGGGGTTCTATCACCTTTGTTATGGTCTATAGTCATTGATGACCTCCTATACAAACTTGATTCTCTAGGATTCGAAGCACAAGGTTACGCAGACGACCTGGTAATAACGGTTAGAGGCATAGATGATGAAACAATATCTAGGCAACTACAAAAAGCACTAAATTTTATTAACAATTGGTGCCATGAGGAAAATTTATCCATAAATCCTCACAAAACTACCATTGTACCCTTCACTAGAAGAAGGAAAACACAATTAAGAAAACCTTCCCTAAAAGGAACACAAATAGAATTCTCAGATGAAGTCAAATATCTAGGAGTCATTCTAGACAGCAAACTCACCTGGAACAAACAAATTAACAAGTCCATTGAAAGAGCCACCCTTGCCCTTTGGAACTGCAACAGACTCTTTGGCAAAACATGGGGACTAAAACCAAAGATGGTTTATTGGTCATACACGGCCATCATAAGACCCATACTCACATATGCGTCAGCCATATGGTGGCCAAAGACAAAACAAAAAACGGTTCAAAATAGACTCAATAAAATACAGAGACTAGCGTGTCTCAGTATCACAGGAGCTCTAAGAACTACTTCAACGGCAGCATTAGAAGCCATGCTCAATCTGCCTCCTCTTAACATACAAATTAGGAAAGAGGCACTTAACTGGGCCTTAAAATTTCAGAGAAAGAGAGAACTCAAACCGGGTAATCTCACACACAATCTTAAAATTCTTGAAGAATTTAAGAACTACCAAATCAGTCAAGTGACTGACGAGATGGAAACAATACTAAACTTTGAGAAGCCGTTCAAAGTAATATTTCCGGATCGTGAATCTTGGCGCGATAACAAAATAACCTTTGAAGAAGGAGCCTCTATATGGTATACAGATGGCTCGAAAACCGAGTCGGGAGTGGGAGCAGGGGTAGCAGGCCCAAAAAGAAGCCTCTTCAAATCCCTGGGTAAACTCTCATCGGTCTTTCAAGCTGAAATCCATGCCATAGACATGTGTGCTACCGAATGCCTTAAAAAAGGCTTCAATAGAGCCACAGTTTACATAATTTCAGACAGTCAGGCAGCACTAAAAGCCCTCAATTCACATAAAATTGTATCGAGGCTAGTATGTGATTGCCTAACGACTGTTAAAAGGCTTGCCAAAACAAACAAAGTCTACCTTATGTGGGTCCCAGGTCATGAAGGTATCAGAGGTAACGAGCTGGCGGACTCCTTGGCTAGGAAAGGTGCCAACTCAATTTTCCTCGGACCAGAACCCTTCTGTGGACTATCAAAAAGCCACACAAAAAACAATGTTAAGAAATGGGAGATGAAGAAATGTATCTCACACTGGGAAAAAACTCCCGGAAATCAGCAAGCGAAGGAATTTATTAAACCTTCAGCTAACATTTCTAAAAAACTACTCAACCTCAATAGGAATGAGTTAAGAATCATTACAGGTCTTCTCACCGGGCACTGTCCACTTAATTACCATTTAAGTAGGATTGGGCTAGAAGAGGATGACAAATGCAGATTCTGCAAGGAGGCCAAGGAGACCTCAAAACACATTCTATGTGAATGTGAGGCGCTGGCCTCTAAAAGGGTGCGACACATGGAGCAGGTTTTCCTTAAACCGGAAGAAATTTGGTGTGCACCTTCTCATAAAGTCTTAGGATTCATTAAAAGCCTAAATCTTTGAGAAGTAAGGGCGGCACAAAAGATCTTGTTAGGTCGAGGTGCACCGAATAGCCCAAATACTATCTATCTATCTAGTAATACTACTGTTAAGTACATGTTTACTTCTACCAACTTTAGGATCTACACAAGCCATAATTAAGCCGTTTAAGGCTCGACTGCATATGCTGAATCTAGAGAAGCTCGTTTGTATCACTTATGAGCATGAAGCCATTCATTGCCATTTTGAATATCTACCACTGTTTCTTTGAACTGTTGCTTCATGAGATTCCAAGTTTACGAATCATGTACTTATTTTGTAACTATAGTATGTCTTTATTTATTTCTCCAAGTTCGTCCCAGTCACTAAAAAATAGCTAATAATTTTTTATTGAACAATTTCGTTTTATACATAAAATTTGCTCACAAATAAATATTTACCACCAATTCCTTAATATATAAATATTCAATATTAATTATTAATAAAAAAAAGAATACATTCATACATATAAAAGGTGTAAAATTATTAATACTAAATTCATGCATTAAAAATGTATATCTATTTGCAAAATTTGATATAAAATTATTTAATCCATATAAAAATGAAATTGTTTATTAATATGCTACGTCAACAAAATGCAATTTTTACAATTACAAAATCAAGTAATGACCCCACACTTCAATTACATACGATATACTTTGCCACTAAAACAAATGGTAACTGATCTGAGCAAGTGAGCAAATAAATTTATGTCGTTTGGATGTACTATGATTTGTCTGTAGATCTTTTCTACATATGTCTGCCGTGAATCTCAGAATTCTCACTTTCCCAGTTCCAATAAAACACACCTAATATGTATATATCATCTGAAGAATAAAGCAAACATAAAAAAATTTGAAGAAAACCTTCTACTAAAAAATAAAAGTGAACTGAAAGTATGTACTTCATTATACTTTTTTTCATAAATTAAAAAAAAAAAAAAAGACTTAAAATTGCAAATTAAATTTGAATAAAAAGTACTTAAATAACTCAATAAGAAACAACAGAAGTCCTTTTCTTTTCTTTTTTTTCTCTTGAAAGAAAAAAAATTGTTTTGAAAAATAAAAAACTTAAATCATTATTTCTATTTGTGTTTGATATATATTTTTTTTCAAAACGATAAAAAAAATCTGCAAAAATATTGTTTGTAATTGTATGTACATATGTATGTATGTATTTTAGTTTTGGGAGTTCACAAATCATTTGAAAAACTATATTTTAAATACTTTTTTTTAAATTTTTTTCTTTTAAAACTTAATTAAATTAAATGTAGACAATAATAAAATAAGCCATGTTAATTTGTTGGTTCTATTTATTTACTTTTATAAATTATTTGAAAGTGAATACAAAAATTAAGAAATAGCTATACATCGCAAAAAAGTTTTTGCATGATTCGCAATAAATTTTCTTTTAAACTAATTTTTTAATTGAAATGTTAAAAGAAGAAAATTTTTTGTGTATCTCAAATACAATTTATTACTTTTATTCTTTATGTTGATAATAAATAAAAGTCAGTGATGTGCATTAGGATATTTTAAAAAAAATAAATTGAAATGACATTTTTGATGAAAATTACATTATAAATAGAAAAATCTATAAAACCTATGTATTATTGAAAAATGATTGGAATTGGAATATTTTAATAAATATGATGAAAATAAACTTAACGGACTTTGTGTTGAGTGTGAACAAGTAATGTTAAATAATATATCAGTTTAAATCTTGCTAAATTAAAAAGACCTTTGATAACAAAACATATAAATCTAAAGGTTAAAAGTGTTGAATATTTTATAAGAAAGTGTAACGAGCTAAAGAACAGAATACAAAACTTCATGACATTTTTACGCGACGACGATAAAAATCCTTTGGAAGCATCTTATCGTGTCAGTTATCATATTGCTCAGCAAGTCGAAGCTTATATAATTGCAGAAAAATTAGTGGAACCATGTGTTAAGGATATAACTACTAGTATGATTGGAGAAGGATATGTTAAATTGGTTGATAGTATTCCTCTTTTTGATACTACTGTTCCAATATCTGTGTTAAAATTGTAAATTTTATAAAATCAAGGCCATTTAAATCAAGAATGTTTTCTGCATTATTATTTTTTTTTAAATTTAAAATAAAACAAAACCAATAGAATAATTCATTTGTTGCTAGAAAACATTTATACATTTCATATTTTATATTGGAAAAATATTTCTTTTGTCTTTGCCTATCTTTAAAAAGACAATATACATACATATGTACATATGTACATTTATAATTTTTATTTGTCTTTTTGCATATATTTTCTCAATTCTTCTTATTTTCGTTATGTACTACGTTATGTTCTTGATTTTTCAAAAGGTTGAGATTAAACCTCTATTGTATAATTGTATGCTCTTTGCAATTGCACATCCTGTTTATCAGTATGATAGAACAATACAAAGCTCAAAGTAAAGATTCATCTTCTTCTTGAATCGACATATTGCCTGTGAAATGACGTATACCTATATCTTTGTAGTAATTTCATATTGTGAAATATATTTTGTTAGAGAATTTTGTGGAAAAAAAAGGTAGAAAATTAATATTTGTTTTTGATAAAGATTATTATTATAACAAAATAAGGATAAGGAAATTAAAAAATGGTTTAGTGCAGTGTGAAAGGTTGTCAAAATAACTCCATTAAAAAGAATAAAGACTCCCATATAAGTTTTCACAATTTTCCAAAAGAAATGAATTTATTTATGTAAACAATGGATTAAAGTTTGTGGAAAACAAAAAATTAATACATATAACATAAAATATGCTAAAGTTTTTTCAGTGCATTTTGCTGAAGATAAGATTGGATTTACAGTTCATAAAATAATAAATTTTTTTTCAAATAGCATTAGTTTAACTTCAATTTTGATTTATACTATTGCTAATAATTTTAATTTAGGTTGTAATAAAAGCATTTTACACTCCTCAAATATAGAATAAGATGAGGAAAATGACGATCCAATGATAACACAACCAATTTTTAGTAAACTTGGTATAAGTAATAGTGAAGATTCAGAAGAGGAGGAAGATGAAGTCGAAATAAATAACATATGCAGCAAAACTTTTGATGAAATCAGTATATGGATGCTATTACAAATAAGAAGATATATATGTATTATAAATAAATTAAGAAATAAAATAAATTTAACTCCAGAAATGTCTTAAATCAAAATTCCTGGACGTGGGTTGATGAATTGTCTGAAGGTCGTCCACAGGAACCTTCAAAACAATTCACAAACACTCTAATTAAATTAGAAATTATATTTAATAATTAAAAAAGAAAGTTTAGAAGAAACATATTTTTAAAAATTGTAGGATAATAAAATTTAGATGTAGGATAATAAACAACATCTTAATCTTGGGCGGTTTTGATTACTGAAGAAATAAATCACTTTCCTTATCCGTTTCCAGTGAGGACATACATTCTACGCAGTAATTTTATTTTCATAGTAGCTTTTTTTTGGGTACGTAAAACTAAAAAGATTATAAATAGAATATAAAAGAATATAAACAAATATCTATAGTCTTTTGATAGAGCATGAACACATTAGGTTGTTGTTACAACGACGCAAACCGGTTATAAAACCTGTTTTTAAAACTGCTCAAACTACATCTGAAGGTGGCATGACCAGTTGTAACGAGAGTATAAGTGTATTACACCCGTGAAGCTAAAATTATTTTGGATGATTCTCATTACACCAAGTTGGAAAAAATTATACCATTATTGTTACAACCAGCGCAACAATAACCGGTTTAACCACCAAGTGTGCAAAGGGTGATAGTACACATACGTACATACTATATGTACATATATGTATACATTATACAAGGTAAATATATTTAAAAATGTCAATGAATGTTAGTTAATGAAGAGAACAAAATGTTCAGAATTGTATAATTCTTAATTCCGTGAGTACATTTAATTGTTGTCAAAACATTAGGATGAATAGAAAGTAATAAAATTTGAGGATACTTGAAAAAATGGTCTTTTAAAATGCCTTAGGAAATCCTTTTTCAATGACCGCGCTTTTTGTTAGATTAAAAAAAATTTCACCATTTTAGTTTTAAAAACCGATTAGGTGATAACAGTTATTTTGAGCCACTTGGTCGTGTTAAAGTTGTATAAATTTACTTACGATTTTAACTTGTGAATTATGAATTAAAACAAAACAAATGTTAATAAAGACTATTAAATTGGAAGTAGCAACAGAAAATAAATTTAAATTTTGAAAAGTCTATTAAAAACTTTTAATTAAAATTTTATGAATGTACGAGTAAAAATCATTTTTGATAAAGTGTAAAATATTAAATAATCAAATTGAGTTAGAGATACCATCATATTCATCAGTTTGACTAATAATTAAAATGATTAATAAATTTCGAAAGGTATTAAAAGGAAGAAAAAATACCGTGAAAAAATACATGAATATTTTCTGTTAAATTTTGTAAAAGAGATTAAGGGGACATCCTCAAATTTCAATCGTCTAGCAACTAAGCAAATTGCGACTAATAAAAATAGCGGATTTGCGATTGCTAATTCCGATTACAAAAAATCACATCCTCGACTACAATCGCAAGTTAGCCATTTTAACTTTGTAAGCACTTTTGCTTAATAAGTTTTTATATACCCACATAACGTATAACTTTCTATTATATGTATTACGTAAAAAATTCGTTTTTTTTTTTTTTTCAAATTTTTGAAATTTTCAAATTTTAATCCTAACCGAAATTATTTTATCTATCATGAAATTTGTTTTTTCAACTTGAATTTTTTTTTGGAACATCACTAACCAATTCTATCCGTTATAAGAAAAAATTATTCAAGTTACAATGATAACATAGTATTTATTTCTGAGTTTTTACTTTTTTATAAGAAATTTGAGGTTATGTGCTCTGTTAACTCAGTTTGCGATACCAACTTTGCGATCGCAACTTTTGACGATTGATTTGCTTACTTCCGAGAGCAAAAAAAATCGAGGATACCATTTCTATCATTTCAGCTAACAAGTTTTGCTGGACGATCGAAGATGTTCCCGTAAGAGAAGATTTTTCATTATTGTTTTTTTTTTGCAACCCAAATTTCTATGGTGCTTGATAGGGTAATATCTAGCTATAGATCTACTTTTGAAAGTATTTTAATAGTTGTACAATTTTCTTTCTATTTCTTGATAGCGTTACATAATTTGTAATGGAAATTATATTTAATAAATTTAAAAACTTTTATGAAAAATAAACTAATAATTGAAGAATTACAAAGTAGTGGTTGATTTTTTTTCTCCAAATTTTTAGTTATGTATATAGTTTTCACCTTAGACGTTGTATTTTTGGGATTAAAAAATGTTGCGGCAACAAATTTTCATAAAAAATTTCATACAAATTTTTTTTATTTTGCTGGCGAAAATTTTTTTTAAATACCCTATACATGTATATCTATCTATCTCTTCTGGAATTTTCTATTTAAATCCATAATAATTTTTCCGAAATTTGAAGTGTCTTGTCGTTGGTGGACTGTGATCGGGAGATGTTCCTTCGTTTCCTAGGTCCTCATCGTCGCACGGGCCACTCAAATTCCAAAACAAATCGATCTGCTAAATACAATCACTCTTGCTAATTGTAAGTTTAGCCAAAAAAAATTGTTAAAAATATTTTAGTAATACTCTTTAGTGAAGTATATTTTTTTTTTTGAAGCTTAAATAAAAAGTAAAAAAAGATACATATCTATAGAAAGTATAATATAGGGTGGGTTAGAAGTTTCATAAACTGGAAGTGCTTTAAAAATTAAACCTTAGTCACCGAAAAAAAAAAATTTATACATAATCATCAATAGCAAACGTGAAGTTTATTTTAAGTTGACATTTTTTTTAATTATTTTTAATCAATCTCAGAAAAAGAAAACAAACTTTTAAGAAAAGAAAAAGGAACAGAAGAAAAAAAGATGTACCTACATTACGAAAAAAGGGAAAGTAATTTGTGGTTTTGGTTGTTTAAAGCTAAATTATAAAGGAATTATGTATAACTATACTCGGTTTATAAATCGAAGTCAGTATTGTGCTTATGGAGGCAGTACCCGATTAGTTTCTGCTAACTTTACATATACATAAATGTTTTTGATAAATTACACTGGGGAACAGTGATTTTGCGGCACGGGATTTCGGAGTCGATCTTAGGTAAATGTAGTCTCCTGAACACGAAAATAATATCAGATTTGCCAAATTGACTCTAGTTTTTGAGATAAAGACAATCCACTTATAATGAGAATACAATAAAATGAACTAAATAAAATCAAAAGAAAATTTAATATAATTTTTCAAACTTTTATTTTTTAACAGCAATTGCTTAATTTAAATTAAATTAATCAAATAAAAACAAAAAAAAAATTAAAATCAAGAAAAACGTTTTCTATGTGATCGTCTGGCGTGTTTCTGGTCAGGGTAATCTCTTTGTAAGGTCCAGCTGTAATCTGTCATCATATGGCGGTCCCACCGGCATTAATACCTTTCCTCCATTGTCTTGATATCCTGGTGGAACCGCTGCCATTGTTCCTCGCTATAATCTCCCAGGAATTTATCCAAATAACTATGCAAAAAATGAATTTTAATACTCATATAAGCCCCCAATTTTTCAAAATTCCCAAGCATTTTGGTTACTATTTTAGAATAATTTGCTGCTTTGTGGTTCCCCAAAAAGTTTTTCACAACTGACACAAAGCTCGTCCATGCTTCCAATTCGACCGGAGTCATGTGGTTTGTAAAATCATTATCGTTTATAAGAGTTCGAATTTGTGCTTCATCAAAGACGCCTGCTTTTAATTTTTCTATACTGAGGCCAGGAAATGTTTGGCAAATATATTTGAAACAATCACCACTCTTATCCAAGGCTTTTACAAACTGTTTTATAAGTCCAAGCTTAATATGGAGTGGCGGAATAATAATTTTTTCCCGACCTATAACCGGTTCATGAATAATATTAGCTTCTCCACGGTCATATTTTCTCTCGACGGTCAGTTTTTTCTCATTTTCATTGTTTTATACATACCTGACACATGAATTAGGTATTAAACATTCAATTGTAATTATTGTCCTCACATTTTATCGCTATTGTCTTACGTGTTATTGCATTTTTTTTCAATGCAGGTAATTTTTTTTTTGTACATAATATTAAACATAGGAATTGTACTTTATTTGGGTATCTTATTGATGTCAAAGGGTTATATTTTGTATATATATTTCTAGAAAAATATTAAAAAAATAACAAACTACCAAATAGATTCATAAACAAAGATATAACAATAAATATTTGTTACATTATACCAAGAAAAAAACAGTTAAAGAAGGTAGATTAGTGGAAATTTTACTTTTTTTTTAAATCTGGAAAATACAGTTTATCTTGAGAACTAGAGTCAATTCAAACAAAGTAACTATAGGCAAATTAATTACTATGCTAGTATACAATAAATTTAATATCAAAACTTAAGCCGCATAAAAAAAAATTTTTTTTGTTCCCCAGTGTTATAAATTGAAATTGAGATCTGATCACCCCACACAAGAGATAGATTTATACAAATGCAATGTAAAAGAATATAGAAAAGTATGCCTATGTTGCCTGTACTGACTTTGATTTATAAACCGAGTAAGGTTTACTTGACCAAGAAGTAGTAAAGTAATACATGTAATAAAACAAAGACTTAGAATATACATACAATAAAAATATAATTTGACTATAAAATAAAATATGTTCTTTTGCTTATGGAGTAAGAATTCTTTTTTTATTGTAATTAAACTTAAAACGTTTGAATTTTTGATTTTATATTCAAATTTTATTATAATTTACATACATAATTACATAGTTCATTCGTTTTTTTTAAACTACCTAAAAAATAGGTGAATAGGTTCTGAAAAAAAAAAATTACTAAATTGCTGTACAAAATAATATAGTAATTGGTTTCATACATATAAAAAAAAATAAATCACATAGTTTTCACTTAATTTTGATTTTTTGTGGTAGTTTTCAAGTATTTATGATGATATTTATTTAATATGCAATAATTTTTTTATATTTATTCGTTTTTTAAATTATATTTTTATAATATGTATTTATATAATTTTTATTTATTTAAATTGAATAATAAAAAAGTAGTAATAATATGAATTTGTCATTTTCATAGCTTTTTTTCCTTCTTTTAAATTCATATTATTGAGTAATCGTAAATATGTACATACACCTGATAGAAAAATAATAAATATGTATCTTTATACATCTTTTTTTTAAAAAATTAATCTGTTTTTATTTCTGCTTAATTAATAATTTATAGAAATTTATTTTTTAATTACTTTGTTGAGAATTAATTTCATTGTTTTATGAATATTCATAATTTATTTATAATTTTTCGAAAATGAAAACATTGAAACCTAATTTATATTGCAAGTATTTCTTTTTTCAATTAGCTACAATATTTATTATTTATGTTGGAATAGATGAAACGAGCTATATTTTAAATTGCGTTATTTTTAATTTTAATAAATACGAAAATTGAATTAAAATTAAAAACTGAAGAAGAGATCTGTACAGATTTTTGGACTTCTAGGTTAAATTTTATCGAAATTTTGGACTTTTTTAAAATTTAAATTGCCCCAAATTTCCTATTCAAAAATTCTAGATTTTTTTTAATTAGCTAAGTTATCCTAATGATCAAAGTATCAGCATAAAGAGTAATAGATTCTTTTTCTATAGTGGTTTTTGAATAGTGGCTAAGAATACCAAATAGTTCACATTTATCTTTAAAATAAAATAGTTTGGTGTCCTCTGTTATGGCCCTGTTACAAATAAAACACAGTTTATAGAATGATTTGATTTGTAATTCTTTTATTTATTATTATTTATTACAAATTTCATAATTGAACAAATTTAATATAATTTTTATTATGTTTTCGATCTTATGATTTTATCACAATTTAAGTTTTGTTTTAAAACTTCACAATAATATTTTCATAATTTAAATTGTTATTTTGTTTTAAATTTTTGTTACGATTTTACAATTCACGACTTATAATTTTTATTTATCTGGATCTTGTCAATTGAGTTATTGAATATACACGACACAACTTATCATTCAAATTTCAAAAATCAACTTCGACTCGTTTGACCAAAGTATGCTAATTTATAGGAGTTAGGTAAAAGATTAACGAATAATGATCAATTTTTTAGAAATAGAGTTGACTTTTCAGGTACTAAGTTCTCATGGGAACTAATGTATTTTTTAGAATTTATTTGATGAGAACAAAATTATGCAAGAAGTAAATTATTGATATGAATAGAAATATTACATGGGAGATAATTGATGTAAATATAAAATGTTGATATTAGATGGGAGATAATTGGTTTGAATATAAAATGTTAATATTATGATTCTTGGAATTTTATTTATAATATTGATTTTGTGTATGAGACCTCTATTTCTGAAGAATTGTTAGTCTAGATAGATTTTCTTTTCCACAAACTCACAAGCTTGCGAAATTCACATTATGCATGTAAAATTTTTTAAAAATATAATTGCTTTTCGAAACGCCTGAAAAAATATAGTATTTTTGACACATAGGATGAAAAATATTTTAATTTTCATTTTTATTATTTATGTACATTTTGAAGTCCTGAGAGTCCTTGCTATGTATTGCTTATTTTTTCCCACATAATTTAAAATCCTGTCTATTATTTTAAACACTTATGGAATGCCCTTAGTTTTTTTCTTGCACATTGTGCGTGCACATGATTTAAAATATAATTCACTTGTTTTATTTAAAACACTTATCAATTGGGTTGTAGTTAATTATAACATTTAAGTATAGGTTATACGTATTCAAAAACAGATACATATGTACATATGTAGGTATGTATCTATAATCAATTGTGTAGTAACACACAGATACATACAACATATTCATTAGAATCAAATTAACAACTGTCATTCATTTCAATGGATTCAAAACTTTTAAGTAGATAATTTACAGCAACTGTTGCTTCCTGAAAATTCATATAATACAATCGTATTGATATACAGTAACCATTTGTTATCCTTTCAAAGTCAAGTACAAAATTTATAATGATAGAGAATTCCTGATATGAAAAACAAAATTGAAGAAAATAAATTTAAATAAATAACTAAGAAACTTTTTGCCCATTATATGTACTAACTGATTGTCTTTTATAAAATCTTTATATAATATCCTTGACGAAAAAAGAAATTTTTATGCGAACGTAATCACGCTATAAAAGAAGATTTAATGTAAAATGGCATTGTAAGTAACGCATTAACATTTTCCTTTTTTTTTTCACTTTATGCAAAATGATTTTAAATATAAAAAGATTGAAATATGTACCTATGTAAAACACTTCTCCTTTTTAAAGGTTAAGAACAAGCAAACAAAAAAAAAATACATACATATGTATGTACGAAAATTTACTACATTTAAAAAGTCTGTTTAATATGAAAAATTTAAATACTGTATTATGTGTTGTGTTTGTTCTTTTCATGTTTTTTTTTTCTTGTCCAAAAAATGTGTTTTTGAGTTTTTTAATTCACAAGTGTAAATTTTTTTTGTAAAGTAGATATTTTAGTACTTTGTAAAAGTTTAATTCCGAGAAAAAAAAACAAATTTAACTTTAGCGCGTTTTTTACATTAATACTTACATTAAATCAACATCATTTTCATCATTACCCATCATCATTATCATTATTCTGTGTGTATAATATAATTTATAAAAACAGCTGTAAAATTATAAACTCAACATTTTATTTTTTAAAAAAATTGGAAAAAGAAAAATGAATGAACAGATAGTAAAATAAAACTAATGAGCTAAAAATATATACATATATGTGTATTTGTTGAGTATGTACATATATGTACATATGTACAAGATTATATTTCTTTTATACATATGTAAAAGTAGGAATAAAGCATTTTAGTACATAAAAAGGAAAAAGGAAATCCTAGAAAAGCCTAATTTTCTACTTTTGGTGTTGAATTTCCATTATATTATTTGAAAAATTTATAGTAATAAACTTTTATGTAAGTATAATTTTACATTTTACACAAAAAAGGGAACAAAATAAAAAAAACATAATTTCAATGTGTTTGTGTATGTACATACATATGTATGTATGTATATATACATGTAAGGAAATTGAAAGTGAGTGGGAGTTTTCTGTTTCCTTTAATCTTTTTTTTATTATTTTTTTTTTTACTAAATTATCGTTTTATACAATTTTTTTTTTTTTTTTCAATTTTGTGAAATTGCAAAAATGGAATTGAAAACAAAGAAACATATAAAAAGAGAAAAATGAAAAAGAAATCAAAATTGGGTTTTATGTGCTTTAACTTTATGGTGCGTATTGTTCTGTTGAGCTTGTTTTTTTGTTGTTCTTTTGCTATTTTCTTTTTAAAGAATTTTTAGCAATTTAAATGGAAATTGTGGTTGTAATTCATTGTTAAATTGAACATATTTTTTTTTCAAGAGTGTAGTAGAACGAAAATAAAAGAAAAGCAAAAAAAAAGTTAATATTGAAGAAAAAGCGTTTTGCGTAAAAATTTATAGATGATAAAGAATGAAAAATGTTTGAGTGCTGTTTAAATTATGATTAAACATAATTGTAAATAATAACCATAATAATAAAAAATGTGCAAAAACAAATGAATAAATGGACTTTAAGTATAAAAACATAAAAAATGAAAAAAATGTTTCATGGGTAAACGTGTGATATTCAGGGCATTTCTCGTCGCATTTAGAAGTTTCTGCTAGTTTGACATTCTGCTAGCTTTCACACAAAATTTTGACAGCTCGTAAAAAACCCGCTAAGACAAACATTAGTATCCTAGTCACAAAAATTAACAGATAAATCTACTATTTTTTCGTTACCGTAGCAGGTTCTGTTCTAGAATTCATTGTCGTTTAAGTTTTCTGTTGAATTTTTTTTTTATGTCGTTTTAAAGTTTTGGTACATATAAGTAGTGAATTTAGTAAAATGGATATTTTTATATCGTTAAGAACTCGTAAATTACTTCGCAGAATTGAAATATGTATAAGTATTTCCTTTCATTAAAATTTTTATTAATTATTAAACTTAACTAATTTTAAACTTTCTTATATAGACGTAAGAACAGGGCTAACCTATACGAATTAAGATTACGTAGCACGCCATTCAACCTGAAGAATGAATTTTCCAGAAAAAGCTCCGCCTAAAAAAAAAGTGTCACCAAAAAACTGATTGCTAAATTACGTCACTTTTCAACTTCTTTATACATTGCTTTTGAAATTCAAGTAGGTATTTCTAAACTTGCGATTTATTTTTGTAAATGATGTTTGAAGGTGCTTTCTGCTTTGAATTTGTATGCTCAAGGATCGAATTCATCGGAACAATCATTTGCTTGGAATATCCCAACCAATCGTACCCCGGTCAATTAAAATTGTTATAATTAGATTCCCACAAATGCCGTTGTATCTCCTCCTGAAATGAATGACATAAGGCGACGAAATTTCATATTACACGATTATCTCATTTTTTACCTTGTTGATTGTTTAATATGGAAATATACATATTTTTTAGTGCTGTGATTCAATAATAATATGCGAATAACACACGCAACGCCCAGTTTCCAGGATCTGTTCACTATTCTGCTATATGGTTTTTCAAGTGAACACAGAAAACATTTAAAAAGCTAATTTACTACAGCGGAGAACCAGGGAGCTTTTCTAATAGGTATACTTTTGTATTGCAAATGAAAAATAAAAGTTCTGTATTCGCAAAATAGTTTTTTTTAATAACAGTGGATTTCCTCAGGAACCATGGTTGTTGCCACCATTCAATAAAAACCACTAAAGGAACTCCCGAGCATAATTACTGGTGCATAATTAATAGTGAACAGAGTCATTTTCATTTAAAAAAAAGAACTACGGAGATGAGTTAGAAAGTGAAGTTTCAGATAATGCGAGCTAAGATACCATTCTTCAATGCAGGGCCGGATCTAATGATTTTGGTGCCCGGTGCACTTATAATTTTTGCCGCCCTTTGTTATGAAATTTTTTTAAATACATATGTACATACGTACATGTATAAATGCAAGTTCATTTCCGCACCACCCAGTAGGTAGAACATTAAAGACGCGTTTTTTGATTTTGACTTTTTAGTTATTTAAAAACTAAAAAAATTAATTACTTTGTTTCATTTGAAAAAATATGTGATTGTATCTTAAAAAGAAATAAAAAATATAAAATAAAATAATAATAATAATGTTTTGTGAGTATGCGAAGAAATTCGTTATAATTTTTTCATAATCAAGAACTAGAGATGCGATGGTGCAAATTTTTAACTTGCACCATTTCAACGCAAGTTTCATCATAAAATTTAAAGAAAATGTGTGTGTGATAAGGAACGACACAAGTTTTACCATTTAAAATTTTGATAGCGTTGGAGCAAAAAGCTTTTCTGCTCCATGAGTTGAAATCGAAGCTGATGCCTATATACAGTCGCATTCTGTTTTGACGTTATTTCCTCTTAACACACAAAATAGTAACAATAAATGCAAGTATGTACATACATATGCGGTAATATTTTTAAATGAATATTCGTGCATCGAATAAAAGGTACTTTTTAGAAATGTTATGCATATAAGAATCTTATATGAATATACATATTACATAATACATACATATATTTAAATTAGTGAACTTTGAAAATTCTTCACTTTTATGTTATTTTTTATTACACAAAATTTAAATAAGTGAGGAGTTATTTTCAGCGCCCCTAATTTTTAGCGCCCGGAGCAAGTGTTCCAGCCGCTCCTATGGTAGGGCCGGGCCTGTCAATGTTACTAAAAGAAAACAAAAATTTCCTAAAAAAAGGTTGTTAAAAGGTAAGATGAAAAAAATTGGAATAAAACACAATTTTCTCAGTGAAAATTAATGTGTCAAATGAAAAAAAGTAAGGCAAGGGATCTTCCAAGTTTAGTCCTTAGGCAACAAATGTTGATTTTTACAAATTTCAAGGTTTGTTTAGTTTAAAAAACGAGTAAACACGCGAAAACAAATTTTATGTTCGTTTGTTATGTTATGTTAGTTTTATGTTCGGTCTTAGAATTAAATTTAAAATTAAAAGAAATCAACGAAACGCGTCACAAGTAAACTAGAAAAGAAAATGTGAAATAAAAAAATTTATAAAAAAAACGAACGAGAAGGATCGCGAGTGAAGTTATTGCAGAAAAAAGTGTGCAAAAAAAGTGGAAAATTCGAGAAAAAAAATATGTGTAAAAAGTAAAGAAAAGAAAGTGAAAAAAATAAAGTTTTCGTACCTACCTGTGATGTGATGAAGAAAGTGATATATAAAAGAAAAAACAGTGTTGGAAAAAGTGAAATAAAAACGAAGTTGTAAAAAAAACTATTGTGAAAAAAATAACTAAAAAAAGGAAAACTAAAAACATGGAAAAAACTGTGACAGTAAAAAAAATTACTAAAAAAGACTAATACAAAAAACAATAAGAAAAAAAAAACGCATGGAATTAAAGTAGAACTGACTATATGGGTGTTTGTTCATCAATGGCATACGTAGCTCGGGTGGATAAGTTCGTCAGAGGTATATGGATGCAAATTACTAAATTCAAAACATAAAGATAATTATTACAATGTTTATTTTTAATTATTATTTAATTATAGTTTTTTTTATTTTCTCTTCATATTTCCAGATATTTTCGCCAGTAAATCTACAATTGAAGTTTGTGTTGCAGTCATTAACGACATCACGTCTAAAAATTTGTCGAGCTTGTCGTCGATAGCTTCCAGAACTTTTTGATGCTTCGTGGCGTCTTCTTTTGCAAAGTCCATAAACCTGTAATCTGAAAAAAATAAATATACAATAGTAATAAATAAAAAAAAGATTTTTTATTTTACCTTCAATATTGCAATAATTTTCCCGCATGCTCTTGTGTGTTTTTTGTTGTTGCTGAAGTTGTTGTTGAGGTTGTTACTATTTGGGCTGATGGGAGAGGCTGTTTTAGTTGTTTTTCATCCACTTCTGAAACTTCAAACAGTATCGTCCCAGCTACAAAACTAACGGAAAACATAATTATGAAAAAATTGTTGAAACGTGTGTTGGTTAATGGTTGATACTTTCTAATATTTTCTTTCAAATCTTCCATCTGAACAGCTACTCTTTGTTTTTGCTACGTACCTCCAATTGTCGAACACCTGAAGACAAAAAAGAATTTGTGTTGAAATTGTGTGTGTGTAATTGATTAAAAAGCTTACTCTTTTCAACTCCTCTTACTCCTTCTTGGGACCTTTTACAAAGTTTAATTTAACTGTTATTTCTTGCCACAGTAAAAATTTGTAAAGATTAGATTAGATTAGATTAGATTATAAGGGGCTATTATTGCACTTCGACCAATAGAGATCTTTTGTACCGCCCGTGCTTCTTATAGATCTAGGCTTTTGATAAATCCTAGGATTCTATTAGAAGGTGCGCACCAGATTTCCTCGGGTTTGAGAAAAGGCTGATGCATGTAGCACATTCTTTTGGAGGCCAATGCTTCGCATTCACACAGAATGTGTTTTGAGGTTTCCTTGTCCTCCTTGCAGAATCTGCATTTGTCATCCTCTTGTAGACCTATCCTGCTTAGATGGTAATTTAGTGGACAGTGTTCGGTAAGGAGACCTGTGATGGTCCTTAGCTCCTTTCTATTGAGGTTGAGTAGTTTCCTGGAAATATTAGCTGAAGGCGAAATGAATTCCTTTGCTTGTATATTTCCAGGAGTTTCTTTCCATCGGGAGATGCATTTTGCCATTTCCCATTTTTTTATATTGTTTTTTGTGTGACTCCTAGGCAGACCGCAGAAGGGTTCTGGTCCAAGGAAATTAGAGTCGCTAGGGAGTCCGCCAACTCATTTCCTTTGAAACCTTCGTGTCCTGGGATCCACATTAGGTATACTTTATTTGTCCTAGCTAGTGTTTTAACAGTTTTTAGGCATTCTAAAACCAGTCCAGACACAATTTTGTGTGAGTTTATGGCTTTAAGTGCTGCCTGGCTGTCTGAAATTATGTAGACTGTGGCTTTATTGAAGCCTTTCTTTAGGCACTCAGTAGCACACATGTCAATAGCAAAAATTTCAGCTTGAAAAACTGATGGATATTTTCCTAGGGATTTGTATAGGCTCCTTTTTGGACCTACAACCCCTGCTCCAACCCCCAGTTCAGTTTTTGAACCATCTGTGTACCACACAGAGGCACCTCTGTCGAAGGTTATTTTGTTATTGCGCCAAGATTGTCGATCTGGAAACAGCACTTTGAACGGCTTTTCAAAGTTATAAACTGTTTCTATTTCGTCAGTCACTTGACTGATTTGATGATTCTTAAATTCTTCAAGAATTTTAAGATTATGGGTGAGATTACCCGCTTTCAGTCCTCTATTTCTTTGAAATTTTAAAGCCCAATTTAGTGCCTTCTTCTCAATTTGTATATTAAGAGGTGGCAAGTTGAGCATGGCTTCCAATGCTGCCGTTGAGGTGGTTTTAAGAGCTCCTATAATACTAAGACAGGCTAGTCTTTGTATTTTGTTGAGTCTATTCTGTACTGTTTTTTGCTTTGTCTTTGGCCACCATATGCCTGATGCATATGTTACCATGGGTCTTATGATGGCTGTATAAGACCAATATACCATTTTTGGTCTTAGTCCCCAAGTTTTGCCAAAGAGTCTGTTACAATTCCATAAAGCTAAGGTGGCTTTTTGTATGGAACTATTAATATGTTTGTTCCAAGTAAGTTTGCTATCCAGGATTACTCCTAGATATTTGGTTTCACTCGAAAAATGAATTTGTGTTCCTTTAAGAGAAGGTTTCTTCAAGTTGAGTTTCCTTCTTCTTGTGAAAGGAACTATAACTGTTTTTTGAGGATTAATGGATAATCCTTCCTTACAGCACCAGTTGTTAATATGAATTAGTGCTTGTTGTAGTTGCATGGAGATTGTTTCATCGTCCATGCCTCTAGCCATCACCACCAGGTCATCTGCATATCCCTGTGCTTCAAATCCTAGAGATTTGAGCTCGTATAGTAGATCGTCAATGACTATAGACCATAGCAAAGGTGATAGTACCCCACCTTGAGGGCATCCTTTGATGGCTTTAACAGTCACTGATATATCTCCCAACGTAGCCTCAATTTCTCTTTGATTTAGTGTAGCTTTTATCCATTTTGTTGTTAAAGGTTCGCAACCTTTATTTTTTGTTGCTCTTTCAATTGATGTGAACGAGGTATTATCAAATGCTCCCTCGATATCTATGAATGCGCTTAGCGCAATCTGTTTTGTATCCATAGTCATGTTCAGCTTATGAATTAAACTATGGAGAGCAGTAAGTATTGATTTTCCTGCTTGATAAGCATGTTGATTGGCATTCAGAGGCTTGTAAAGATACACCTAAAGGTTTCTTGACAAATTAATTTTTTTGTGAGGCAGTCACTCTTTGACTCCTCTTTTTCACTGTAAAAGTGAAAATTGAAAAGAATTGAACAGAAATAGAATAGAATTGAAAACATAAACAAGAACTGGATACTAATTTCACAAGTCGATTGAAAGTCAATCGGATCGAATGAAATATTCACAATATTTTGGATCATTACTTGTGCAATTAGTACTATGAACATGAACCATGTACTTACATTACAGGCAAACACAAAACACTAAATATTTATTAAACTAGAATTAAATATTGATTAATTTGAATGTTAATTACACAAATATACAAATTAAATAGAATAAATATATAAAATAGGTACATATGTACCTTGATTTTCAATTTTCACTTACAATTTTAACCAATTTAACCGCTTACAAAATGTAAACAACAAATATTGTATAAACATTGGTGGTTATAACAACTTCTGTAACAACACCCAGCACAACCCTAAGTGAAGCAGAAAATATGAATTGCTCAAGCAGCTTATTAATATTTTAAAATAAAACAATTCCCTTTCATATAAGTAAATAAAACATTTCCCAATGTGATAAATTTATTATTTTAATTATTTTGTATCTTATAAGTATTCCGTAATACACTGCAAATTTCATTTCTTTTTCTTTTTGTTTCAGTTGATGGAAACATTTATCCTCCTAATATGTACGGTTTCATCAGTTGCGTCATCATCATCATCATCATCATCATTAGCACTGTTCATAAATTTCAAATCTTCTTCACTTGTAGTAGAGCGCACGAGCGAATAAAATGGTAAATGTTTTTTATTCCTCGCAATTTTCTGAAATAACATTTTCTGAAGAGTTACTTCAAAAATCCAAAAGTGTGTTCAATGATAATCCTAGCTAAACTTAATTTATTATCGAAATAATTTTTCATCGATGTTAAATGACCATTATCCTTGTATAGTATTATAAGATGTTTTAAGCATCAGGGGTAAGGTAAATCTCCCAGTATAAATTGATTATCTGTTTGAAAAGAAATTTTGTTGAAGTTAATATCTTAAAATTATTTTAATATAATATACTTGCCAGCAAGAATACTCGTACAGCGTAAAATGTCAACACTATCTAATTATATGTATACATAGTATGTATGTATGTAGGACCTGAAAAACCAATTCCCTTCATATTCACAAAATTTCTTCCGATTAATTTGGTCCTGAAATGACATTTTGCTTCACATAATCAATATCACTGTATGTAGATAGATAAATATAATACATTGCTACATAAATAATCAAAACTGAATGAATTACAAACGAAGCCTTCTGTTTTTGTATTTAAAATTTTTATTTATTATCATGTTAAAAAAATACTTGATGATTATTACAATAAATATTTAATAATTGTTATTCTTAAAGCATTTTTCATAACCTACGGCTAACTGGCATTATTTTTTAAGATTTTGTAGAACCGCTTTTAGCTTTTGTGACTGCTTCAACTCTTCGAAGCACAGAGTCGTACAAATCTGTTATCAGTTCATTAGATATTTCATTTTCCCATGTTTTAACAATAGTTGCTTTGAATTCATTAAGAGTTTTAGGATTTAAGTGTCTGATTTTTGTCCCAATGAAGGACCATTGATTTTTTGTTATATTTAAATTGGGACTGTTTGCTGGCCATGAAAGAGAAGTTATGTACTCCTAATTCTTCTTTCTAATTGATTAGCAAAACGACTTGCTAACGTTAACGTAGCCAATTTAAATTGCCTATCGTCCCTAGGCGTTATTTTTCGCTTTCTTCCACTTTTCATTTTTCTTTCTAAATCATCTGTTTCTTTAAATTTTTTTAAAAATCGGCTTCCAGTAGCTACTTCAAATTCAATATTCATTTATTTTTTCATGCTAATTTTCCTTTTAAAAGGAAAAAAGGTCAATTATTTTTTCATTAAAAAAATTAATCACTTATGCAGGTCATTTGTAACAAAGTTTACATAATTAATTTAAACATTAATTTCCAATACAAATCAAATTTACTTGAAAGTGTTTCTGGTTTCAATTACAAAACAAAAAAAAGTTTTTAAAAGTCTTTCGTCCTTCTTTTTTTTTTTTTTTTTTTGGTTTATTTAGAACACAAACTTTGTGTAACTTTTAATTTAATTTTAATTTGAAATTATTTTCTTTTTGTTTATAATAATGATAACATTTGAATTAAATTAACTTAATTATTTACAAAATATGAACATTTTAAAAAAAAACAAGAATAGAAATGTAAAAACACATTTTGTTGATGTTTATTTTTTCAAAAGAATTTTAACATTTTAAATAAAAGGGTTACGTTTAGCTACTACTCTTTGATGGAATGTGTTAAAATGAACTTTGAGTGTAAACTATAGAATTTACGTGTTTTGACCGTAGTTAAAAAACATCAAAAGAAGGGTTAAGTAAATTATTTTCATTTTAATCTTGTTTATTGATGGTATCATGAAATATAAAAATAAAAGAAAATATTCTTTGTAAATGAAAATATTTTTATTTTTTGTTTTCAATGGAATACTGAATACCTATTTAGAAATTATATTTGACATTTCCCAGCAAACAATATGATTCATAAGTACTTAATTTGTAAAAGAATCATTGTAGGGAGCAATATTCGCTGGAGGTAGTCGTAAAAGACTCGTATATTATTTATTGAGAATACCATTTTGAACTTTTTTCACGAAAAACTTTTTTAATTCGCAAGACTCGTTAATGATTCGTAAAATATGAATATTTTTATTATTAAAAATCAATTTAAAATTAGTTGATGTACGAATATTTTTACGAATCATTTGTAAGCCTATGATTACGAATAATTTACAATAATTTCGATGATCATATATTTTACAATACTCAAATTTTATATTAATCTGAAATATAAATTTATTACATTAAAAAAATGTATCCACTTAATTAGAGAAGATAACAAAAACAGCAAAATGATTTGAAACTGTTTCAACAGTAATAAACATTCAATTTTTATTTTTATTTACAACAAAAAATATATATGATACATATGTACATATTCTTCAATCTAAAATGGATAATTAATTATACTTACCTCTGACTTTTGCAGAACAAATTTGTTTTATTTAAATGAAAACTTCACTTAACTCATAATTATTAGATAAAACTTAACAAACCATCAAAAACAAAAATACTAATAAGAAAATTGCGAAATTCTTATATTGTCCGTGATTCACTTACATTCTGCGAACGTTTTTTAAATATATGCTAAAATATTATTTTACGAATTACTTACGAGTTATTTATGCGACTGTGTTCTTTTTCAAATTTTGCTTTCAATTCTGTGTTCGTAATTCGCTTACATTTTACGAAACGTCGTAAATTGGAATACAGGGTTTATGGCCCAGATCTTCAATCGTTTAGCAATTAAGCAAATTGCGACTAGCAAATATGGCGGATTTGAGATTGCTAATTGCGATTACAAAAAACCACATCCACAAGTAAATATGTATATATATAAAACGTATAATTTTCAGTATTTCAAAAACCACGAAAGCTATAGGTGAAAACTTATAAGATATTCAGAAAGTACGCAGAAAACTTATTTTTTGCAAAAATGGCGTATGTCCTAAACTAGTATTCAGGTGACGAAATTTTAAATCATAACCGAAATTATTTTGTCTATCAATAAATTTTTTTTTCAATTTGAATTTTTATTTGGAGCCTTAGTTACCAATTCTATCCATTATAAGTATTTAGGTTTGAGTTTTAACTTTTTTATAAGAAATTTGAGGTTATGTGTTGTGTTAATTTAGTTTGCGATACCAATTTTGGGATCGTAACTTTTGACGGTTAATTTGCTTACTTTCGAAAGCAAAAACAATCGATATAATTTCAACTATCAAGTCTTGCTAGCTTACTTGCTAGACGATCGAAGATGTCTCTCTACATTTGAATTTTTTAAAAGTCATAAAAAAAGCGTTTGTAAGTAGAAAAGTAAATTCAAAAAGATACTTTCATAGAAAGAATTTTGAAAAAAAAATGAAATTTATAATAATTTTGAACTTCTTTTGAGAAAGAACTTTTACTGGAAAATTTAATCGGAAATAATGAGAAAATTTTCCAAGAAAAATGTATTATCCAAATTTTTGTTTACTGGAAAAGACTAAGGTTTCTGGTCGACTTGCACGATAATACAAAATGTTAGCAATGACAATGTATTCTATAACAGACTTATTATTCCCATATAGCGAAATAGTCAGAACCAGTTGACCTCCAATCTCAACGTTTGGCCTCCAATCTAAAAGCTGTTTAAGCTCTTTCTTATTCTCAAAGTTTTTTTCCTAATTTCTCACTTTTTTAAAATATATTCTCTTTTCTATCTATTTTCCATACAATACATAGAAAATTTTAACAAAAATTTGAGAAATTTTAATATTTTTAACTCACTATACAATCATTCTAATGGTTCTCATTACTATACAGAATCATATGGAAACAGCTTTCCTTTACTGCATATTCAGATATATGGTAGAATACATATCATTTGGTTCAGTAAAAAAATTTAACCAATTTGTATGAGGAATTGAAGATATAGGATTTGAGGGTATATTTCAAGAAGAAGAAGTATACAAGTAGCTAATTTGCATATGATCACATTTATAAATTTTAATGATAATTTACATATCAAATTTATTAATTTATCAAATTTGATCGTTTTTCAGGTCAAATATAATGTTGATATCAAAATGATATTTTTAGAAAATAATTTAATTGATAAATTCGATCAAAAATCCTTAATTTTCTAGCACTAAAAATCTTTTTTGCACCAGGCAATCAGAAATCATAGCGATCAAAAATTTAAACAAAATCATCTACAAAAGTATCAAATGTTTTTGTACTTTAACGATTATATAGGACATTGTATTTATCCAGATAAGAATTGTTTGATAGTATGTGTTGACGATACCTCAAGAAAACAATAAGGAGATGTTATATACATATGTATGCCTTCGAATAATAATTAATATATGAGTTTACTTCACTTCAAAATAAAAAAAATAGTATTCAATTTTGAAGGATACATATACATACATACATATATTTGTTTTTTTAAACAGCAAAACATATACATCAGCTGCACATACAATTGGAACAGGTATAATTTGTTGTTTATTTGTTAATAATAATATCCATTAATATATTTAATATACAAAATTGTACTAGGACAGCCGCTGATATATACTTTCGTTTGATAGTATATGTTGACGGTAACAAAAAAAAAAACAATAGGAGGTGTTATACACATGTTTATCTTCATTACATAATATCACTTCAAATAGAAAAAAAGATCTTTTTTCCTTATTACCCTTTATACCTTACCTCTATACATTTTTCAATGCAAAACACCAAAAATATATAGTTAATCACCGCACAAAAAAAATTGAATATGTGTTTGAAAAAAATTTACAAATTTTTTACTTTATGCGTAAATGGTATTTTTGTGTTTTGTTGTTTTTGGAAAAAATATATGATGTGTATGGTATATGAGAAATGAGAAATGTATGAATATAATATTTTTATTGTTGCATTTTTTTTTCTTGTGTTTGATTGTGTGTATATATTTTAAAGTAAAAATATATATTCAGAACAGCATTAGATATTTTTTAATGTAAAAGAAAATAAAATAACATGCCTGTTAATTCTGATCTCCTGATCCATTACAGATAAAATTTTCATATTTCCTAATGAAAAAATTTCTGGATATGAAAATTTACGAAAATGTAAAAATTAATTTTTAAAATTATTTTTAAAATTTGAAATAACAAATACATATTTATCTGAAATACTATTTTAAGGGATACATAAACAGCAAATATATACCATATGTACATATTGAAGAAACAGGTATAATTTTTTGTTTGAAACGAGAAAATAAATTTACAAGTTCAATATGTTTTTTAATATTTTTATGCGTATATTTTGGCTCGTGTTGAATTTACAGTATATTTCAATAAGCAATATATGCATTAAAAAATTTTTAGAACGACAAATGGGAATTAGATGTGTGTATATGTATTTGTTATATGAATAATAATATTCTGTGCGTAAATGAGTAATAAACGAAAGTTTTCTCATATATTTTTTCGTGAGAGATAGAAACTTTTCGTCTCTCATACTTCCCCGCACAGGTCTACAAATTTTTTGAAAACTGCTGATTTTCGAATGTACTGCCAGTGTACCTCCCTATATATCTGTGATGTTAGTTTGATATCGTCTGTGTTGGGAACACGTTTTTTAAATGTTTTTTATAAAACGATCATCAAACGATTTCTTGTCATTCGATTACGTGCATGTTCAGTTTTCTCATAACTTTTATTGTACGTATGTCGTACGATGGTTGCAAGTAAAATCTTCTAATGAAATAAAATAATCTCAAAACTACATATATTAATCTTATCATGCAAATAGCCGTAGAAATTCTAGCGTAACTTTTGTCAAACAAATTTGAGAAAACATAATAAAAGATGAAATAGGACACTATAATCACAGAGCAGATACATAGAGAGGTACACTGTCAGTACATTCGAAAATCAGCAGTTTTTAAAAAATTTGTAGACCTGTGCGGGGAAGTATGAGAGACGAAAAGTTTCTATCTCTCACGAAAAAATATATGAGAAAACTTTCGTTTATTACTCATTTACGCACAGAATATTATTATTCATATAACAAATACATATACACATCTAATTCCCATTTGTCATTCTAAAAATTTTTTTAATGCATATATTGAAATATACTGTAAATTCAACACGAGCCGAAATATACGCATAAAAATATTAAAAACCTTATTGAACTTGTAAATTTATTTTCTAGTTTCAAACAAAAAATTATACCTGTTTCTTCAATATGTACATATGGTATATATTTGCTGTTTATATCCCTTAAAATAGTATTTCAGATAAATATGTATTTGTTATTTCAAATTTTAAAAATAATTTTAAAAATTAATTTTTACATTTTCGTAAATTTTCATATCCAGAAATTTTTTCATTAGGAAATATGAAAATTTTATCTGTAATGGATCAGGAGATCAGAATTAACAGGCATGTTATTTTATTTTCTTTTACATTAAAAAATATCTAATGCTGTTCTGAATATATATTTTTACTTTAAAATATATACACACAATCAAACACAAGAAAAAAAAATGCAACAATAAAAATATTATATTCATACATTTCTCATTTTTCATATACCATACACATCATATATTTTTTCCAAAAACAACAAAACACAAAAATACCATTTACGCATAAAGTAAAAAATTTGTAAATTTTTTTCAAACACATATTCAATTTTTTTTGTGCGGTGATTAACTATATATTTTTGGTGTTTTGCATTGAAAAATGTATAGAGGTAAGGTATAAAGGGTAATAAGGAAAAAAGATCTTTTTTTCTATTTGAAGTGATATTATATGTACTGAACATGTGTATAACACCTCCTTGTTTTTTTTTTGTTACCGTCAACATATACTATCAAACGAAAGTATATCAGCGGCTATCCTAATATAATTTTGTATATCATTATATTATTAAAAAATAAACAACAAATTATACATGTTCCAATTGTATGTGCAGCTGATGTATATGTTTTGCTGTTTAAAAAAACAAATATATGTATGTATGTATGTATATGTATCCTTCAAAATTGAATACTATTTTTTTTATTTTGAAGTGAAGTAAACTCATATATTAATTATTATTCGAAGGCATACATATGTATATAACATCTCCTTATTATTGTTTTCTTGAGGTATCGTCAACACATACTATCAAACAATTCTTATCTGGATAAATACAATGTCCTATATAATCGTTAAAGTACAAAAACATTTGATACTTTTGTAGATGATTTTGTTTAAATTTTTGATCGCTATGATTTCTGATTGCCTGGTGCAAAAAAGATTTTTAGTGCTAGAAAATTAAGGATTTTTGATCGAATTTATCAATTAAATTATTTTCTAAAAATATCATTTTGATATCAACATTATATTTGACCTGAAAAACGATCAAATTTGATAAATTAATAAATTTGATATGTAAATTATCATTAAAATTTATAAATGTGATCATATGCAAATTAGCTACTTGTATACTTCTTCTTCTTGAAATATACTCTCAAATCCTATATCTTCAATTCCTCATACAAATTGGTTAAATTTTTTTACTGAACCAAATGATATGTATTCTACCATATATCTGAATATGCAGTAAAGGAAAGCTGTTTCCATATGATTCTGTATAGTAATGAGAACCATTAGAATGATTGTATAGTGAGTTAAAAATATTAAAATTTCTCAAATTTTTGTTAAAATTTTCTATGTATTGTATGGAAAATAGATAGAAAAGAGAATATATTTTAAAAAAGTGAGAAATTAGGAAAAAAACTTTGAGAATAAGAAAGAGCTTAAACAGCTTTTAGATTGGAGGCCAAACGTTGAGATTGGAGGTCAACTGGTTCTGACTATTTCGCTATATGGGAATAATAAGTCTGTTATAGAATACATTGTCATTGCTATAATATCGCTCTCAATGACATTCTACTGATAAATTCTAATAAATACTAATTTGAATTTTTCAAAAAACAATTTTTTCCAAAAATAAAAATTAAATACATTTTATGCTTTTCTTCCTGAAAACAATATTTGAATGTTTAAAATAGTCAAAGAGTAAAATAAATTTTGTTTTTGAATTTTTCATCATCTCTTGTAAAAATAATTTTTCTGCTTTTGAACTAACAAAACTTTTTAATTGAATAACATAATTTTTTTTTGTTAATTTGAGAAATTATAAAAATTAAATTCAAAAAACAAAAAAAAAGCAACTTTGAAATACTTTATCATAATAAAAATTAAATAATCCGAATAAAATGAAATACATATTAAAATTACCATGATTTTCATTACTGTTGAATTTGAAATGTAAGTAAGTAATTTAACACATACATACATATATCGAAAAAAAAATTATGCGATTGTATGGAAAGAGGATTACTAAAACCCAAAAATTAAATGCCCTTTTCTTTTTTCTCCGTATATTAAAGATATTTTCTTTTCTACTATGAAATTTTTTTTTTATGTGAAAAAAAAGATTATTGTATAACCTTTCAAAACACATTTGATCCCTTATCCTTTTTTATGACTTTCAGTTTTTTCATGATAAAGAAATAATATAAATTTGTGTTTTAAATTTACGTACTTGTTTCATTACACAATGTGTATTAGAAACATAACATCATGTACTATATACGTACATATATTCAAAGAAATTAATTTAAAAAAAAGCTTATTAAAAAAATTTTGATTCAAAATTTAATGATGAACTTAAAAAAATATATAACATTTAATGATAGTAGAAAGAAAGAGATTTTCATAACTGAAGGTTAAAGATAAATGAAAAACATATGTAATGTACATCGTTTTGTCTACTTGGAAATTTGTTTATGATAAACATAAGATACGTGATTATAAATTTAATTTTATAGGTTGAAAAATTATAAAAGTGATAATAAAAATTATGAAAGTCATATTTTTTATTACAGTTATTCAAAAAGTACTTGAACCCGAGATTAAACTATAAACTAAGTGACCTTAAATAATAAAACTGATTAATGTGTAATTTTAAATTGTTGTTTTTTAAAATAATATTAATTTTGACTCTTTTTTTTGTACTTTAAGACCATAAAACCTTATATTTGTAAAACACTTTAAAAAAAGTGTAACGAAGATCACTAGATATTTTAAATGAAATTCATATAGCATATATTAGCATTTGTTTGTAATGACACAAAATATTGTGAATATTTCATTCGATTCGATTAAGTTTCCATCGAAGTACATAATTCCACCCCTGCACAGTGGTCCAACGTAGTGATAATTATGTCTTCAAAAGATACAAGTGAGTAGAAAAAAAATTAATTTTAGTTTTTCAAATTCTATGAAGGATAGGTATATAATTGAAGGAAAACTTGTAATAGTCAAAATTTTCTTAAAAAATTCTATATATGTATCTATTTTCCCTTTAAGTTTTGAAAAAGAATTTCACCACATCCCGCCTTCATTTTTACAAGTATTTGAAGGTAGTTATGTATACTAAAAAATTTAAGAAAATTGGCTGCTCGTTTTTGCTCCTTTTTTTAAAAATTCTTTTTTTGGACCTGGGTTTGGGTTATTCTATTGCATTGTGTTTTTAATATGTTAATTATTTTTTATAATGTTTAAAAATTTGTATGTTTCTTTAAAAGATCATATCTCAAAGGAGAGGAAAGCTTTAGTTTAGAAGCCAAAATTGTAGTACGTAGCGTAGGCAATTAAATTGTAGAACATGTGTTATCAATCAAATGTACCGTTATTTCTAGCGACATTATTTTATTCAAAGAAAACAGGAAAATTTACTAAATTTTTCAATTTGAGACTTCATATTTTTTGTTAGTCTCAACGAGGTCTATCACTTTGTATATTTTTTACCAAGGGAAATACCCTTTTTAACTTAAATTCCATTCTAAATACAAAAATTTTATTCAAAATAATTTTTTTCGAAGATATATAATTTTGACCACAAAACGACCCTTTTTGGACCACTAAGTAACGCAATCACTATGGCTATTTTTCTACACATTACCACCATCTATTGTTTAATAAGAGAAACGTAAATTTTGAATTTGAAAAAAACCGTTGAGAGAAAATTTTAGTCTAATTTAAAAATTAAAAGCTTATAAATTGTAAATACGCAATTTAAAAAAATATAAATAGGGATACAGTTTTCTAGTTAGAGATCAGTTTTTTATCTTAATTCAAAGTGAATGTTTTAAATAAATACGAGTAAGTGTTTAAAAAGTGGTAAAAATAACATAAAAATATTAATTAAAGGTTAGCAGAAAGAAGAATATTCTCGTCTATCTGAAAGCACTTTTTGAAGTTGAGATTAATCTTCTCGTCTCAGAAAGTGGTCAAGATGAGATGAAAGTCCCAAAACATTCTGCTAAGCTTCAGTATAAAAAAACATACAATATTAATTGAAGGTTTGTAGAAATACGGATATTTTCGTCTATCTGGAATCACTTTTTGAAGTTGAGGTTATCATCTCGTCTCAAAACTTGTTAAATAAAAATCAAAGTTATAGGAACTAAGTTTTCCTGAGATTTTAGCGGATATTCACCAGCAGGTAATATGTCGGTAATAACACTAAGACGGTTATGATTTGAAATCGGTATTCACCGAAAATTAAAATCAGCCTTTATTGGGCCATGATTTTAATAATCTTCGAAGTTTCGAAATGTCAAAATGGCAGTCAGTTGAGTTGTCAACATTTCACTTTTATAAAGAATTCCTGTTTATTTTAAAACATTATTTATAATTTTAGGTAGGTGGATTCAATATCTTGTATTTTTTGTTTGATTTCATAATTATCTTTTTCTAATAAAATTAATTAACCTAAAGCAATATAATAAATAATGGAAACTGAAAATAAAAAAAGAGCACCAAAATTGACTGTTTCTGAAAAGGAATTGATATTGTAATAAACTTGTGCTTAAAATATAAGTGTACTAGAAAATAAAAAAACAAATGCAGTCTCAGTAGAGAAAAAAAATGAAATTTGGACTAAAATTGAAACTGAGTTCAATGGTAGTAGCAAAGCTAAAAGGTCAGCAAAACAGTTAAAAGGATTTTATGGGTAGTCATAACCTGATCATAACTTGATTGTGACGGTCATAAAATAGTATGGTGAATAGACTTACGACTGTCATAAGTTATGAAATGATGGTGAATGTGGTCGTAAATGTATTTTCGAATTGTGTTAAAAGAATTAAGTATTTTAGGGAATATTATTGTAAAGCTTAGGTTTTTTTGAAATAATAAAAATAAGTTTAAGTTGTTTAGAAAACTGAATTTTTAATTTTTCCATTAACATCGAAACCTGATCCTGGAACGGCGAGCGCACACGTGTTAATTCTCAAAATGTCGTTATAAAAGTTTGTAATAATTTCTTATTTTTTAATTTATAAACATCACGGACTTTTTTAATCTTTAAAAGAAGTAGTTGTAGCTAAAATTTGACATAACGAGCCATAGTGGCATCGAAAAAAAAGATTACAAAGGTGAAAAGTTGAGAAAGTATAAAAAAGCTACAGAATATGTAGTTCAAAAAACATGGTGTTAAAATATTTTTTTTACAAAAAACTCAAAATCTAAAAAAACATACATACATACATATATTTAAAAACAATATCGTTGCAGATTTTTTTTCTCGTTATAATTATAAAACATAAATGGAAATAATGATTTAATTAGGCTTGTTATAACAAATAGATTGTTGGAAAGCCAGTACAAAATAAATGCAAATAAATAAATAAAAGATTTAATGTTTTCCTTATCCAAAATTATTTTTTTTTGAAAAAAAAAGAAGAAAAAAAGGACTTCTGTTGTTTCTTATTGAGTTAAGTTTAAGTACTTTTTATTCAAATTTAATTTGCAATTTTAAATTTTTTGTTTTTCTTTCAAATTATGGAAAAAAGTATTATAATGAAGTAACGAATATTTAATGTACTTTTCAATAGAAGGTTTTCTTTAAATTGCTGTATTCTTTGAGATGATCACGCAAGTCACAGATTTCGATTCTTGCGAATTGAAATTTCGAAAACGGAATTTGGGGTTCCAGATTTCGATAGAATCAAATTACCATCCGAAATGAATTCGATGTTGTCATTTAATGTGAATTAATTTCGATTTGAAGTTTTGTATTTTATAGACATGGTGGAGGGTCTGTGATGTTCTGGGGATGCATATGTTTTTATGGATTAAGGAACTTAGTACCCATCGATGGAACAATGGATCAAAGAAAATACATCGAAACCTTAAATGATCATTGTTTTCCTTCTGGTAATAGACTTTTTCCTGATTTAAATTGGATTTTACAGCAGGATAACGCACCATGTCACACAGGTTGGATGGTTAAAAAGTTTCTTAGTGGTGTCGATCAAAAAATGTTAGCATGGCCACCGCAAAGTCCAGACCTGAATATAATTGAAAATTTATGGGCGTTTATGAAACAAAAAAGAACTGTAGACACAAGCAGAAAAAGAGATGATACTATTAGAGAAATTTCAAATATTTGGAGAAATATGTATTCCTTTGGAATTTATTCATAAATTAGTGGAATCAATTCCAAAACGCTTACAAGCAGTAATTGATGCAAATGGAGGAAAGACTAAGTACTAAGCACTTGAAAATTAAAATTTAAAAAAATTCACAATCAATTTAAGTTTAAATAAAATATTTTTCACTTTAAAATTGTTGTTATCTATTATGTAAATATACTTTTGCCGTTGTAAAAATACTTTTGCCCCATGAAGTGATCACGTTGTACCGTTATTTGTCCAAGAACTATTGAACACCTGGGCATTTGATGCAAACAAAAGCAAAAACAAGTAAAGTGATTCATTGGAAAATAAAAAAGTTATGTCGCTTCTAATTTTCAGTGTGATAAAAAAACGTCATTGTAAAAATACTTATGCCCAACACTGTATTAAGAAACATGTAATAAACTGAGACAAATCATCGTAGAAGCAACATTTGTTCTGGCAATTGTTTTTTTTTATATAAGCGAACGTAGACGGTATTTGAATTCAATTGCCGTCGGATGATAGTTTAAACCACCTTTGGCTTTTATGATACCAAAGATATGATACAATCCTAATTTAAACGATTTGTCAATAAATAGGAAATACTATAATTTTAAATATAAAAAAAGCTGCTTATGTGTAACTAACGTTATTTTTAATGACTCCTTTTTGAAAAGTAAGCAGTTTTTTATTTTCATGTACTCGTAAATTTCAAATCATACTTTTCTTATTTGTAAAATTTTTGCAACCATTCATCGAAAAAACTCTACATTTCAAATGAAAATTGTAGTTTGTATTTAAAATAAAAACTTTTATTGAAAAAATTTCACAAAAGTTTAAATAAAGCTTCACACATTAATTTTAGTTAAAGTAAGATAAATATTTTTCTAATCACCAAAAAATAGATAATACTAAAATACAAGAATACAATAAAATTTCAACCAAACCATCAAACATATCTCAAAAACAACGTTCTTAATCAGCTGAAAAGAAAGAGAAATTTATTTTCATATACTACATACAGTGTTGTCGCCAAGCCAAGTTTTTTCGGGACACAAATTTTGGAAAAAATAGGACAAATCTTTGAAAAAAAAAAGACAACATTTTAAATGTTGGGAGAAGGATGGATTACCTTTTCATAAAAAAAAGTCTGAAATTTTTTATACCAATGTTTTATTTATGTAAAAAAATAACTAAAAATATGAAAATTCATTCATTTTAAAACTCAAATTGACAATGACAGTTGAGCAAAAAAAATAATATAGAATATGCAAATGAACACTGAACAATGAAAATAAATGACGTTTTATAATATGCACATTCTCTTTCCAATTTTTTTTTATTCTGTGATTAACTTCAATTTAATTTATATTATATTAAAAAATGGACATTTTAAGAAAAAAGGACTTTGGGATACTACAAAAAATTAACACAAAAAAGAGACATATTTGTCCCAATTGGGACATCGTGGCAACACCGTTTATATAGCTATGTACGATTGATCATTACCAAGTCTTGACTAATGACTTTCGAGTCTTGAGTAGTTATCTATATACAGCCTTGCTAGGAGCCCGCAAAAATTGACACATACATATATGAATTCATAAAGTCAATGGTAATGTTTAGTTTCTTTTCATGAAAAAAGATTAGTAAAATTCCAAAAGAATTCAAGACATTCAAGAATTTTTTTTAAGATGGAAAATATAAAAAAAATAACGAGTTTTGGCATGGGAAAACGTTAAAATCGCAACATCTAAATCCAATTGAACATCTTTGGAAAATGTTAAAAATGAAATTTAAAAATATAATATAAGCAATTTTGACGATTTTTTTTATAAAAGTTAAAGAAATTTGGAAGGCCATCAGGAGTATGAAATCGAGGTGTAAAGCACTAATGAAGCAAAAAGGTTTCCCAACTAAATATTAAAAATAGTTAATGCCTTTAGAATTAAAAAATTATCATTGTTAAAAAAAGTTGAAATAAAGAATTTATTTTTTTTTTAAATTCAATTCGTTGCTAATTAGCTGCACAAAGGGGAAAACGTTTTATCGTTTTATATAGGAATGTTAAGCTACCTGCACTGCACAAGGATATGCGATAATATTATTTGGTTAACTACATTTTGTAGGTAATATAATAAATATATTACAAAAAAAATCGGCATAAATAAAGGATAAGAAAAACCCACATATGTATGTTACAAGTTGTAGGTCGTTGCTAATTATTTGCACATAGTTGTATGTTAAAACAAAATAATTTTCATATGTCAGGTGCGATTTGAATCGCACTTGTTATGTTTGACGAATGTTTAACGAAAGTTTAAAAAAACAAAGTGTTCTGACATATGTCTATTATGAGCTGTCGCAATTATTATAATTGATTCGAATTCTACAGACGTCGTTTCAAGTGTCAATCTACTTATGAACATTATAACTCTACCATTAATGAGCCATAACGTAAGGATGAGTAAATTCAATAATGCATCGTTGCTTTGGTGATGCGATGCTTAAGAGCCCAATTTAGTAAAATGGCCTGCAAAGTGACCACCTACAGCCTACATTTTTCAACCGATTTTTATGAAATTTCGAATATAGATAGGTGTAAGGGAATTGTGGTCCTTAAGTGGAACACATTTTTGAAAAAGTCCTTTATTTCAAAAATACAAGGATTCAAAGTGTGGCTGTTTTGCGATTTTGGACCTGCAAAGTGACCACCTACAGCTTACAATTTTCAACCGATTTGCATGAAATTTTAAATATAGATAGGTAGAAGGGAATTGTGGTCCTTACAATTTTCAACCGATTTACATGAAATTTTAAATATAGATAGGTAGAAGGGAATTGTGGTCCTTAAGTGGAACACATTTTTAAATTTTGGTCCTTAAATTTTTTTATATTCGATTTTCGAAGGTACAGATAAAAAAAAATTCACTAAACTTTTCACACTTTTTTCATGTATTAAAACGTTTAGATACTATGATTTCTTCTTATAAGATTTAAATATAACCTTTTCCAAAAAGTTAAAAAAAAAATTCAGGGAAATTGGTTACGTAGTTTAATTATTATCAATAAAACAAATTGTTAATTTTTCATAAAATTTCATTACTAATTTTTCATTTCACATACATTTTTTTGCATACTTATGGGTTTAAATAAGAATTACACAGTAGTATAAACTCTATAAACTCGGTGCAAATAAAATTGCAATTTTTGTAGTATGTGTGATGATTAAGTAACGTAAACAGCATATAAAAGTTATGTATAGTTAAGCTGCACATAGCTAGGTATATAGATATATTAGCAACACATTTTGTATGGGAATGGTGATCGGTGATGATGAATATGAAATAATAGAATTAGCATGATATGTACATTCATATGTACATATATACTATGCATAAAAGCATATTTTACTAATTGTTGTTGGATTGAAGCAAGTGCATTTTGGGTTTTAGTGCTAATTTTTTATATTCTGAATATTAGAAAAATTATAGTGTTACATAGAATTTAGATTTCAGTGATTATTTGGTGATAAATATAATATTTTACTAAAATTTCAGTATTTTTGAATACTACTTTTTTTTAACCCTAGGATTGCCTGATCGTATATAAATGTATACATTCGGACTTCGAGTCTTAATTTAAATATGATCCCTTCGAGCTAGGACCTTGAAACTTCACCAATTCCTCCATTAGAGGATCTTCACTATACACCCCAATTTTCAAAGTCCTAGCTCAAAATCGGTAGAACAAAATATTCTTCTTTATGCAAAAACACAAATTTGACGGTGCGTATACAAATGTATACCATACATTTTATATGAAAATTTTGAAAATTTGTTTTCAAAAAACGATATCTCAGCATCCCATAGACCAAAAACTAAAATGTTAATACTAAAAGATTTATCAAAGTGTTCTCTTTAGTTTTGTTTTTACAGTGTTGTTGTACTTTTTTTTTGTTTTCAAGATAAAATACAAAACAACATCAAAAACATGAATGTTTCATACATTTTTCTACATTCATAAAGGCAAACATCTACTTTTGACTTTGAAGATCCATATCTCAGCATCCTCTGAACCAAAAACTAATATTTTTGGATTACAGTATTTGTTGAAGTGTTTCTATTGAGCTATCTTATACAGTAATTCTGTAAGTACTATTATTTTCAACCAAAAGGACAAAATACGCGAAAAATCATGAAGATTTTAAATATTTTTAACCTTGTTTTCCATTTTAGAAAATAGAAATAGAAAAAATATAGGACATTAATAGAAAGAACACTAAGAAGAACACTTCAATAAAGATTTTAATATAAAAATATTAGTTTTTGGTTCACCGGATGCTGAGATACATCTTTTTAAAAATAAAATTTCAAAATTTCCATATAAAATGTATGGTATACATTTGTATACGCACGGCTAAAACTTCGAAAGTCTTGATCAGGCAATCCTAGGTTAAACTCGTCAATCATTCTACCTCCAAGGTGACGCCGAAAGAATGAATTGAATTGAAAAATAAAATGTGCAATATTTAAAATTTCTATAAATTCTTCATATTTTTAAAACCTTATACATATGTACCTATATTATACCTTATTATTTATTATTTTAACACTCCATTCAATTTTTGACCGTTTTCGTTTTTAAAGTTGAATATCTCAGGACTCTAAAAACCGATTGAATTGAAATTTCTGCACAATATTAGTCTTGTCATTCTCTATAAAACTCTCTTTAGCACCAAAACGATCCCTGAACTGAGACGCGAGTTACAGGGTTCTAAACATAAAACTCACACGAATCAATTTTAAGTATCAAAATTTTACAGTTTTTGACTCCTTATAAAAGTATGTTGCCGTGAGACTAAGGAACTGAAATTTGGTCTAGATATTTTTTGAAGGGTCTAATATTATATGAAATTTTAACGGTGAATATCCGTTAACTAGGGCAAAAGGTATAGGGTAAAATACAAAAAAAGTCATTTTTCCAACATACAATTTTTTTTTTCTTTCTATATGGCTCTCCTTAGTTCATACCGTGATCCTTGAAAAAAGTATGCATTTCAATTTAGAACTATTTTCTGACCTAGTGCATTTTATTTGACTCAAATCGGTGCAACAAAGCCCGAGATATAAGAGTTCAAAGTTGAAAAGCCACATATCCTCCCATATAAAAATTTAAAAAATAAAATAATTCAGTATTTTTGAATTTTTACATAAAAAATTTGTTGTATGAAAAATTTGTGACCTTCAACTGAAATAATTTCATCTATAACAGCTGCATGCTAGCTGTAGCCTGTACCTACATACACATTTTACAAACGTACATCCATGCAGTATGATCGCCATATATAGCTATAGCTATAGCTATAACTATAGCTATAACTATGAAAATTTTTCAAATCATATACACCAACACTTAGACGAAATTTATTTGCTTGTGTTGGTGCAGACACAAATACATTTCAGACGATGTTATTGTTGTTTTCGAAAAAATTTTTTACTAAATTTGGCTCTTAAGCTTGTCAAAAATTCAAAAAAGCATCACACTGAAAATCAAAAATTCAAATATGCAGTACTAGAATATACGATGCGCAAAGGTTTAGTAATATTGGCATCACCAATTATTTCCTTCTTTTGATATTTGACATTTTATAAGTTGTGGTAGCAGCGTAGCGATGGCAGAAAACAAAAGGTGAGTAAATTTTTATAATAATAGCAAAAAGATAGCAAGAAGAAAGCAAAAAGGATAAAGATCAAATTGATGAACTAATAAGAATTGAAAAAGAAAAGCTACAAGAATTAAAAGAATTAAAGGGAATTCTTAATAAACATTTGGAAAAGCAAAACACGGATTAAGTCTAGTATGTGAACAGCATAAACAGCAAATTCATTTGTTTTCAAGCGATATTATATGGACGAGAAAAATGCGATATGAATTCAATTCGTCTTGCTGATAATAAGAAGAAGCGGAAGATATGTATCTTCATTTTCTCTTCCTTCAGATAAAAAACAATAAAGTAGTATCGCAGGTATGTAAGAAAGACGATAAATGTTACTTTCATCTTCTTTACGATAAATTGGCGACAAATATACCTTCCTTTTTTCTTCAAGACGACAGGTAAGCGATAAGGTGGTATAAATACCTACTATATTTTGAAAATAATATAAAATTCAAAATTTGGTCATTTAGTTTTAAATCTTTGAAGTTAAAGTTTTAAAATTTATAGTGAAAATCAAAGTGTGTTTTTAAAAATTAAATTACAAAATTATTTGAAAAATCTATAAATATGTATATTAAATCAGGATAAACGTAAATTCAAGGTATAAATTAAATATTTATTTAATAGCTTCAAAAAGTTTTTTATTTTTGTAAAAAAAATGTTGCCCATAATATAGATGGATTGCCAATTTAATGAGCTACGTGAGCTTCGAAGGACATGCGAGGACTCTAAAAAGGAGAAGGAAGAAAATCGTCGTAGGCTCCAGAAAATACAGGAGGAACAAAAGAAAAGTAAAACAATGATATCCAGGCTCACCCAAAAAGTTGTGAATCTAAATGAAGAGGACAGGGAGTATAAATTACAGATGACTTATTTTAATTCAAATCATTGTGATGAAGAAAATCTACCAATCAATGAGCAAGAAGCATTGTTAAAATTCGATAAGGAATTATTAGACAATGCAAAAACGAAAACTCAGCGTGTAAGTAACATGTCCAGATTTGCACTAAAATTATGTAATTAAAATTTTAAAATTTCAATTACCAGAAGCAATTATTCATTCGGTGCGGAAGGGAAACTCCAGCAGAATTCCTAAGATATAGTTCAAAAAAATTAATTTCAGATGAATTGTCAAAAAGGTGTACATGGAAAGGAACTAATGAAAAACAGTATTCAACCATTTTTCTTCATCAGTTTATTATCCTTGTTTTTTTCTTTTCTTAAGTATCATTAATATTAGTTTTTTAAGTTTCAGTATGAAAATAAAGATATAAAATTTAAATTACAAATTTCTTTGTTTCGTATTTTCAATCTCTTTAAATATGGAAAAAATTCGACTTTTCGAAATAAAGAATTTCTCTCGTACCAACAATAAGAATGCGAATCGCATTGGGGATAAGAATGCGTAACGCCCTATTGATAGAAAATCAATACTCCTCCGCGATACTTCTTCAATTCGCTTTTTATCTTCCTAGCGATTCGAATTCTTATCTTCCACTCGTTTCTTCTAAAGCTCTTCTTGACCTATCGCCGACGATAACCATTTTCTCCCAAAGGAAGTAACTTCCGCGATAAGAATACGATATCGTAGAAGATAGCGATATTTATCTTCCGAGGCGAATCGTAATCCATATCACGGAAGATAGGAATTGTTTACTGGGATAGCTGTAATAGTGCAAATGGTTGTATTTTTTATTTTGTGTCTGTTATGGATAGTCGATCGACTTTTGTTTTATTATTTTATTCATATAAAAACATAAAATGTGGCAGAATTTGCTATGATAATTTCGATTTTATAAAAAAAAATTCAATCTATCACTTATTTTCATCGAATGAATATCACTATAAAATCGAGATAACCATAGGAACATCTACCATATTTTACTTTTTATATGAAAAATAATCGAAAATCGATCGACTATTCATAAAACACACTTTTGTTACTTTTTTTTACTTTATTGTGTTTACTTTTTTAATGAGAAGATAAAATAAAAATGCCGAAAATATCAATTGAATACACTATATTTTTAATCAAAGTATATTTATAAACAAAAAAGTACTTTTCTCGTTTTCTCACTCCTTCTTCAGGAAACTCATTTTCACTGGGCAATTCATCATCATTCAATTCATTAGGCAATCTATACTTTTATAAACATTGTTACAGTCTGGTAATAATGCTTTTTCTCTATTATTTATGAAATTATTCAATAACACACACAACATTACAATTGTTTTTATATGATCAAATTTTCGAACATCAATATATTCTAGTATTGGAAACTTTTTTTTAAGAATTCCAAAGATTTGCTCAATGCACACTCTTGTTAAACTTAAATAGTAATTGAATTTTCTTTTCTCTGGCTCTAAATGATCATGATCTCTATAAGGAACTATCAAATAAGAGTGTAGTGGATACGCCGAATGCCCACGAATGTGTGCATTGTCAACTAAGTTTATTTGTTTTGTTGATAAAAAAAAAACACATCGAGAAATCTGTAATTACTATCGCACACTCTCTAAAAAAACAATACAACTGATTTTAATATTCAATTTTATTATTATTATAAAATTATGCCATTTTTCTGTTCCGATCAATGTAGCTGATACGATCATTATTATGTTAATATGCATTCCGTCAACGTAACCTACTACGAATGGAGAGGGATTTGGCCTTAAATTTTGAAAATTTTCCATAATTTGTTTTTGCAAAGTTGGTGAAGGCCATTTAATTTCTGATGTCGTAAGTGAACAAATGGCTCTTAAATTTTTTATGTACCCGTTGTATGCGGTACTCCTGCTAACATTAAAAATATCAAAAAGAACTCTTAAACTAACTTTGTTTCCAATTTTCCAAAAGGTTAAATATAAGCATGTCCTAAGAGAAAACGGTATCCGTCCTTTTGAATGAAATAGCCACGTTGATTCTAAGTTTGCTACTAAAGTCTGGGGAAATAAAATATGTAATATAAAAAGAAAAAAAATTTCTGCTTAATTTTTTACCTCGAAAGCCGAATGTGTCATTCAAAAATGATTGAAAAACACATCTTCTGGATACCTCTTGATAACTTGTAAATAACCTTTAATTTTTGGAATTTTTCTTTTTTCTAATAAATCAACTAGTGTCTTAATTTTTCTTTTTTTCTGCTTTTCTTTTTTTCTGCTTTTCTTTTTAATTTACCATATAATTTTTGTCAAATTACTTCCACACAGAATTTATTAGAATATTTATACTAAATTCTTCCATTTCCCAATATAAAAAAACAGTTCAAAAATGAATCAAGAGCATCGGCATATTCTGTCATGTAATGTTATCACATCGGCATCACCGAAGCAGCGATGCATTATTGAATTTACTCGATATGCTATACTACACTTTTGTAAGCACAGCGCTGGCGTAATTGACACTTCATTATCATTTGAACTTCTTTGGATTATAAGGAGGAGGAACGTATAAGCAGATGGAAGAGCTGTATGTAAATCTTTAATTTTCTTTTTTCATATAAATAATATCGTTTACTATAACTAATCGTTTACTAATTTCTTTACTATACTCGGTTTATAAATCGAAGTCAGTATTGTGCTTATGAAGGCAGTACCCGATTAGTTTCTATAACTTACATACATCGGGTACTGCCTTCATAAGCACAATACTGACTTCGATTTATAAACCGAATATACCTATGTACATATGTATATTCCATTATTAATCAACTTTGAACGGAAGCAAGGTGTAAATGATTATAGAGACAAAAAAGAAGATATTAGCAAGAGCAAAAAATTAAGAAGTCAAAATGATTCAAAAGAACTATTTTAAACTTACCTGCATAAATTATATGTACATACATAAAAAATATCACATTATTAATAAAATGATCAATCAACGTGCTGAAATCAATTGTATAAAAAAAAAAACAGAAAAAGAAACAATCGTACGATAGTGATGACTGATGAGTAATTTATTCTTACGTTTAATAATCACAATAATTAACGAGAGGTGAATGCTTATTAAAAAATTTCAAAAATTCGATACAGCATGTTTACGATTTTGTACATACGAGTATGTACAATTGTACATATAAAAAAATATCTATGTACGAGAGTATGTATTGTAATAGAGCACGGCTCACGCCACGTTTTCTCTGGTGATAATCAACAAATAAGTACATGATTAAAAGCATTAGGTCAGAATGAGTAAGTAATACTAAATCAGATAAAAATTAGTAATTTAAATTTTTTTATTCAGAAATTCTCACGTAATTTAAAAAGTATAAGAGAAAAATATATACCTGTAGTTTTCCGTGCTGTTACGTGGGGAGAACTATCAATGAAAATCTAAATAGTATGTGTGTGTTGTGTTTCATGTCTTCAAACTCACCTGATGATTTTCTTTCCCTTACAAACTTTATAAAACACTTAACAGAAAATCCAATATTGTCTCTTTCTTCTTGTTTTGTTTTTGTTTTTTAGTTTGATATTTTTACCTTTTTTGATCGTTTTTCTTCGAATTCACGATCACCTGAGCGGTTAGATTTTTGTATATAAAAAAGTGATACCCTTGTAATTTTTTTAAAGGTGAGATAATCTACAAAAATAAGAAAAATTGTTTTGTAAATTTTTAGTGTGTGATTGTTGTTTAAAAAGTGATAAAAGTTAAAACAAATGGGAGTAAGAAAAAGGATATTTGATTGTACAAAATTCCTTTTGTATTTTTTAACATGCAGGGAAAGGAAACTAATATACCTATATCATTTCATTGTATGTATACCTATAATGATTTAGAATTCAAAAAGGCATAAAAAAAAGAGAAAGTAAATTAAATAAATACATCCTTGTCTCCTAAGAATTTCAACAATTTTGAAATAAAAATATCTTGAATTTCTTGCATATTTAATAAATTTGTCCTTTTTGTTTTATAAAAAATTTACATAAGAATTATGAAAAAAAGTTCTTTCTAGAAAGTTTGAACTTCATTTTTCTTTTTCTTCTTCTTAATTTTTCCTTTTTGTGTTTTATTTGAACTGAATTATCAACGATTTATGAATGTTTTATGTGCGTACATGAAAAATCCTTTCTAGAGAGACAGATAATTTTTCCAAAAACAGAAAAGATAAAAAAATAAAGAAAAATATTGTTTTTGTATTTTGTTTATTTTATATTCTCTTATGAATTAACCTGCCTCTGGGGTTGCTTTCGTAATGAGCAATAACAATTATATTATTTCCCTTAATACTATTTATGTATGTGGGTATTCTCGCGTCTTTAACAAAAGAAAATTTCCTATTTACATTCTTTATTATTATGTATGAATGTAAGTATAATTTAAAACTTATCTTCAATATCCTTTAACTATAACCCTACATAATTCATTCTTTTTCCAATTTTAATCATGAATCTTCAACATTGCTGATATGTAGTGATGTGCATTAAATGAAGGAGAAATATATGGGAGGTTGTTATCATTTAGTAGAACACTACAAAATCAGAATGTTAAAATCAGTTATGTGAAAATGTATGTAACAAAAATTGTTACAAAGCTTACATTAGTTATATATATAATATAGTCTATTATATGATAGTGTTGGTTGGTGTATCGCGCCTTAATACATACATATATGTATGTAGTATGTACATATATGTACATACATATAATCTATAACCTGAAAATTCTGACAGTAATGAGAAATTCTCTTATACCCTTTTTCTTGTGTGCATTAGCCGAATTTACACGACGAAGCTTTTAACTTCCTACGTGCTTCACTCTTGCATTCAGTCAAAGTTATAAATGATTCATGCAGCAAAATTACAGAAACTTCCTTTTCCTTAACATTTTCAACCATTTTAAATACATACATACATAATTTAAAAAAGGCAGAAATATTTTATTTTCATTTGAGAAATAAGAAATAGGTATATAGGTGAAATAATAAAAGTTGAAGTTTTTTCGCGCATGGTTTACATGGAATAGTGATCTTTTTTGTGTACATATACGAAAGAAGAAACCTGTTACAACAACAAAAACGCATGTGTGTGAGTATCTTTTTCTCTGCACATGTTTTTCTAGTATAACACGAAACCTTAACTTTTATTATTTTACCTATAAAAAATTATTTACTTAAAATTCAAAGTTTCAACACTCCTGAAAAATATAAATTTTCTTCACTGTTTGAATTTAATTTTTTTCTCTATAAAGTAACGTTTTTTTAATACTTCATTAAAAAATCGGAAATGAAATAAAGCGAAATTGAAAAAATTACGAAAAAGAAATAAACGAAATGCCAAATTATTTGATGAAATTTTTGGTACACAAGTGATGGACTACCCTTCGATTGCCTGACCCCGATCACCCATAAATCGTTGTTTGATGTGTGATGCATGCAGCAATTGCTTCAGTGTGTAAATAGAGTTGGATATAAACCATAAGAATAATACCTATAACAATTACAGAATAGTAGACTGTTTGTAAGAATGTTTCTTTTACATCGTCGTTGTTGCTTTTTCTGTGTTTTGTATTATTGTTACCATATATTACACTTACAGTATAGATTTCAATGTAGTGTAGTACAGTACAGAAAAGGACCTCTTTGAAGCATCGTGACATTGGACGTGGTAAAATCATGAATGAAAAAACATGAATTACTCAATTTTCTTTGTCCTAAACCAAGACTATGTGGGTGTATCACTAAAACTAGTATGATAGAACTCCACTTTAATTTAAAAAAAAAAAAATCAAAATTTACGATTTTGACTGAATCCAAAATTTTAAAATAAGGATTGATGTTGAGAGGTAAATAAATTTTGAAATTTTAGTTGGTAGTTCTGAATGTTTAAAAAAAAATTTCAGGATAAGATTAATAAGCAATTTTATTTCATAAGATTATTATACATACTTGCATTAGTTTTTTTGCACAGTTTCTTCTTCAAATAATTCAAATTCTCTGTCCTTATGTCACGGTGCCAATTCTATCTTTTGCTGCTGATTACAAAGATTCTTTGTTAATATGTATATACATACATATGTATGTATATTTAAAAATAAAAAAAAAGATACAGATACAAGATACATATATTTCTGATTTTAGCTACACTTTCTCATCCTTCTGCTAATTTTTCATATAGTAGCAGAGTGTAGTGGAGCACAGCGAAGCCCGCCATAATATACGACAATATGTACTATGTATGTATGTATATAATGTATATAATTGAGCTGGTGATCCGAGAATTCCGTTTGGCTGCTTTGGTAGAAAAAACTCAAAGAAATGTAAAGCAAACAAAACCAAGAGGTAATAAAAGAAGAAGACTTTTTCGTTAGTACTACTTTAATAGCCTAAAGCAGGGTAACTAAAGAGTATTTTCGGTTTAATTTGTACATATATATGTATGTACATGGTTTGATATCCCTATTCCCTAGAGTAGCTGTGTACATACATATGTATATATATACAAATATATAAATAGGAAAACGAGGGTTTCATTTTTATTAGTCTAACAGGGTGTATTCAAAAAGATGTAAAATCATCATCATCCATCTTCAATTTAACGTAATCATTTTGTTTATTTCCCACTTTTTGATGGGTTTTTTTCTTTTCTATTTTTTGTTTTTGTTGTTGCTTTAGTATTATATAGTAGACTATGAATGATGATGGAGTATACTATTTTTGTAGAAGAGTCAAAAGAAAAAGTTTTTTTTTTTAGTATGATGTTGGTTTGGGGCCAACAGCAGGCAGCAGCATACAATGAGTAGTTATTGAATTGAAGCTATACTGCTGCTCAGTTCATTCAGTTATTGTCGGTTAATGCGTCCGGCACATTTTCCGTTGGTGTATTATAATAAAGGAACAATAAAAAAAATTTTATATAAAATTTAAAACACGTTTTTCATTTATATTCGTTGTCGTCATCATCGTTTCGTATACATATTACGTTTATGCTGGTGTATTTTTTTTATTTTTTTTTATTTTTGAAATTTTCTATTTTACATGTCAGCGCTGATTAAATTCAAATAATTGATGAAACGAATTCAATAAATAATTAAAAGAACAAAACACGAGATTTACATAATTTTCAAATTTCTAACAATTTATACCAAAAAAAAGTTGTTTATTTATTTACTAATTGTTTTTTTTTTACAATTTTTGTTTTTTAATTATTAAATTGTGCATATTATATTACTATTTCACCTCTGGTATGAGGCTTAGCCAGTGTTAGATTTGAAAAAGTATCTGTTATGTGTTGTATTGTACCTATATATACAAGTCCATACATACCTACATATATTTAAGTTAATAAAACACCTGGAAGGTATTTTGCTGTTTGTTAAAACGGCAATATCATTTCAAAAATTTTGAGCCTGCAATGTCATAATTAATTTAAAACCAATGTCAGTATAAATATTTTATCTATGAAGTAAATTATATGATATACCTATGCAACATATGTATGTAGTAGGTAGGTATAATGTTTATGTGCAGTAAACTGTGTATAAAAGTGGTTCCGGTTCCAACGATAATTTAAACAAACAACTGATTTAAAATAAAATTCATCAGTCACCAGAAAGTTGTACAATATCAACAAGAATATTTTGTACAGAAATTAGGTAAATAAAAAAAAAGTTCTATTACCTTTTCTTTGACATATTTCACATTCAAAAAGTAACAATATGTAAGTACCTACAAAAAAAATCAGACATTGCATTGCATATAAAAGTTATTTAATAGGTATTTTAGTGCAAGTTTATTTTTATCATTCAACATTGTTTTGTTTTTATTAATTTATTTAATTTTTGGATTTTCAAGTGTAAAAAATAGAAATATTTCTCTCACAAAACGTATACTTTTATAAAAATTTATAGGTATTCTCACTCATACCGAATGTTACTTTTTCTCACTGTTAAAAATAAAAGAGTGTATGCGTTCGTTAGTGTTTTATTTTTGGTATCTTATAAAAAAAATGTTAAAATTGTCACGTGTTTTTTTTTTTTTTGCATAATTAAAGATGTACCTAGATTGTTTGAAAAGATTTAATTTATTATATTAAATTTCAATAGACGAACAAATTCTAAAAAGAAATAAACAAATTGAAAAAAAATAAACATCAGAAGAAGGAGAAAAACAAAATAGCATAACCTTAAAATACATATGTACATACATACGTATGTGTATCTAAAATCAAATTAAATTTAAAGATATATTAAATAGTAAACAATATTTTTTTTATTATTAATAAAAGATATAATACAAAAAAAAATAAAAAATAAAATAAAAGAGAGTGAGTGTTAATGTTATTTTATGTGTGGCGGAATAATTTAAAAAAAGAAAAAAAAAATAAAGCAAAATAAAACCCAAAGCAAGAAGAAAAATTAAAGTTTGTTTTTTTGTTTTTGTGAAAATTTTTTTCTATAATACTCGCACGTGTTCCTATTGGTTGTTAAAAATCGAATGTTTTTCTTAAATACATAATTTAATAGTATTTGTAAATTATACATTTATATCTATAAAATATCATTTATTATATTTTATGTATCTATACATATAAATTAAGTAATTATATGTAGGTATGACATGTACGTCTATATTTAAAAAAGTTTTTTAGTATAAATAAATTAATTTATTGTGTGAAATTTTATTTATTGTTTATTATTTTTTTGCATAACGGTGTTTAAAAATAAAGCAAAAAAGAAAAAGTTAAAGAAATTAATAGTTTTTCTCAAGATAGGAAAAACAATACATATACATATTTTTTGTTTAAGTTTTATTCATTTTTATAACTGTCAAAAGAATTTTCAAAAATTGTGCGTAAAATTATTTATTTAAAAAAAATAATAAAATTTTTAAATAATATTTGTAATTTTAAAGAATATGGTGGATAATTTCAAATTGCCAACAATTGGCAAATTATTCAATTTTTTTTCAAATAAATCAACAAGTAGTAGTAGAAGCAGTAGTTATTATCATCAGCATCACAATCATCATATATTTGTTGTAATTTTATTAGTTATACTTGAAATTTCCTTATTTGGTACAATTGCACATGCATCAACAATCAGTGCAACATTCATAAAAGAAGCTGAATTTTTACCATCATCAACAACAAAATCACCGGCATTTTTATTATCATCAACAATACCGGCAAACAATAATAGTACTACAAAATTTATAAAATATTATGAAACAAATAATATAACGGAAAATAATTCAACATTCTTAAATGTTTCTGGAAAAGCTGGAACTGCTTTAGGTTTATGTGAGTTTACACTTTTTTTAATATTAAAATTTTTTTATAGTGTGGTGAGATTCAAAATATATTTTGAATTATTTTGGTTTTTTATTTTAAAAATGTTGCAAACATCATGCAAATTTGCGCGACACGATGATTGAATTACTTTAATGAAATTAATGTGATTTAAATTTAACAGAAGTTGGCAATTTTACAATAAAATAATTTTTTTCTTAGTTTTTCAAAAGTTTATTGATTCAATTTGAAATAACGTTGTTGTACTTTTGAATAAATCAAAATATATTTTTTTAACTTTTTAAGGGTAACAGGAATGGTGTAAATGCCTTTTTCATAAATGTAAAATCATTATGAATTTTGAAGATTTGTTTTTTTTATTTTGAAAGTTTTTGATAAATTGTTGTGTTCTTTAAAGGATATTGTTATGAATAAAAACATAGTGTATTTTTGTAATTGGTCAATTTTTAAGTACCGTTACGTAGGTATAATTATGTACATTTTTAAATAGAAATTATGAATTTCATTAATAAAATATCTGTCGATGGTTTACATGTCCTCATTTATTGAATTTTTTATTTTTTTTTTAATTTTTAAAAAATCTAAAATTTATTAATATAATAAAAAATTAACTTAAATTTAAATCAAATTTCAAATTTAATTCAACTGTAAAAGCTCCAATTTTTCTAATTAAATTCTTATTTTTAATTTGAAACTACATATCGGTTTTTTTGTATCTTCTTTTGAAAAAAAAAAAAAATAATAATAATAATTAAAAAAGAATATGTCTACCTATTGAATGTTTTTTTGGTTAAACAAAAATACATTTTTATTTTCGTTTTAATTTTAAATTTATTTTAAAACTATACGATGTACCTATACAGAATTTTTTTTGAGAAAAAAGAAAAACAAACAATATGACAAAAACTAATTTTAGAAACTCATCAAATGCGTATACACTTTGGATGACAATGCGCTTCGATAATTTTGAAATGAAATTTTATAAAAAACGATGAGAGAAAAAAATCTATGTGTGTTGAATAATAAAACAAATAATGAAGAATGTTAGATATTTATTTAAAAAAATGAATTTTGAGATGAAAAAACGAATATTTTCTATTAAATTTAATTTTTAAACGTTCATGGTTAATTTTTTTTCAAAATCATTTAAAAAATCGGTTATATTTTTAAATTCAAAGTGAAATAGAAAAAAAAAAGTTGATGAAGGTAAACAGATTTAAATTTTAAAATTATAGGTATTCGATAAATAAAATATCTAGGTAATATTATTTCATCGAAAGAACAAAAGAAACTAAAACTATATTACGCATAAATTTAGTAGAATAAATTAGAAATTAATTTGAGGCGTAAATTTGTGAAAATGACAATTTGATTACAGTAATTTCACAATGTCAAACTAATAAAATGATACGAAATGATCCTTTGACATTGACATATTCTTAAAAAAAAAAAATTTCTAGTAAAATTTTAGTTGATATCCAAAGATACACGCACACACACACACCACACACAAACTTATTAATTAAATTATTGGTTATTTATTATCATCTTAAAAGTTTACATTATCATTGAATATCTATCTATAAATGGAAATTTTAATTAGAGTCAATCAAAGCAAATCAAATTGATGAAAAAAAAAAAAATACGAATATCTAATACGTAAATGCACACAATAAGTGTGAATGTTCGAAATGGACAGCCACTCGATTTTAATTTGATGTTCCAAAAGTAGGTACTTATATTTTAGTGACAAAAAAAAACAAAAAGACATGATTAAGTTGCACACGAAAGTACTAGATTTTACAAATGAATGTCATATACTCATCATCATCATCATCATTAGCCAGAGGGTCATCATAGAGCAAGGGCATAGTAATTGAAAATTAATTATGTTGTTCTTTTTTCTTTTTCTTTATTTCACTTCATCAAAACTACAGTGCGTCGTTAAAAGATTTTTGAAGAATTGTTTGTTAGTTTTTCTTTTTGGTCTTTTTTTAAATTTTCTTCTTGACATAAGATTTTAAGATTTTAATTTTAATTTGGCCATTGTTATTATTGTTGTAATTTTATTTTGATCAAACTGTTGTTTTTCGTTTTTGCTCTTGAAAATTGAATACTAATTATTTTTGAGGTTATTGTCGGTTTTTTTTTGTGTGTTTCTAGATTATTCGAATATTTTTGTTTTTCTTTGAAATAGTTTTTTTTTTTAATATTTTGATTTACATATAACATATGTACATATGTATAGTTATTTTTTATAGCACGCAAGATCTCTGAACGAGTTTAGTTTTTAAAGAAAAAAAAATCGTGAAAAACATTTTATTTAATATTTTCTACTCAGTTATTGTATTGTTCAATATTATTAACTTGGTTTTTTTAAACATTTTTATTTTTTTAATTTTTTTTTCAATAAATTCACATTATAAAAACATTTTAATTTTTCAAGAAGTACATACTTTTACTCTTGTAAAAAAAAGTAGGTACGCACTGATTTGGCTTTGGTCTACTGTAGGTTCTATGTTTTCCTATTCACTATCTTTACTATATCACTTTTCCATATTTTTTTTTGTAATGAATAAGATAAATTGGAGTGGGAAAAATTCTTTTACATTGTTTGATGTGACCAGTTTTTAGTTTTACATTGAGTTCATTTTTAAGTAATTCGTAGTTGGAGGGAAAAAAATTGAAAGAGAAGTAAATAAAACAAAAAATGTTATCCTGGAATATCCTGAAACGCAGAAATAACGGTTTTATAAAACATGTCAATTTTATCACAAAATTCCTAACGGTACTTTTCGACTATACAATGGAACTTGCGCCAATAAGGACATCAACATATGACGTTAAAAGAGACATTCAAGAGCTTTTATATCAAAAGGTTTCATTCCAATATCTTACCCTCGCTAAAAGGAAGTTTCTCCGAATTTTATATTACGTAGTCATTGTAACCTGAAAAAAAATCATATTGGCACTGCATTAAATCTTTATTTGTGTTTTCATTCAATATTCACTGTTTTCAGGACCAATAATCTAAATTGATGAATTTCGTTTTTCTTTTTCACTTTGTTTACTTAGTTTTCGAGGTTTTATTAAAATTAAATTATGTAGAAATTTAGAAATTACGATACATGATGGTCAGCAAGTAATTACGCGAAAGTTCACTTTAATTACAAGAGCTCCTTTTACAAACGTGTACATATGTATATGTATATGTGTATCTACCTTTACATAAAGATAAGTTAAATATGCAGACACCCTATTTTGTAGTCCTTTGTTAGCGGTCACTGTCTATTGATTCGAAAAACATGTTTCTGTTCATAGTTCACAAATACAGATAGGTATGGTATACAAACATACTGATTTTCAATTTACCTTACTAATTTTTTATCTCCCTAACCCCACTAATGTGGACATGACATGAAATTATTTTGTTACATGTTTCATACATAAATAAGATATCTGTATGTACATACACACATTCAGATACGAAAATTCATTGAGAGTATATAGGAAAAAATATAAAAATAAAAAGTTTATGATGGTTAGTAACGTGATTATATACAAAAAACATATTCTAAACCTAACTTAATTTTTTTTATTTTTGTATTTTTGTTTGAACTTAAAAACATACATATATACATAAAATGATTCCCTGCTGATGACACTACAAAATTCAATCAACAGTTTTTGCCTTGTTCTAATCATAGAAGGATTCAATTAAAAAAAAAAGATAAACCTCAGAAAAACAATCAATTTTGAAAAAAAAAAAATAGAAATAAAAATAAAATAGCGCAAAAATTTGATAGAATTCCTGTTGCAAGGACGATAATAGAGAATGTGATTCGTGATAATTATATTCAAAATCTTTTACCGATTTTTTATTTTACTATCTATTTTTTATATTGATGGTTTTGAGGTTTTTTTAAAATATTTTTTATTTTGCTAAATTTCTTTTTATCCTCTTTTTACAATTTTTTCTAGATATTTTTTAGAATAAATTTCTTACTTTATAGACATAATATTTTGCTTTTGTAATCTCTTTTTTGCACAGGAATGGTTTGTGTCTATGTATGTACAACATACATATATGTATGTATGAATGTATGTACTCGTATATTTTGAAATTGTGCATATGAAATAAATTTCATTTTTGATTTTTTGAGAATTTTTCGTATTTGCATTAAATTTTTAAAATCTACAAGAACTAGAGCATATAAAATGTATTTTTGAATGGAAAATTTAAAAAAAAGGATTCATGTATATTTTATGTTTGTTTGAATAATAATATAAATGATGGTTTTCATAAATTTTAAAATCACATAGATATTCTTTTTATGGTTCCTGGGTATCACTATCACGGTTCGAGTATAGATTTTGAAAATAGTTTAATATATACATGTACAGAAATTCTATAGATATAGTTGTACATACATATACATACATACATATAACGTTTTTAAGAAAATTGGCTGAATGAAAATGTAAAATGTACTTTAATCAAAATTCATAATAATTTTTCTAAATGAAATATTGTTCAATTCAATGCAATGGTTGGTTGCATTTTCGTAATAATTCCTTTTTTTGTATTTAGAATGTCCTCACGTGCTGTAAAAGATATTATAAATTTTTGTTAAATTATTGGATATTTATTAAAATTGTATTTAAAAAAAAAAAAAACACATTACAGTACTACCAATTATTCTAAAATTTGTTAATTTTTTGTGACAGGATAATTTCAGAATTTTTTTATTTTTTTAATTTTCTCCTTTAAACAAAAAAATTATGTGAAAATGTTATTTTTCTCTAATAATCTAATAGTTTTTATTTGTACTAAAAATTAGTAACTGATCACCATAGTTTATTAACCGGAAAAGTGTAGATATTTTCTCTTTCCGCATTCCTATTCCTTTAATTTCGAAAATACGATTTATTTTTTGTTTAAAATTTACTTTGAAAGGATTTTATTTACTAACTACATACATATATGATGGCTTTAGTTTTCCTTCAATTTTCAATTTCATTAAATACAAAAATTCTCCTTTAAAAAAAGTCGTTGCTACATACTCGTATATAAATTTAATAAAATTTAAAAAGCAAAAACTAAAACGATTTTCTTTGTTTAAAATTTAAAATATTTTGAAATTTTGGAAAGAAGTCAAAAAAAAATTTAATAATTTAAAATTCAATTTAAATTTTTACTAAAATTCTTTTAATGTGAAAAAAAAAGAAAAATTAAATTTAGAAAAATTTAAGTCAATATATGAATAGTCATTCTTCAGGGAAAATTTGTTCCCGAGAACATATTTTTTTTTTTATTTTCTAAATTTTTCCAAAAAAAATTACTTTAAGGAAAAGATAAGAAACTGAATGATAATTTATAATGTTGAAAAAAAAAATCAAATAAAATAAAACTGAGTAAATCAGGTTGACCATTTAGAAAAAAAAGGAAACCTACTATGGAAATAAAAGTAACTTTAAATTCTACCTTTGTTATAGATTGAAAATTGTTGAGGCAAAAAAAAACTTAACTTTATTCAAGAGGATATGAGAAGAGAGAGAAAAAAATCCAATAGTTGTCTATATACATACCTTGGAAAAAATCTACAAAAGATAAATGTGAAATTTTTTTATGGTAACGATCACAATACATACATATAATATATGTAGTTTTTTTCGTCAGTTAACCATAACTAATTAAGTAATAAATCCTTAATTTCAAAATATAATTCTTTTTGCAGCTTTAAAATCACAGAATATGTAGTTACTTACTATTTTATACTTTTGGAGATGATTTTGTTTGCTATGAATTATGATTTCTTATTACAAAAATGAAAATGAAAGATTTTTGATTGAATTTATTAATAAAATTATTTTTTAAAAGTATTAATTCGATTTCAGAATTAAATTCGACCTAATAAACGATTGAATTTGATATGTAAATTATTATCATTAGAATTTACAAATGTGATCATATGCAATACTTCTGCTACTTGTATACTTCTTCTTCTTGAAATATACCCTCAAATCTTCTATTTCTCATACAAATTGGTTAAATTTTTATACTGAACCATGTATTATATGTAGGTAGTATACCATATATCTGATTGTGTATATTTTGTAATGCTTGAACCATGAGAATGATTGTGTTATTCTGCTTGTACTGAGTTAAAAATATTAAAATTTCTCGAATTTTTGTTAAAATTTTCTGTCTATTGTATGGAAAATATATAGAAAAGAGAATATATTTTTAAAAAGAGAGAAATTAATAAAAAATTCTGAGAATAAAAAAGAGCTTGAAACAGATTGGAGGCCAAGCTTTGATATTGGAGGCCACCTGTTACCATTTCAATATATTGGAATGGAATAATAAGTCTGTTACAGAACTACATTGTCATTGGTACAATCAACGTGAAGGAGTATTACATTTACATGCATTGTATCCTCATTGTGTATGCATATACATACATACATAAGTGTATGTCCTTCGTCTTCTATTTACTGTTTTGTTAGATACAGTGGTGTATACTTTATTTTAAAGGTTGGCTCTTTTCAAGATTGTAGGAAGTTTTTTATTAGAAAATTTTAAAGGTTTCTTCATGGATAATTAGAATCAAAATGGAAGGTTTCATTAAATTGCAAAAAACTGAAAAAAAAAAAAGAAAAATGTAACATACGAAGAAAAATAAAATATTGTTGAATGTTTTTGTCTCGTACGATGACATACATTATTTAAAATTGCATATTCATTGGAAAATTTTGTTTTGATTTCAATAATAAAACCGATTTAAATTAAAGGTACAAAAATAGGTATAAAAATAATAAATCAATGATTATATCGATTACAATGTCATTAAATCGTTTTTCATATCAACAAAAATTGCCATAAATATAAAATGTTTATGGTATCATGCAGAAAGTTATTATCGTTCAATATGCTTTTTTTAGTTCACTTTATTTTTCTTATTGGAAAAATTTTTAAATGGTTTATTACATAAATTCACAGTAGGAATCATAAAATTTATTGAGCTGAAATTGGTGTGAAAACTGTTACTTTACTTGAATGTTCTACATACCTATTTTATATACATACATATATGTACAGGTATATGTATAAGTTCCTAAAATATTAGCTTTTTTAATACAAGACAATTTTAAGTTTTTTTTAAAGAAAATTTTAAAAACCCATTAAGCTCAAATGGTGATAGATTTCTTTTTATTATGTTTTTTCTAAGCTGTTAAAAAGATTAAATTTCCATCAGGATTCTGACAGGACCTTCTCTTGCTGCACATTATAAAGTACTCGTATACTTAAAATGAAGATAATGTACGAGTATGCTCAAAACATGTACGTATACATTTCTTTTGTGTTTTTTTTTTTTTTTTTTTTTTGTGTTTAGATACTCGTAATATTCAATCTAGTTTTGGATCTAATAATTCATCATAATTTTTTTCTTTGTTGTACTCGTGAAATTTTTTTCTTTTTTCACTGTTTGTATTCTAATTTCTTTTTTTTTGGCATGAAATAAATGAATGTTTTATGTTATTAATTTATTGTATAAAAATTATAAACATTGAATAGATGGCATAAACTTTATAAAATCATTTCGCCTTGAATACATCAATACAATTTGTACTTGGAATTTTTTATATGAAATGTACAATAAAATACAATAAATTTTTTCTCTTTTTATAAGACTTATACATCGTCGTCGTTTTTCGCATAAATAACAGTGATTTGAAAGGAAATATGCTTTCAGGATAAAACTAATTTTGTTATAATATGTATGTAAAAAAGAGGCAAAGAAAAAAGAAAAGTTTGTATACACATTTCCTAGAAGAAGAAAAATGAATCTGGTAAATAATTTCTAGATTATTAGTTATAAGCTTTTCTTTGTGCGTTCATATTTACTTGTACCTATGTATATACCATACATATAGTATATGTTCTTATATGTATTAATGCTCCAAGCAATAAGTATACTTATAGAAGATTGAAAAACAATTTTTAAGTATTACAATTTGTACATTGTCAGTGTACTTTTTTCATTTATTATTTTTTTGAAAACATTTTTTTGACATACATATTATACATATATACTTTATCTGTTTTATTTCATGTGAAAAGATGAATTACCTGAAATAGAAGGGTTGATATTAGAATTCACTGTTTTTTCTTTTTGAGTAATTTTAATAAATGATTGCAATTTTATAAGTAAGATGAATTTTTGTAAACAATTTTTTTTTTAAATTCTATAGAATTATGAATATTATCTTAAGTAATTGAAAAAAACAGGATGAATGTTTGTTCAGTTTAATTTAAAGTATGTGAAATTTTTTTTATGATCTGTAGAAAATCAAAAAAGAATGTAACATATCAAAATTATAAAATATACCAAAAGGATTTTGAATTTTTGGGTGGTTCGATTTTCATGACCGTTACTGTATATGAACTAGAATCCGCATTACTTGTCTTGTATATGCTTATTGAAAAAAGACAAGTTTGAGAAAGAAAACAGCTGTTTACAAAAAATTGAAATGCAAAGTAACAACAAAATTCAAGTACGCTATATAAAAAATGTTATTGCTACAATATGAATTCATTAATCCATTTATATTGCAAAGTTTTAAAGGTTCAAAAGTTCTGAACGTTTGTTGATTTAATGTATGTAAATGTGGGGTGTTGTGATTCAAACTCGGGTGTTATTTTCGGGTGTGGAACAAACAAATTAACAAGTCCATTGAAAGAGCCACCCTTGCCCTTTGGAACTGCAACAGACTCTTTGGCAAAACATGGGGACTAAAACCAAAGATGGTTTATTGGTCATACACGGCCATCATAAGACCCATACTCACATATGCGTCAGCCATATGGTGGCCAAAGACAAAACAAAAAACGGTTCAAAATAGACTCAATAAAATACAGAGACTAGCGTGTCTCAGTATCACAGGAGCTCTAAGAACTACTTCAACGGCAGCATTAGAAGCCATGCTCAATCTGCCTCCTCTTAACATACAAATTAAGAAAGAGGCACTTAACTGGGCCTTAAAATTTCAGAGAAAGAGAGAACTCAAACCGGGTAATCTCACACACAATCTTAAAATTCTTGAAGAATTTAAGAACTACCAAATCAGTCAAGTGACTGACGAGATGGAAACAATACTAAACTTTGAGAAGCCGTTCAAAGTAATATTTCCGGATCGTGAATCTTGGCGCGATAACAAAATAACCTTTGAAGAAGGAGCCTCTATATGGTATACAGATGGCTCGAAAACCGAGTCGGGAGTGGGAGCAGGGGTAGCAGGCCCAAAAAGAAGCCTCTTCAAATCCCTGGGCAAACTCTCATCGGTCTTTCAAGCGGAAATCCATGCCATAGACATGTGTGCTACCGAATGCCTTAAAAAAGGCTTCAATAGAGCCACAGTTTACATAATTTCAGACAGTCAGGCAGCACTAAAAGCCCTCAATTCACATAAAATTGTATCGAGGCTAGTATGTGATTGCCTAACGACTGTTAAAAGGCTTGCCAAAACAAACAAAGTCTACCTTATGTGGGTCCCAGGTCATGAAGGTATCAGAGGTAACGAGCTGGCGGACTCCTTGGCTAAGAAAGGTGCCAACTCAATTTTCCTCGGACCAGAACCCTTCTGTGGACTATCAAAAAGCCACACAAAAAACAATGTTAAGAAATGGGAGATGAAGAAATGTATCTCACACTGGGAAAAAACTCCCGGAAATCAGCAAGCGAAGGAATTTATTAAACCTTCAGCTAACATTTCTAAAAAACTACTAAACCTCAATAGGAATGAGGTACACCTTTGCACTTACTTTCGTAATGTCCCAGCTGCAAACATCTCAGGGGGTTGGGATACCATCATTACCATCTCTCGATTTGGATCTTCTCATAGAAGAGATCCATTGATTTTGGTGTTTCAGAGTCGTGAAAGTCAGCATTGCTCTTCCTGTATTCACTCTTTTACCTTCGTATGCCCTTGTTATGTGCCTTACCTTCTTCATGCGCCAGCCTTTACCAATCCTGAAACTTTTGATGCCGTCTTTGATTTCGTTTTCACTGAGTTCTCTCAGAATTGGTGCGAATCTTATACCTTTCGAAATGTTTTATTCCTCTAATAACTCTGCATTGGCCTCAATCTTATTCAGCGTTTTGTTGTTCTTGTTTAGGTCATTCAAAAATAGGTCAGCAACATCGTGATTTTTGACCAGTAGCACCAGTATTAAAATTATATGCAAAAGATATTTAATTAAGTAATTTAGTCGAGTTACGTCAAGCTTTTAAGAGACCAAAAAAATGCTTCATAGAGTCATACCTTATTTACCTATGTGCCATAAATACTAGCTGTGTTTTATTAGACCTGAGGAAGTGATTATTCTGAGATTTCTCACTTCCTCACTTGATAAGCGCGTTTTTTTTCGCACTGTTTTTCTTGAGTCGACAATAGAGGTCGCTACGAAAAATGTCACGTTCTCAGTGAGCAAGTGACCAAAAATTGTATTTGCTCAATTACTCAGATCAGTTTACCAGCTGTTTTGGTGTCAAAGAATCATATGAATTAACGTTTCAGGCTATGACGATGATTTTGTAATTTGTATTTTTAAATTTCTTCTTGATTTCTTTCGTAATATTGGATTTTTTTCAGTGGAATTTGTTGAGGTATGTAATTAAATTTTTTCACATGTTTTTTTGGACACCTAAAGTAAGGCTATTTTCAAGAAGAAGATAAGTGATCTTAACGAAACTGAACTTATCAATTACTTTGCATTTACATGCATACACATTCATAATTTCTGTACATATGTATATACGTATGTATTATATTTTCTAATTTTAATCAAATTTTTTGCACTTGGAAAAATAGTTATTTCAGTTGAGAGCAAAAAGAAAATGTCAGTTTGAAGACAGACGACAGTTTTAATAAAATAACTCATGCTTCACAGAAGTTTTTGTGTCACATATTACCTACATGATTTGTTGAAAAAATATTTTTCGATAATAAAAATATCTTTACATAAAAAAAAAACAGCTTTGTTAAGCATAAATTCCAGTTACAGTTTGATATTTCACTGGACTTAAAAGAAAGCATAAAAATAAATAAAGTACAAATTCATGTTATGTTATTATAGAACTTGTTTAATTTTTTTTAAATAACTTTTAAATTGAGAAATAAATAAGAATATAGGTATATAAATTCATATACTACATATTATGAAACTTTTAATTAACTGTTATTTCTGACCTTCTCATTTGATATTTTTATGAACTTTCTGCTTCAAAACACTTAGTTATAAGTTTGTTCTTCATTTAATTACTTTTTTTTTAAAAAAAAAAAACTGTATTAGCATAATACTGAAAATATAATAAATAATATAAAATAATAAAAATTAATAACACAACTATTATGTATGTACCATATATAAATTTTGTACATAATATCGATCATTCAACTTATGTTTTTATTTTACATTAGTTTTTGCTTCGTTGTTTACGATATCATAATCATAACAACTTGATTTAATGTATTAAAATACGCTTAGCAATGCATAAATATCTTTTTTTTTCATTTTTTTTTTTCAAATATATCTAATATCTATAAAGTAGATATCAAAATACCAAAGCTAGTTATGTCACCATAAAATGTATCTTTCATACAATTAAAAATTAATTCAATAATAACTACAACAAACTCACGACGAATATGGTATATTTTGTAATGCTTATACTATATTTTATGTATGTAAGAGCTTGTTGTTAATATTTTTTCCATCAATACATTGACTTTGTGGTTATTTATTTAAAAAAGAAAAAAAAATTATTTATATTAATATTTTAATTATACTCGAGAGTAATTTATGCAATCAATTTCAATCGAATTCTTTTATAATTTTAGAACATGATTGCTGTTGAATTATTGAATGTACAAAAATAAAATAAAATTTTGGTATTGTTGTAATACAAGAATGCATCACAAGCTGTTTTATTATTATCCATTATTTTATAGAGAATCTGATACTTTTATTGATGCATCTATTTAAAATGTAAATTTTTTTTTTTATTAGGAGCAATCGAATTGTTGCATAAATTGGTTTTTTTTTAAACAGGGAAGATATCATATGATTTGGGTTAATTCCATTGGAAATTCAGGTCTCCTCATAAATATAATACGTCTAAATGAGGGGTATGTTTTTAAAAAATTATTGAAAAATTGTAGTGTTGTCGTGAAACAAATTATTTTTTAGAAAAATTAATTGAAAATTAGATAAACTAAGAAAGAATTAAGCAGCAGAATGGAGATTTCATCATAGAAAAAAATAGAATAGAAGGAGAGCCGATACACTGTAAGAAAAATTATTGCCAAACTAATATTTATCAAACACCGATGAAACTTTTTCTTATCTTAGCTTTGTAGTTTACATTTCACTTGAAACTTTTTTAAGTAAAATTGAGGTGCTCAATGCTAAAACAGCCTAACCTAAAAGTTGTTGAATTGTTATTAGTTTTTAAAAACCTAGTTTTTTTTCTCTTTTTTTTATTCGCAAGTGCAAGCAAAAGAACCACTTGAAGCTTATGTAATTTTTGTCATTTGAAAATTTTGAAAATGCACCTAAGTAAATTATTCAAATACTTGTATATACTTGCTTTTATTGCATGTTTTTTTGTTGTTATAAACAGGATGTTAAAATATGATTAAGTTATTCTGATTAATAAATTTTACATTACATTGCATACATTTATAACTTTTTGATTGTGAAATTTCAAAAAATAAAACAATTTCCTTTCATTTTTTATTCAGAATAAAGAAAAAATCAAATTTATTTCAGTTACAATAATTATGATAATATTATGTAGTGTTATGCAAATTTTGTATTCAATTTTAAAAAGGTCATATATGTAATTTAATAAACAAAATCCGATAAAATAAAACACATACAAAATTGTTCATGTATTTTTTTAGTATGAAAAAAAAAATAATTGAAAAAAAGAAAATAAATTAAAAAAAATTACCATTTACTTAACATGTTACTATTTTATTATTGAACTTGTCATTGAAATATCTGCATGAAAAAATATTCCCATCATTGTAGAATTTACAAATTTTTCCATTAAAACTTTACAAAAAAGAAAAAAAAAAGTTAACAATTTACCTACAAAACAAATGACGTCCACTCTTTTGCGTCAAAAAAATGTGTTGTGTTAAAAAGTTTTTTTTTTTAAATTTTGTAATATAAATGCCATAATCCTAAGAAAATGAAATCTAAAAAAATTTAAAAATAAAGTGAAAGAGAAAAACTATCATAAAACATCGCTATTTATACGACACATATTCATAAATATATTACCAAATTAACATTTTATATATATAATAGTATAAAATGCTTTTGTTTTATTTTGCTGTTTAAGAAGAAAAAAATTATGAATTTTTAAAATAAATTATTACCATAGTTTCCTTAAGAAAAAAAAAATTTAAATATTAAAAATTGAATTAATGCCAGATTTGTGAGCAAAAATGATTTTTTCTTAAATTTAAATTTTTTTTCTCAACAAGCGATATCTCAGTGTCCCGAGGACCAAACACCGTAATTATTTAACTCAAATATTTGCTTAAGTGTCTTCTTTAAAATTGTTGTGTATAGTTTTCTTGTATTTCTTTTAGTTTTCGAGATAAAGTTGCGAAACAGGGAAAAAACGATGAATTTTCATACATTTACAAATTCAAACACAATTAAGACCTATATTTGACTTCGAAGGTCTGTACCTCAGGATCCCGCGAACTAAAAACTAATATTTTTATATTAACATCTTTATTTACTTAATTAATTTATTCTGTTTCGTGTTGTTCTTATTGAAGTCCTATATTTTGTTATTGAAATCCTATATTTTGTCTAGTTCCTGAGATAAAATGGAAAACTAGGTTAAAAATGTTGAACGTTGAAAACGTTGGTTATTAGCGTATTTTGCCCTTTTGGTTGAAAACCATACTTACAGAATTACTGTACAAGATAGCTTTTAAGCAATAGTTCAACAAATATTTCAATCCAAAAATATTAGTTTTTGGCTTAGAGAATGCTGAGATATAGATCTTCAAAGTCAAAACTAGAAGTTTGCCCTCATGAATGTAGAAGAATGTATGAAACATTCACGTTTTTGATGTTGATTTATATTTTACTTGAAAACTGGAAAAAAAATTATAACAATATTGTTGAGGGCAATATGGCAATACTAAAGAGAATACTTTAATAAGCGTTTTAGTGGAAAAATATTAGTTTACAGTCTACGTGATTGGATATGAAAGGAAAGGATATTTTGTCCTACCGATTTTGAGCTAGGAATTGTATGGAGGAATTGGTGAAATTTCAAAGTCCTAGATAGATCAGGCAATCCTAGGGTTAAAAGATAAATTCTCTAAGAGTTAAAAAATTATTTTCAAATTACTTACGTAGAAAAATTGTTTTTATTTAATATTTACTTACTTTTAACGACATTTTGATATTACATACCTACTTTGTCGCAACGTATAATTAAACAGTAACAACATCTGTTGAAAATATGTAATTATTATTATTATTTTTTTATTTAAAGCTTAATACACCCATATATATGTACAATTATGGTATTCTATACTATGCAGTATTGTGCTAATGTTACACTATTTCATTCCTTAATTCATTTTTTCGTTTTAATTCATTATTTATATCTTAAATTATTATATAATATTATTAATTCTAAATATAAAAACTACTTAATAAGTATAATTATGGGTAAAAGCCTCCCTAGCTCCATCTAAATAGCTCTATCTTGTGCTGCTTGTTGCCACTGATATTTAAAAGCCTGCATTTTATCTCTTCATCTTTTTTTCTGCCTTCCCACAAGCCTGGTTCTATTAAGTGGTGTCCATTCTGTAAGATCCTGTCCATCTGTTGTCGATGAGTCTTGCTCATGATCACTTCAATTTTGCCGCTTTTTCAATTACATCTGTGATTTTCGTTTTTTCTCTTATGTATTTATTTTTAATTCTGTTTCTTCTTGAAATATTAAGAGTTGAATTTTCCATTGATATTTGACAAATTTGCAATTTCAGTTTTAATCTGTTAGTCAAGCTCCATGTTTGGGCACCACATGTGAGGAACGGTTAAATATTGAACTGTCGAAGACATACTTTTTAATTTCTGGTAATATATTCGTTTTAAATACTTCTTTTAAGTTTCAAAACTGGTTCTATGCGTTTGCAATTCTTCTGTTTATTTCTTTGTCCAATCTATTCGTAAAAGAGATGAGTTGACCAAGATACACAAAGTTTTCTACATATGTATTATGTACATATGTTAGTTTCCCGGAACCAATTTTTATATCCACTACATCTGAATTTGTCATCAACACTGTTTTTGACCTGTTCATTTCCAGACCTCTTTTATGCTTTCTCCACTGTAGTTCTAGTGGATTTGTAGATATTAAGACAATATCGCCAGCGAATTTTAAGTTGCTAAGCATTTCTCCATTGATTTTTAATCCATAGTTTGACCAATCTATTTTTCTAAATATTACTTCCAAAACAGCTGTAAATAATCGTGGTGATAGTGGGTCCCCTTATCTTACTCCTCCTTCAAGTTTTAATTTTGAACCAGGTTTTTCTAATACCAAATATGCTTTTCCATTTTCGTACAAGTTTTTTAAAATTTTTGAAAATATGTGATTAAATACAATCAAATAGGTAAGTTTCAATCTCAAGTGGTTGAATAATTTTGTTATTGTGTTATGAGTATGACTTAAACTTTATTTGATACCAAATGGATTTATTTTTTTTTTTTTCAAAATGACAATTAGTTCATTATTTGTAAATCAATGAGTATACTATTACATACTATTGTAAAAATCAATATGTTTACATTAGATTAGATTGTTATGGGCCGTTGTTATACTTCGACCTATAAAGATCTTTTGTGCTGCCTGTGCTCCTTAGAGATTTAGGTTAGGTTATGATTCCTAAAATAATAAAAAGTGAGCTTCATATACAATAGCATTCTTTTCCCATTCTTTGATACTATTTTTTGTGGCTTCTAGATATAGGCAAATTCGAACACCAAATAATCAATTTAAACTATCATTACTCATGTAGAATAATTTTTTTAACCATGATTTTTCGAATTTTTTATTTTCAATATTCATCATACATACATACATACATATATTATTATCATTACTAATAGCTGTTTAAAAAAAAAAAAAACATTGCGGATTTATCATGTCAGCAAACCCGTTTGAAGGCAATTGATTCTATCAACAAATATGATATATATTTTATCTTCGGTCATACACCATTTTGGTAGAAGAACCTATCACATTTTCTATCTACTGTTATAACGGTGTATTAAATTTTATATGTACATCATATCTATGTACATACCTAATAATAATAATACTATGTTGTATTATATCGTTCGAAAAGTATATACCTAAATATAAAATAGGTATATTATTTTAGTTATCATCAGCATTAAATAAGGACAATGGAAAGGATAAGTAAAAATACGATAAATGAAAAAAAAAAGTATAGAAAGGATGGAAAAAATCTTTATGCTCTTGAAAAATTTGTTTAATCTAATATCAAAATTTGATTCTTACTATACTCGGTTTATAAATCGAAGTCAATACAGGCAACATAGGCATACTTTCATATATTATTTTACATTGCGTTTGTATAAATCTGTCTCTTGTGTGGGGTGATCAGATCTCAATTTCAATTTATAATTTATCAAAAACATTTAAATGTAAAGTTAGCAGAAACTAATCGGGTACTGCCTCCATAAGCACAATACTGACTTCGATTTATAAGCCGAGTATACCATATATAGGACATAGTACACATACTTATGTATGTACATATGTACATATGTATATGAGAATCTCATATATGAAAAAACATTTTCTGTGTTGTGTTTTTACATTAGCAGCATTGTGTGTACAAGAATTCCTTTTTACTTTTCATATATTTGTCTTCTGGTTTTTTCTTGTCCACATGATGGTCAAAATCATTAATCCCAGTTTATAACAAAACTTAAATTCCATTCATTTATTATTATTATTATTTTTTTGTATTTATGTATCGTAAAATATACAACATGTCAATACCACTCAAATCACATACATCCATAGATACTTACATACTTATGTATATATGTATGTATATAAAATGTGGCTATATGTATTTTGATATGATGTTCGTATATACATACACATGTATATGTAAATCAATTTAATCGTTAATACATGTAATTCCTATGTATATGTATAAAACTGACGTAGACAAAAATCCTTTATCTAGTTAACCACCATGAAATTTTTTGTGTGATGTAATGATGATATAATGTAATAATAAAACTCAGAGTTGGTCTAACAAATTTGTCAGTTAAATTTCATGACATTTTGAATATACTGCACCATACCAAACGGTATTTCCGTTTTTATTTTTAAAATTATGTTATATACATATATGTACATATGTACTCGTATTATACACTGAAACTGTTTGTAATCGTATATACGAGTATTGTGTATTTTATATTATCAGAACATCCCAGCGGCTAATGACGCGTTCGAATAACGCTGTTGAAGCGCTTCTTCTGAAACATTAAGCGCTTACTTTTTGTATGATGCTTCATTTCTTTTTTAGCATTGGATGTCTGGAGATGCAAGCGCTTCATTTTTGCTCCCATAAAAGCGCTTTAAATGCGCTACATCTCTGTTCAGATGAAAGCGCTTTAGAAGCACTTCATATTTTTATATTCTTTCAAAGCTTTAATTAATAGAATGCTTTTTATATTTTTTTCAAAATCAACATTTATTTTTCAATTTCTAGTATAACGTAAATGAATAACTTTTATTAATTCATTAATTTTTAATAGTTTATCTTTTTAACTTTAATAAAAAAAATACATAGTTATTTTAATGAACTAATCACTTTACACAAAAGAATGAGACTATTTCGTAATATCTTTTAGCGTCTACGTAATAAAAAAAATTCATAATTGCGTATTTAGTGTACAAATTATAAGAGCTTCAAAAGAGCTCCTAAAAAACTATGACGAAGAAGCGTTTCCAATACGCTTCTTTTTGAAGCGCTAGAATATTAAGCCGCTGGGATGCTAACAAAATTTTTTTTCCAATCCATATATCCCTTTTTCGGATAATTTCAAACACCAGCTACGGTAGTGTTTTTTAAAAGACTTACATATTTATGAGGTAATAAATACTGATTTAAATTATTTTAAGTCAATTTTTATGTGCATTTAACCGTTTTATATGAAGAACCAGGGATTCATTTTTTTTGTTGATTATTTTCTGTTAGAAAAATAGGAACAAAAAAAAAAAAAGATTTTATGTTTTATTGTTGTTACGACGTTGAAAATGATGTTGATTTAAAAAAAAAATACAGTGGATTTTAGTATAAAATAAATTTAATTTCAAGATTTTAAGCCTATGATTGACTAATCGACTTGTGTACCATACATTTTAAAAGCTGTATCTCAGCATCCCGTAGATTAGAAACACTGTATCTAATTATTTGACCCAACTATTTGTTGAAGTGTTTTCTTTAAAATTGTCTAATTTTAATTCAACTTGTACATTTTAAACACATTTTTCATCATCCCATGAAACTTTCTTAAAAAATTCTTGTAAATTTATTGAAATACATTGTGTACGTTTTGTAAAATATCTTGCACTTACATGGTACTTCTTAAATGTGACATGGGAGTGCCCAGAGGCATTTTAAGGTGAATTATTTTTGGAACTTTTTGTTTTTTTTATGTAATTTTTTTTTGTATATATACATAGGTACCTACCTACTTACTCGTACATATAAAACCTTAGCATGTATAACATTTAACATATATACTCGTATATGTTTCAAATGAAATAAAATGTTGTTGATATTGAAGAAAGGTACATTGAAAATGTATCTACGTACATACTTAAAAAAATATATGAACTTAGGATTTTATAATAAAATTAATCATTGTTAGGTAAACATTTTCCAGGTGTTATGTAGGTATTCATTGGTATTGCACTTTAACTAATTAGTTAAAAGAGTAATCATTAATCATTAAATCATTCATTTGGAAAATTCAACGGGCTGAAATGTCCAGTCTTTTGTAGAAGAATTCATTAGAAAATGTGTTCTTTTGTACTTATCTTTTGAAATTAAAAATTAATTGGCAGATAAAATACTTTCAAATATCTAATTAAGTTGAAGAATATTTTAAATTGTAACATTTTACTCTATTTATTATCTTTTTTATGTATTCATTCAATATTTATAAAGAATTTTTCTATTTAATTTTTCACGTATAAATATGTATGTATTATATTATTTCTATTTTTTTTTCGTTAAATCTTTTTGAACATTACTTTTCTGGTTGACCATATCGTGGGCAGAAAGTGTACATTAAATATATTCAAAAGATTTATTTGTGCAGACAGGATACATAAAAGAGACTTTGTAATTTTGTGGATAAATTTTAATAAAATGAACATTTTAATGTAAATGAGAGTATTTCTATTTTGTGTTGCTTTTAGGTATATCATTCAATTTTGTACAAGTTTTAAATTTTTCGATATTTTCTTATCTACATTCTCGTATACATACATTATATAGGTACATACAATATACATATAGCTATAAACTCTATATATGTTTGTATGGATACTCGAAAGATAAATGTACTACAAGTGGTGTTAGTACACTGTTAAAATGGTTAAATTTTACTTAAATGCCAAACAATTTAATTTTCAAAATACATTATATAAGTTCAAAAGGACGAATATGTAAAAGGACAGACAGGATAGATAATTTTATTTTAAATGTACATATCTGTATGTACATGTTTATTTTAAAACTGTAATATACATAAAATTTGAATTATAGTTTTTCCTCATCAGTTCTTCACAATTTGCAAACAATTTTGATTTTTAAATAAGTGCACATTATATATGTATGTTGTTGTTGTTGTTTGTGTGAGTGGGAGGAATGCAGGCATCCACGAGCACTAAAACAGGAGGGCGTATTGTACTTAGCACCCGGTTCTTAGTAAAATCTTTTCGTTTTCCTAATAAACGAGAGGATTTTGTCTAGGGGTTGAAAACATTAAACAGATGTCTTCATTCTCATTCTCATTGCATCAGAGTTTCATGTACGAAACCTTATCCTAGGCTGGGCAACAGCAGAAATGGCGCTCTATTGTTTCTAACTCCTCCAGGCAGGCCTTGCACTAGGTGGTGGTTACATGAGAAGAGCCCAAGAAGAGCTCGACAGTCTCTCTTACTAAGGTTTGAGAGAAATTCAGCCGTCCTTTCCTCAGGCTTTTTCACAAAGCGCTTCGTACCACTGCAACCAGATAGGGCAGCCCATTTTTCCACACCGAATTTTTCCATGTGATTGGTGATCCATCCACTGATCGAAGTGCAATTGATACCTATCGTTGGTTCCGGTCTCCATACAGAGTTAAATGAACCTTCCTTCGTAAGAGCGTCGAAATATTTATTGCCCTCTATACTATGGTGACTTGGAATCCACAAAAGCTTAAGTTCATTGTATTTACTAATGGCATTAAGTCTCTTTTTACATTCCTGGACAATTTTGGATGTCGTGATTGTACTCTTCAGAGATTGCAGCGCAGCTCGGCTATCACTACAAATGCAGAGAGTCCTACCATCCCATCTGTTGTTAATTATCCAGCATGCCGATTTTAGTATGGCGTAAATCTCCGCTTGGAAGACAGAAATCATACCACTTAACGTAAAGGAGTATTTGATACCGCAGTTCAAATACCACCCCGAACCAACACCGTTTCCGGTTTTGGATCCATCCGTGTAGAAAACATCCGAGGCTCCACTTAGAACAGCAGTAGTATTTGACCACTCTTCCCTTGTTGGATATACAACATCATATTTTCTACCGAACGTGGTCCAAATGCATATTTCCTTTTTGTAGTCCATTCAGTGTCCGAACACAGGTGTTAACCTTAGTCCGTCTCCAAAAGACCACCAACGCGTATGTTATAATGGGTCTAATGACTGCCACATACAACCATTCTGTCATTGACGGCCTTAGACCCCATGTTTCACGAAATACTCTCCAACACTGCCATAACACTGTTTTAGACCATCTGTTTTTTTTGTCCTTGTAAACAACACAGTTGTTTTCTAAGAATTGATAAAGAGTCCGTGTTTTTCAGACGAGCTTTGAACATTATCAAGTGCCATTTGTAGTTTATTACAGATGAGCGCCAATGATTCGCCGGCGATTAGTGAATATACATCATCAGCTTGAGTGTGTATGTGATTGATTGCATCTTATAGTAATGAGTCAATAAGCATGCTCCAAAGCAGTGGCGAAAGGACACCTCCTTAAGGGCATCCTTTCCCCTAACTACTTAAGTCGCACACCCCATCGATCATACTGTCAGTGAACAACAATCTGTTAGATAGCATGTGGTGGATCCATCGGACACACCATGCCCTCCAACAGATTCGCGCAGGGACTTATAATTTGCATTTCCGAAAGCCCCCTCAATGTCCACGAACATGCCTCTTCTATCCTGGAGACCAGATCGTGCAGCGCCGATTTGAGGTCCTTTCGCTTTGATAAGCGTGTTGTTTACTGTTTGGAGTTACCTCCTTACCTCCTGCAGATTCCAATTCCTTCGTTTTCATCATGTTTGCTTTGTTAACCTGTCACTCAGGTCCCACGCAACCTCTTGGAAGGGTTGAGAAGTTACGTGGAATTTTGTATGAATTGCTTCTCAAAAGGAAACAGCACGTTATACCATACGATACCATACCAACTGCAGATAACTTTTATATTTTCTAATTTTAATGAAACTAGCTACATAAAAGTCACATTCTAATAAAGGTTTAATCAAAGTTTTCTTGATTTTTTATAGAAAGTTTAATGTATATGTATATGTATATGTAGTATTAAAAAAATCTTTACTTATTATGTACGTGTGTGTGTTTTTTTTCTGCTTAGTTTTTTGAGATATGTTTTTGAATGTCTCTCTCTCACAATTAACTTAAAAATTTAATGAAACTGAAAATTTAAAGATACTTACATATGTATGTAGTTTAAATCAAAAACAAAGTTGAATTTTTTGAAAAACCACTGAAAACATTCATAGTTTGTGGAGTTTAGCGGTTTGGGTTTAATCATTTTTTTTTTTGCTAAATTATTCATTGAGTTTTACAAATGTTATCAAGTCAAATCGATTTTAAATTTCGATTTATTTTAAATTGTAAACAAATCAACAACAATTGTTTTTTGTGATTTATTATGTAGTTTTATATTTGTTTTTTTTTTCTGTTTAATTTTGGAAAGTAAGTGTATTTCTACTTATAAAATTATATCATTAAATGGAATTTATTATTTTGATTTTAAACATACATATATTGTTCAAAAGATAATTAAATCAATATAGTATTTGACTACATATCATATATAGATGAAATTTCCATAAATCTTTTTCCAACTGTAAAAAACAATTTTTTTTAGTTTATTTTGTTAAATACCAGTCTTTGGTACAATGAGGTTTTTTTGTTTTTTGTAAAATCATTTTCATCAGAATTTACCTCATTTACTGACATGCAAAAAAACTGCCGCACTTTGAAAATTTCATATTTTCTCATAAAAAGTCCTTTTTTGTCGAATTTAGTAATTTATATTGTGGTAATTGAACGTGATTATTAAAAATGGATCATTTTTAACCGGTAACCATTTTTTCTTGAGTGCAGTACGCTAAAAGTGAAGTTTGTTAATACCAAAATCTTAGAAGAATTTTACCCAAAAAATGTTCCATTTATTAATACAACAAAATGTCTTGTTAAGATATTTTTTTTTTTATTTACAACTTTATAAAATGTACAAAAACTTAACTCTCCATGAAATAATATTAATTTTTAATTTTTCAATATTTCGCATGTCCTCATTTTGCAGCTATAACGCATTTCAAACGAAACGATCTTTAAATCTAAGATACTAGTCAGATTCTCTTTTTATATTTCCTTGCACATTTTGTGCCAAACGTGTTCAATGGGTTTCAATCCAGGGCTGTTTCCAGGCCATGGTAAAGAAACAACGCCCAATTCTTTCTTATAATTTGTATCTGTTAATGAAAAACCATTTTATTTTTACTAAAAAGGTTGAAAACAAAATAAAAAACTAAAAGAAACATCTTACCGTTCAAAAGTTATAAGGCCTCAAATCCAAAATTTTGTCATTTTTTTAACCCATTTTTTGACTTTAACCTTATTTTTCTCGAAAAGTGCCCTATATTAACCCTCATTTTTTATTGCAGAAAATGAAAATCCAATTGATTTTGCATCGATTTGTTTAAATCATGTTTTATCGAAAAATGCATAGTTTCGAGATATTTGCACTTGAAAAAACTAAAGAAGACAAATATTTGAAATTCATGGTTTAAATGTGCTTTTTTTACAGTGTAATTTGAAATTTTTCGAAAATTGTGACTCTAGCGTGCCCTAGTAAAAAGTTATGGGGTAAAACAAGGAAAAGGTACCAAAAATCTTTGCCTTCCTCTAACTCCGTAACGGTTGAGATTTCAATCGAAAATCATAATAGAGCCTCTAAAAAAGTATTTCAAATACATCTTATCAAAATTTTGTATAAAAAATATATTTATAAATTGTGTTGTTTAATAGGTCTGTTTGATATTTAAAATGAATTTGAAAAAAAAAAAAATCGAAAAGAAAGATTGTCTGTGGGCTTTGTGTCAAAAGTCAAGAAAGACTTCGAAATTGATGTTCAAAAAAACGTGGATGGCTGTAGACAAAAGCTTTCACCAGAAACTCAAAGGCCACAGAAGCCAATTACATGATACTTGCGAAGTTAATTTTTGTGATGAGACTGAAAAAAACAGCTTAGAAAAATTTGATTTGAGAGCTAAAAACAAAGTAAAAAAGCCTTTTTCAATAATAAACAACGTAAAAACGTTTAGATTTAGCTAAAAATGCAAATATTGGTTACTGGAACAATGGAAAACTATTATTTGGTCAGATGAAATGAAAATAAATCGATTTATAATTTCACGAATTTAATTTATTAAATTTCAAGTACATACCTCTTTATTTGATTGATTAATTCATAGACAAAAAACATTTTAAAAAAACTGTTCACGATAACTACTCGTATTGTATGTATGATTTCTCGAGGAATTCTAGATTAAAATAACATCAGCTGCAGAATAAATTATGAAGTATACTCGTATGATGTCCCTACAAGTTAAAAAAAACACGTGCAAAATATGTATAATAAAAAATGTGCACAGGTTCCCGTTATATGCTCATTCGTTCTGATTTTGCTTTAACTTGTGAACAGTTTTTTGAGTCACTGTATATCACATTCTGTATGTCAACATGTTTGTGCATTTATAAAATTTTCAATTTTATTGAGAGTATTATGTTATTAGATATCGACCATTCCATTCCACACGGACTGTAACATCGAAACTAAAAGTTTTTTTTCGACAAATTTAGAATAAATAGGGTAAATGGTTATCCAGGTAGTTTACTTCACTTATATAATATTCTTTTATTACCAAAACTTTTTTTTTCAAATCAGGTACATAAACATAACACACACATCACACCTACCCTTAATATGTTTACATGTATTATTTTTGAGCTGCAATAACTAGTTACCAAATGCATTTTATGACCAATAGTACAGCGTTAATTTATCTTTATAACGTGTATTATCAAAAAGAAATACAAATAAACTATTTTAAAAAAATAATTTCAGTTTTTAATTTTATCATTTTCTTCTTATCTTATAAAATCATTTTGGTATTTTTCAATTGTCCCGTCCGTCATACGCACCTGGCAAACATAATTTGTTATACTTTAGGTTGCGCGAGTTAGAGAAATAAGAAATTTCTGTCGTAGTTTGCTACCACCTTAAAATTTACCATTAAACAGGAGGTGTGAAGTAATATACTTTGGAGAAAATTAATGTTGAATTTATGACTGTTAAATACGCGTGTCGCTTCATGTCCCGTCTATCATAGCTACATACTTATAGCCTTATAAAATTAAAACAAGAGTTCTTGGAAAACATCTTCCTTTTCGATTTGGTAGGTTTTTGGGTGGATCATTAGTTTTCTACATTTAACCGGAATATATTTGTACTATATGAACGTAAAAGCAAAAAGATTAAAAAATATTTTCTTCCTGTCCGTCATGCATGGAATGGTCGATATACATACACTTGGATAGCCTCACTCAATTTTTCATTATTTTTTTAAAACACAAGTGTTTTTGGTCAAATAAGTACTGTTAGCTAACGAGCCAGGTGTTGTAGAGAATTGTACAAAATTTTTCTCTTCGATCAAGATTTACAGTTATAATTAAATTTCAAGAATTGAAAAAATACACCAAGCAACTGCGACACTTGAATAGCCTCATTTGTTTTAAGTTAAGTTTTTTTCATTATTATTAGAGTTTCGTGGTGTTTGAAAACGATTACATAAATTTGGTGTTGTAATTTTAAATTAAAGTAAATTTAATTTAAAAAAATCTAAAAATTCTAAACTATGGGTCGAAGAAAGATTTTAACCGCTGAAGAAATTGGTCAAATTAAGGCATATAAGGATCAGGGCTGTTCTAACCGAAGTGCTAAAGTTATTAATAATTATATAAAAGATCCAGAAAACTATGGAAAGCATTTCATAGGAAGAACCAAAACTGCTCTTTGTGAACGTGATCGTCGTGCTGTTTTAAGACTTGCTTCGAATTCTACTAAATCTGCCGGTGAAATATCAAGAGAACTGAATGTTAAAGCAAGTGTTCGCACTGTACAAAGAATAATAAAAAAGTCACCAAATCTTAAAAGGTTGAAAATTAAAAGAAAACCAGCGTTAAAACAACACCATAAGGATGCCAGGCTAGATTTTGCTCGTCTTCATATGACATGGTCAGAACAATGGAAATCTGTGATATTTTCAGACGAAAAAAAAATTTAATTTAGATGGCCCAAACGGCTATAGTTATTACTTTCATGATCTTCGGAAAGAATTACTAATTTTATTATGATTAACGGACCAGTAGATTTGATTATCCTTGAAGGACGACAATATGCAAATTCGTATATTAATATGCTCAATTCAGCCAAATATAGAATTCGAGAAATGATGGGGACATTTCCGTGGATTTTCCAGCAAGACAATGCTGCAATACACACGGCAGCAGCAGTCAAAAGATGGTTCGCGAACAAGAAAATAGAAATTTTGTCCTGGCCAGCACTTTCCCCGGACTTGAATATTATCGAGAACATTTGGGGTTGGTTGTCTAGAAAAACTTATGGCAACGGACAGCAATACATCAGTAGAGAAGATCTTACTGATGCAATAAAAAAGTACTGGGCAGAAATTCCAATTACTTACATAACTTCATTGTATTCAATAACAAATAGAATTTTTGAAGTAATAAACATGGAGCATCTACACATTATTAAAATGTTAAAAAACAATAAATGTTTTTTGAAAATTATAAAGTTCTGTTTTTTATTTCATGGGGCTATTCAAGTGTCGCAGTTGCTTGGTGTATTTTTTCAATTCTTGAAATTTAATTATAACTGTAAATCTTGATCGAAAAGAAAAATTTTGTATAATTCTCTACAACACCTGGCTCGTTAGCTAACAGTACTTATTTGACCAAAAAACACTTGTGTTTTAAAAACATAATGAAAAATTAAGAGAGGCTATCCAAGTGTCGCGCAGTGTATGTACTATATAATCATAAATATAGTATATACGTAACGTACGATATTAATATAAAATTTGAGGTCAGTTCTATTAATTGTTAAAAATCAACATTCGAATTGATTATTAAAGAGATCACTTAAAAGGTCACAATGATGATGAAGAAAACTAGATTTTATTAAGAGCTTTTGTGTTGTAGTTATGGTTTTCTTTAAAATACAAAAAGAAAATAAAAAATAGACAAAAAGAATTATTATCAAGATACATACATGAAATTAGAAAATACATTATAGTTTGATACTTTTATAGATACTAAATAAACAATAAATACAATTATTTATGAATGATGCGGCAATTTTGATTGAAGAATATTTTTTTCAGTATTATTATTATGCATAATATGTATACACAATATATAGGTATGTACATATGTACATGTTATTTTTGAGAATCATTCAAACATAAAATTGATAGAATATGTTAATTATGCATTAAAGATACTCATTTCTAGTTAAAAGTGGAAAATAGTGAATTTTAATTGATTTTTTATTTAATTTTGTTTACAGTATTTTGAATATTGTTTATTTAGTTAGTTTGTTTATTTTACATATAAACTAATTGATTTACAATACTTTGGAAGAAATATAATAAAATTGTGATAGAGTAAAATAAACAAGGATATTTGTTTTTTGTTTTTAGTAGAAAAATATTGACTTAGAAATTACTGAACATAAAATTTGATTTTAAAAGGTCTAGTTTTGGAAATTTGTCATTCTGAACTTATTTTTTCATGAACTGGTGCATATAAAAAACATAGAGGAAAAGTCTGAAAAAGTCGTAAGGGAAAGAAAGACATTGTTGATGAATAAGTACAATGTTTAAACTTTCTAAAAATGATAACAAAAAGGAAACACATATGATATGGAAATGTGTTTCATAATTCGAGTGTTAGGTTAACAAAAAACTAACTATATTTTTATATATGTATGTACCGATGTACCGTTCAAAAAGTGGCTTCAGATAGAATTGAAGCATTTTTATTGTTCTGATTAAAATTGTGAGAATTTTCCAACACGACCTACTTTGAACCCACATACTTATTTAAGATATTTTTCGAAAATAATTTCATATGACAATATACGTCAAGAATTTCGTTTAGTAGAATAATCTTTTACAGAATAATAAATTGTTTAAAATTTAAAATCATCTCCACACATATGTATAAAAATTATTCAGAATCTTTTACGAATTAACGAAAGTTTTGTCGTAAGACAAATTTTATTTTTACATTATGTAAAATTTACGTAAAACTCTTTAAAAATTTTCTCATTCATTTTTTTTTTCCATTTTTGCGACATTTTAACAAAATCATGAAAACAATATGAATAAAATTTGTATATCTACTTTTTTTTTATCTTAATTTTTTTTTTTTTTTCATTGAAAAATACGTTTCACACGTTTTTGTATTTAAAAAATTGTAGAAAAAAAATAATGTAGAAAAAAAATAAATAAATTTTGGTCACTAAGAATTTTCTTTGAATAACATTGAAAATAACTTTTACTGGCAACAAAATTTCGTATTTAATATTTTTTTTAAAAATATTTATTTAAATTAGGTATGAAATGCTTCATCATCATAATTCATTGTAGATAAAACGCAAGGAGAAAATGATAATGTAAAATATGTATAGTATGTTGAAAAAGCATTGTAAATATTAGAAAAAATAAATAAATAAAAAATAAGAGATGATCAAAAATAAAAGTGAAAAAAATCATTTTTTGTGTAGGAGTACAGAAGTATTCTTTTCTTTTTATATTTTTTTTATTGCTTTTGACATATGTAAAATTGTTTTATAAAAATTATTATATCTATTTTATCATGGGAATATGTACGCAGAATAAAAGAAAAATTTTATTAAATTTTACACACCCACTTTTTATATGACAGAGTGAGTGAGGTGAAAAATGTGTATTTATAAAAAAAATCATCATGTGTTATTTTGTAAACAAGTTTCATGACTTTTCACATTGACATTTAAATTAACTTCTAAGGGTTATACATAATAGAAATATTAAATAATTTGTTTTTCTTTTTTTATGAAAAATAGTAGGTACTTAATAAGTTTTTAATTGCTTGTTATTTTTATAATTAATTTTGTAATTTTTTTTTTATTCAATTTCGTACGCGAGATAATAAAATTAAATGATAAATTAGATTGTCTTAATTGTTTGTTTTTTTAGTTTAAGTGGTTCAAGATTTCTAAACCCGTGTGAAATTTTTATTAAAGCTTAACTTAAACTGCCATGCATTGTCGAATAATGAAGATTGAAAGAAAAAGATAATAAGTACAGATAATTGTGAAGTTGACACAGCAGCAAAAAAATGTCAGCTTTAAAATTATATACTCTTAAATATTATTTACTAAAGTCAAAAATGTTGTTGTTTTAGAAACTTTTTTTAAGAAGGTGGTTGCATAAAATTTCTATCCCGATAAATTTATTCATTTTTCACATTTATTCATTAATATATTCATCCAAATTAATTACTAATTTATTTTTTTTCTTTTTTGTTAATTTTGTATTTATAGCTAATTCAAGAACAGGATGCCAAGAGAAATATTTTCAATGTGATAATAAATGTATTCTACTAAAATTTGTTTGTGATGGTGAAGCAGACTGTGAGGATCAAACTGATGAACTAATTGAAGAATGTACAGATAAAGGTATGTCGTAATAGAACATTCATTTTATTTATTAATTTAGTTTTTTTTTTTTTTTGTTTTTCATTCGTAATACACTTTTAAGTAAAATTCATATTTTATTCGTTTGTCATGCCTTTTTTTTTTTTTTTTTTTTTTTTTTTTGTAGGAATTATTATTCAAAATATTTTTCGACTTATAATTCTAAAAATAACTGTTTTTGTATCTTCCTTTTTTTTCCTTTGTTATTGGAACTGCAATAATGGATCGTTATCCTTGACATCGTCTTTATAAAATATTTCTATCTTCAAAATATAATTTTTTAAAAGATACAAAAAGTAGAAAAACAAAATAAAAAATAACTCAAGTAGTATGATCTCATTTAAATTACTTAAAAGTATAATTCTTTTTTATACTGATATATCATTGTAGCAATTAAAATATTTTATATAGAATTTACACTTTTTTCTTTCGATTTATAGCATTCAAATTAAGGAATTGCTTTTAAAGCTATGCTTGTATTCAAAGTCATTCACAATTGGTGTTGTTGTTTAATTGTCTTCTGTTTGTTGTTTAATTCCTTCTTATATGAAAATTCATTGTACCATCTATTATCATACCATTATCATCATCATGATTATTTTCATCTTACTAATTTTGTCTGAAAAATTTAAAAAATAAAATTCATAAATAATAAAAAGGACAAAAAAGAAAGACAAGAAATGAAATAAAAGTAAGAACTTTGTAGAATTTTAACTTCATGATAAATGACTGATTTCTTATAAGCTTTTTGTGGACTAAAAAAAAAAAAAAACTCACATAATTATGTCTGTAGCATGTATTGTTGTATGTGTATGTATTATATATTCAAAATAATAGCTTCTTTGCAGATAAAGCATAATTAATATAAAGCACAAAGGACATTAACCCTCTGTGTATTAAAAAAAAACTTAAAAGAAAAAAGGAAAGAAACAATACACAATATGACGACTTCAGAAAACATGAACATGATCACTTTTTATCTTAATGTATGTATATGCATATATATATGTATGTACATATGTATATGTATATACTTGTGTTGTTTTTTGTCACCCACAATGGATGGGTTCTCGATTCATTCCTCTACTATTTTCTATATACATACAAACATATTTTAATAATGTGTTTAGTTGATCTTTTCATCATCATTTGTCAATGTTATTTCTTTTTAAGAATGTACAATAATAAATTGCCTCCTAAGGGTTGATATTTCTAAAGGCAACACGTAGACATGCATGAAAAACACTAAAACAAAACAAAAAAAAGTAAAAATATCATTTTTAGCAAAATATAACAAAAAGGATAAAACTAATATGTATACCAATACTGACATCAATAAGATTACATATATGACAATAATGACAAGTAATAGCTTGCAATACTTTTTTTTCTTTTCCTTGAAATATACGAGTAATTTAAAACAAAAGCATGTAAAATATTTTTTTATGTATTTTATTTGTATATTTTGTTCTAAAGGATCAATTTTTTCATTATTCAAGAAGTAATAATTTCGTAAAAGAATATGGTATAGAATAACAATGAATGGGTGGCGTTGGGCATAAGAGTAAATAATAAAAGTATAATAATGAAGAGAGAAAAAAACCCAAAATATTTTTTAGGACAAAGTATCCTTATTTTGCCCTGTGTTTGTTCGATCATAATTATATACATATACATATATACAATATAAATATATGTACATGCTTCATTTTTTTTTTTTTTTTTTTTTTGCTTTCTGTAAAGTTATATTACTATGTAAGATATGTATGTATGTATGTGTATTTAGAGAATATATTAGCTGACAGTATTTGCTTCTGGGTAAAAATGTGCTGCTGGTATTATCCAATTTCGACCAGCAGCAGTGACCATAATATGTTTAGCACGAGTGGACATTAGAAGAGTAAAAAAACAAAAAAGGAAAAGGATTTTTTTTTTCTAGCGTGAAAGGAAAGGAATAGTTGTTGTGTCATTGTTTAATGATATGAACACTATAAATAGAAAATAAGATAAGAAAAAAAAACAGTAAAACAGGATATAAAATAAATCCCTAAGGAAAAAAAAACAAACCGAGGAACCTTGAACAATAAAATTGTATATAATGTTTATTTCCGTATATGTAGGTATATATAAAAATCTGTTAGAGAAAAAAAATAATGACCCAAGATGCAATAATAAGCAATTTTTCTTTCCATTCTTTTCATTCAATGTTTTTTTCTTCTTCATTTTTTGTTGTTGCTTTTGCTTTTTGGTAGGTGTTATATGATATTTTCAACCGTTCAATGATTTTATGATATTTTGATATTATAGTAGTTTTAACAGTAAAACTATAACGAAAGCATAAATGTGTTTCAAAAGAAAAGATCTTTCTTATCTTTTCTTTTTTGTTTTGTTGTTCTTGTTTTATAGTATAAATTTGGTAGAAAATTTATGAGAGTTCGTAATATAATTTATGCTTCTAGATTGATTATGGTCATTTTCTTTTGTTGTACGTCTTTATTTATTTATTTTTTTTTTATATCCTTAAGAGCAGGAAAAAATGCTTTTAGGGGTAAATTAACTATTTTTGGTTTATTGATGAAGAGAAAAATGTACATTAAGGATTTTTGTTTAATGGGGGTGTGTATTTCTCTATGGATTGTAGCAATGAACTATTAACACTGAAGAAAAGAGAAAAATAACTAAGGATTCTAGAAATAATTTAGCTTCGAGCAATAATAATAGAAGAATAAATTATTAGTGCGTATTTTTAGCTGACATAAACGGCAAAATTAATAATGTTAAAATAAAGTGTTATACATACATATATGTATGTATGATATATGTATGTAAATGATCTTCTTGTATTGTTGTTTAATGAAGTGCGGACTACACTTTTTCTTTGTTACAAGGATGAAGGCATTTATATGTTATTCTAGTTTATATATATATGTATTTATCATACGAAATTAATCGCCTTTACTTTAGATATAAATTTTAATGTGAGGTCTTCAAAAGTGATTAGGTTTATTTTAGTATCAATTTTGCTGAATTGAGAGATTTTGATTTTTCTTTTCTTCAATGGTATCAGAATTTTATCAGAGGATTTACACGTAACGTTTTGTTGATTTTCTTTACATTTGATTGATTGGGTGTATTTTTTGGATAATCAGTAATCATTTTTTAATAATGTCTAGAGATTAGAAATAGTAAAAAAAAAAAATAAAAACGTTTTGTATGACGTTAATTTTTTATTTGTATTCCCTATCAAACTGATTTAATTAATAATTTAATTTTATTGGCTTTTTATTGTGTTTCTCCTTATTTTTATTTATTTTTTTACTCTTTTATTAATTAATCACTTTTTTTAAAGTTTTGTCTTAATTCAAATAGCTCAATGGTCGTTTAAAAAAATGAAAAGAAAGACAATTGTGAATTCAAATATTCAATTTCCGATTTTTATGTGTATGTATATTCGCATGTATGTAGTATACACATACATAGCTCAAAGGTCAGGTCAAAAAATTTTGATTTGCATTAACTCTTTAGGCTTTTTAGAAAATGGCTTCCCAAGGCAATAAGATAAACCTATGTAGTAAATATGTATGTGCATTTTATACATTTTATGTGACCGGAATGTGCAGCAATGCTTTTATTATTATTTTTTTGTCGTTGTTGTTTAGTTTTGTTACGTATGAGCGCATTTTATTCTCTGGATGGTTTCATTTCGCGTTCTAAATTTAAAAATATTCACACCAGGAGTATTTGAAAATTTCATAACCAGATACTGAATAACAGAAAAATAAAGCGTGAATTTTTGAAATGAAATGAAATCGTTAAACGTTTTTATGCTTTAGTTTATGAATCCAAAAATGCATCCTAAAAAATTTGTTTTTCCATGTTAAATATTTCATTAAAATTGAAATATTCGTTTGTGACTTTTCAAATGCTTCATAGGCAAAGTTTTGAGTATTAATTATTATTATTATTTTTTTTTGGTCGTGAAAACGTATATTGGAAGATTAAATATATATGTACATATGTACAGTATTTATTTGAACTTTTCTCTACAAAATTTGTGTTTATAATGGCGATAGTTTTGTTGAATTTTATATGTTTTGATGGAATAAATATAGTCGTACTATTAGACCAAATAGTTTAGTATAACACAATAATTAGCCATCCATGAAAATAGAAAACTATTCGCCATACATATTGGCTATCATGATATAAAAATACAGAAAAAAAAGAGAGGCGAAAAAAAGTAGATATGTATGTCAAGCATATACATACATACATATGTACATACATGCCACCGAATTCATGAAATAAATTGAACCAATTCATATATTTAAAACTAAAGGCAATTTATGAGATCTTCGATTGACGTTGATTGAACCTTTGATTGATATTAATGATATGTCAAGTTTATACATATGTATGTACGTGTTTTATGCTTTTGTTTCAAATAATATCTACATACATACATAATATTTATAAGAAAGATTGTGTATACAGGGTGATTCAATTTAGATGTCCGACCCGGAAACTACGGATAGATCTCGGCGAGACAAACAAAAAATTGTATGGGAGTGGGGAGATGCAAAATCAATTGAACTTTCATTTTCTGCAATAAAAAATGAGGGTTAATATAGGGCACTTTTCGAGAAAAATAGGGTTAAAGTAAAAAAATGGGTTAAAAAATGACAAAATTTTGGATTTGAGGCCTTATTACTTTTGAACGGTAAGAGCTTCTGAGGCATGTAAGATATTGTTGGAAAGAAACAGGGATTCTCTACAATTTTGCAGAAAAAGGGTGACCCTAGCGTGTCCCTGTAAAAAGGTATAGGGTAAAACAAGGAAAAAGTACCAAAAATATTTCCCCCCTCCAACTCCGTAACGGTTGAGATTGAACCACCACCCTCCCCCCCCTTCCTCTTCCATACAATTTTTTGTTTGTCTCGCCGAAACCTATCCGTAATTTCCAGGTCGGACACCTGAACTGAATCCCCCTGTTATAAGTATATAATTTATGTATATATACACACATATCCAATTATATGTTCACATTTGACGTAATTATTGTGTGAATTGACTGCAACAATGAACTAAACTATCATATTATGTATGATATGTTAATTAAAAGTAAGAGAGAAAATGTTAAAGCGGTTAGGATGATGTAACAGGAAAATTTAAAACCGATATCATTTATTTTTTATTTTTTATGTAAATTTAATGAAATTAATTTTAATTTAAAATACAAAACAAATAAAATAATGACATTAGAATGAAAGAAATTATATCAAAGTTTTGCGTTTTGTATGCCTAATTAATGTGGAATTTTTTTTTTAAATTTCTTGTAAAGTTATTTGCAGTGGAAGCCAAAATCCTTAGTTGAATTATTCATCATTTTTTATCTAATTTTTTTTCTCTTCTTTTTTGGAAAAACTTTATAATTGGTGAATGAAGTTTAAAAAGAAACTTTTATTATATAAAGTCATCGATCATCAGATTTTGTTAATTTTTTTGGCAAGGTATTGTGAATCTGACAGATTGAAATTTTGTTTTAAAAAAATTTTAAAATATTAAAAAAGTGCCTAAGGATTATTGAACTTTATTTTATGGCTCATTGGCTAATTATTAGATTTGGAACATTATCTGTAGATAACATGAAATATGAAAGAAGAAAACATTCATAAAGTAACTTTTTTCTAAAATAAATTATTAATTGTTATTAAACTTCTATAATTTGCTGAAAGACATAAAATAAGTAATTTCAGAACAATGATATGGGTATTAATCAGAATTTATAATTAGTGATTTAGAATAGATTCAACCTTAAAAGAATTTGACAGAAACCATTTAAATATAGTTTTTAAAACTTAAATGGAATTTTTCTATTCAAATTTTTTTGTTGTTGCTTTAAATTAAATTTAGCATAAATTAGTGTATTCATATGAACTAAAAAATGCATGTTATTGAAAAGTGTAGAAACTTAGGACATGATATTCCTGAAAAAATAAAAAAGTTGTTGACATTGGTAAACACTAAACTTTATCACTAACAGATTTTATAGAAATTTTTTTTTTCTTTTTATTGTTCAGGTGCAAATAAGAATTATATTATGCATAGTTTTAATGTTATTTTGATTGTTTGGTACATATCTACTTCAAATTCACTTAAATAACACATTCATGAAAATTTTTCCCAAAAATTATTCTTGATCACGTTTCATATGCATTTCATCATAATTATCATCACTGTTTGCCTCAGTTGCAAGAAGATGAAAATTTTTAAAACTTCAAATGAAATTTTATTAAAAAAAGTATATGTACTACATACCTAGGTATGTATATACCTATATGTATATGTATAATAAGAAACAAAACATAATAACAAAATTCTAAAGTGTGTACATTAAGACAATACCTTTAAATTTTCACAAAAATCATATAATTTTTGAAAAGTGTATAACGGTATAACTTATATACAAATATCTGTACATACTTACATATATGAATATTTTCTCTTATATGTATGCATACAAATTTTAGTGAAGGATAATAATTTTTAAGTAGTTTTGAAGGTAAAATGAAAAGTTTGACATGTACAACATCTTATCAACTAACTTTTTTAAATTTTTTTTTTATTATTTTGAAATAGTAAAGTATGGTATGTAAGTAGTATATGCTTACATTATTCTTTAAAAAAGCCTGAAGGTAAAGTAAGTCTATTTTAGAAAAGATACGAGTTATGTAATATTAACAATGTTAAGAGTATAATATGTACATAGATTTCTTACATGAAAATTTTCATATAAGTATATAGTATTTGCATTAAAATGTTATGTGTAAATACAATTTTGTTTTTTTTTTTTCGCATGATGAAAAATAAATTTTATCAAAAGAAAGATTTACGAAAAAACTTTTTTAAGTGAAAAAGAAAAAACTTCAACATTAAAATATATTTTTATATTAAAAATGTTACACATAGTGAATAACCTTTAAAATTTTAATTAGAAAAAGTTTTTAAAATCATTATAGCTGTAATCACTGCATCAATATTATGTTACAATACTTTTATTAGTAACAAAAGTGCAAAAATTTTTTAAGGAGAAAAGAAGAATAAAAAAGTGTTGAACAAACCCATATTTTAGTTATTTTGAAAGATTGTTTCCATAAGAAAATTCATATTTGTTTATTTAATTAAAATACGTGTGTATATTGTAATATATGAAAATTTCATGAAATTTTTTTCTAAAGTTATTTTCGTCATGTAAAATTTATTGTAATGAGAATTTTAAAGCTGCTTTTTAACCTAATAATTTTTCATAAAAAATTACAAAAATTGAAAAAGCTTACAAATTTTAAAATGTCGTTACAGAAAAAAAAAAACAAATTTTAAATTCAATTGTTTGTAATAGGAAATCAAAGGAATATTTTAGATTTTACTCAGCCATTCTCAAATGAGGTATTCGAAGAAATAAAAAGTTTTTCTTGTGGGTTCTAGATTTTTTCGGAATTATGAAAATAAAGTGTCTTAAAAATTATGTATTTTTCATGAAAGTTACTTTTAAAATACAATAGGCATAATCACAATTTGGTGTATTTCTTAGGTGTACTATTGTTAAATAATACAACAGTACACCGTAGTGTAAATTATACAACAGTACTCCGTAGTGTAATTTTTTTGTATGGACAGACTAAGTACAACACTATTGTAGATGTACAAATTACAATACGTTCCACATATTGGTAAATAGTGTAGTAATGTTGTATGATTTTGACATTTGAAGATTTGTGCTTTGGTTATCAAACTTTTGAAGTGAATTATTTGCAGAATTATTAAATTAATAAAAAATTTTACATAAATGACAATAAATGAGATTTACAATATTGCCAGTACAATAGTATTTGAAACTGGTGCTCATGATTTTTAATACAACATTGTTGTAAACGTACAACTTTCACAAGAGTACACCACATCGTGAATACCCCTAATATTAATCATGGTAGTCACTATATTACATTTTACAGATGGTTACATTTGACCTCGAAGCAATTTGATTATATGTTGCTAGTAAGCTTTCCGGTGTTTCTTTTGTTTTAATTTTTGAGGTACGAGTTTTCAAAATTTTAATTTCTATTTAACAAGAAATTTTTCTCGAACTAACATAACTGTAAAAGTAGAATTGTAGAATGTTTTTTAAATCGTTTCTTGAGGAGTTCAAACAGTTAATACTCTAAAAGATATAAAACGTGTCATTAAAAAATTGAAAAAGAAATCCCAATGAGCATGAACACATTTAGTTGTTGTTACAACGTCGCAAACCGGTTATAAAACCTGTTTTTACAACTGCTCAAGCCACATCTAAAGGTGGCACGACCAGTTGTAACGAGAGTATGTGTATTACAACCGTGAAGCTGAAATTATTTTGGATGATTTCTTACTATACCAAGTTGGAAAAAATTATACCATTATGTTACTCCCAGCGCAACAATAACCGGTTTAACCACCAAGTGTGCAAAGGGTGAATGATGGCTAATTTTTACATTTTCAAAAATGCATAGTTTCGATTATGAAATTCCTTAACTTCTGAATAGTAAAAACTAAAAAGACGGATAAAAATTTAAATATCTTTACTGAACTATGTATGTAGTTCTTCAGCTACTGGGTTGATATTGATCTTATTTGTTTCTTCCCATGACCTCGCCTCTCCATTTTTCCATCTTCAAGTGCCAGCTGATTAAGAATGCTGTAAAGGAATGATGCATCTTCTACCACTATCATGTGTTCCTTTTTTCCAACTTTTAATGAGCATCTGTTTTATTTAGTTTTTTATTTTTCAAAAAGCAACATAAAAAATTATTAATATACAAAATTTTAATAGAACTACTCGTAAGTAAGAGTTTTGAGAAAAATTTTCGAAATTTTAAAAAGCTGTTCAGTTTTTCCTTTTTTTTTGCTTTACTTAGTTTTTTTTTTACTTTCTTAAATCTTAAAATTTAGAAAAATTTATCGTTTATTACTTTGAAAATAGTAATTTTAATCTTGTTGTAAAAATTTAGTTTACAAAAAAAAACTATTGTTGACTTTATCTTTATAACAACAAATCTTTATTACTTGTTGTTGTTGTTTTATTTCACTCTAAATGTCAATAAATTTAAAAGGATAAAATTAAATGAATAAATTTTTTTTGTACTTTATTTTGCAAGTATAAAAATTTTATATTCCTTGTGTATATATACACACTAATTTACGGATCTCATGTATAAAAGTACAAAAGTTTGTTCTAGTTTCTATTTGGATTTAAGTTAATTTTTGAAAGAATTATGCAATTTGCATTCATGATGAGGTCAATTTATCTAAAAATAAAGTTGACAACTACTAAAGCTATACCTTATTATAGACTTACATAATATATTATGTGTATAAATATTTCAACTAAAATATTAGTATTAACGTATTGATAAAATTTTCAAGGTATACATAGGACGCATTATTAATTAAGTCAAGAGATGAACAAAAAGAAAATTTTCTTTTTCATCGTATTTATCTTTTTCTGTTATTTATTGTTCTCATATGTGTTTTGAAATGCTATTTTTTTTTTTTTTGCTGAAAGTAAATTTTTATACTTATGTAAGTTAGTTTAGTAAATATATATTATGTAATGTACATAATATGTTAAGGCCTAGTTGTCTATATAGTATTCATACTATAGTATAGATACTATGGTATATGTACATAGATATGCTATACCAGTCGACGTGACACATATCAAATGTGGTATAAGTCTAACATACATACACTGACATGCAAAAAAACTGCCGCACTTTGAAAATTTCATATTTTCTCAATAAAAAGTCCTTTTTTGTCGGATTTAGTAGTTTAAATTGTGGTAATTGAACGTGATTATTAAAAATGGATCATTTTCAACCGATAACCATTTTTTCTTGAATGCAGTACGCTAAAAGTGAAGTTTGCTAATATCAAATCCATTTAATGACAAAAACTTCACTCTTCATAAAATTATACTAATTTCTACCCAAAAAAATAATAATTTTAATTTTTCAATATTTCGTATGTCCTCATTTTGCAGCTATAACGCATTTCAAACGAAACGATCTTTAAATCTAAGATACTAGTCGGATTCTCTTTTTGTATTTCCTTGCACATTTTGTGCCAAACGTGTTCAATGGGTTTCAATTTAGGGCCGTTTCTAGGCCATGGTAAAGAAATAATGCCCAATTCTTTCTTATAATTTGTATCTGTTAATGAAAAAACATTTTATTTTTACTAAAAAGGTTGAAAACAAAATAAAAAACTAAAAGAAACATTTCGCACATTTCGTAATACTTTCAGATTTCGCTCCATGAAACTGTGCACTATCGTTTCGAAACACAATGTTGGATTCGTGCTCACTTAATTTGTCACTTGTTGGCAGAACTCCATCCGTAATAATATCTGCATACTTAAAAGCATTAACCATGCCTTCTACGATGATTAAGTGACCTACTCCTCTTCCTATGATGCTTCCCGAAACCATAACCCCTTCGGATCACTTAGGCCGAGAGATGACACATTCATCGTTTAATTTCTCTTGTTTTTTGCGTCGAACTGTGGGTTTGCCACGAAATGTGCGAAATGTTTCTTTTAGTTTTTTATTTTGTTTTCAACCTTTTTAGTAAAAATAAAATGTTTTTTCATATATTTCATATATTCGAATACCATAGCATAAATACTACATATCTGACTATGCCTTTATGTGAATAAAAATCAGAAAAAACTATAAAAAGCTATGTAAAAGTATTGTTTGGTAGGTAGATTTTAAGATGATGATGATGTTCTGACTCGAATAACTGAAGAATAAAAAGTTTTGTGATTGGTTTATCGCTTTATGAAATTTTAGCACATATTTTATGAAATTAAAGGTGATTGAATTTTAATAAATCTTTCATTACGAAAGATTTTTCTATAATATTTGTATGCACATTTTATGACTTATCAATGACTCTGTTTTGAAATACCATTTGTAAGCAGACTACGTTAGTATGTAGTTAGTTTGACATCTAATGCAAATGTTATTAATCAAAAGTTTCAAAATGTCAAGTTAATGGAGATGACTATCATTTTCTAGCAAAAGTAGATGTGTAAAGAAAACTCGTCAATTGACAACTGCAATACAGTCCGTTTGATCGTCAGATGATAGAAATGATTTTGACAATTATTGTCAAATTTTTTGATGACAATTGATATTTACAAATACCGTTAATACTTAGTGTGTTCCATTGGGCTAATTCAACTGCTTGTAAGTACTTGGGAGTGATCTCATTTACCCTGTACCCATGCTCTCATTCGTGTGTACCTTACTTGTAAAAACCTGAGTAGTTACTCTCAAAATTTTCGTAAGAGGGCTTTTACTACTATTGCTTAACAGGTGGATTTGAGTGATTGAAAGTTAGAACTTAGTAAACAAATTTTTCTGTAAACAGTTGTAATTTATAATTTTTTGTTAAAATTTAAAATATTTTGTCAATTCAATTAACTTGTTAATCAAATTTTTAAGTTACATTTTGCTATTTTTCATATAAAGTGCGTTCTATTGACGAAATACTTGCAAGTACTCTGAAGTGCTAAAATTAGTCCAATGGATCACACTAACTGTAGATATACTCAACTCATTTTTCAAATACCTATGTACTTTCTTTTTGTCAAATAGACCTTGTAACCACTATCCACGATACTTTAAGCATAAGTTTACGATTTTTTACCAATTTTTGTGTTTTAGCAAAAAAAAAAATATGTACATATGTTTGCGATTCGCTATTATTAATAAATTGAAGACCCTAGGAAATACTAGGCAACTTTAAAAATTCTCTAAAGTGATTTTTGAATTATTATCCTTTTTAATTGAAACTAAAATGCAATTAAAACATAGACTTTTCCAGTTTTATGATACAAAATATTAAAATACTAAAAACCATTGTTGTTTCTTTTTGTCAATTTTGAAAAATCGAATTATTTTTAAAAATTTCTGCTTAAAATAATTTTTTTCTTCTTTTTTTTTTTGGGCTTTTAATATTTGAAGCATTTAAAAAGCGGAATTTCAGAAAATAGAAAAATAATTTTTAAAAGAAGCATTTGTGGTTAAATCAATAGAATCCTTCAAAACATTTATTGGCTCATAATAGGATTATATAACAAACTGAAAATTGAACATCAAAAACTTAGCACAAAGGGATTATTCTCTATTTTATCAGATATGGCTACATAGAGTAGATATAATTGTGGTAGGATAAAAAAACAAAACGTTTTTATATATTGTATTACGATTGTATTAAGTGTTAATATTGTATAAATACAATATATGTACATATGTATGTAAATGTGTATACATAATGAAAATGAAAATATATAAAGTCAATTTGTAAAGCATTGACTGAAAATAATCTTTGTTTTTATTGATTTTTCAAGTATGTATATACATATATACATATACTCGTATATATACATAAAATTTAATAAGAAATATGTGTCCTTTTTCACTATCAGACAATACCATGTGGTTTGAGATTATATTTTTGTTTTATATCCTGTGTATTGATTTCACTTTATTAAATTCTACATTTATAAATAATTCTATGATATTTTTTAGAAACCTTAATTCAATAAAAATAGAAAAAGTATTTGTAAATGTTTGATAAAATATACATACTATCATATAATACAATAGTTATTAGACTAAGAAATTTTGCATATTATTAACTTACATACATACATACATACTCGTATGTATATTACTAATTTATTTTCAAAAGTATGAGAAATGAAAGTGAATCCCATTGTGACCATTAAGGTTTTGAATTATTTTCCTTTTTATACTCTCATGGTAATATAGAAAAATGTTTCACAACAAAAGAAATATTTTTAGTCATTATATGTGTGGGAAGAAGCATTAAAGTATAAAATTCTGTATGCTGCATACAAATCTGATATGCTACTACCAGTAAAGTTGTGTCAGTGAAGGAAATTAGGTTTAAAAAAAAAAGTGTGAAAAATTATATGTTTTTCCTTTACCTCTCATAGCTGGAAAACTTATTAAACTTATTATTATCATTACATTTTTCTTTTCTTTTTTTTTTTGTTTTCATTTTTGAAGTTCCTCTTTATGACATTTACGTAATATGAAAAATCAATTTCAATGACTGTCAAGGGGATGATATTGACATTAATATGATTAAAAGGACACCATTCTTATTTTTATTTTATTTCGTTTTTATTTATTCTCTCTTTTTTTTTTTTTTTTTTTGTATAAAAGTACATTACTACGTTTGTGGTATGTATGTATTTATGTACATACATATGTGTCCTTCCTTTGATTTTTTTTTAACCATCACCGCAGAGACTGAATGGTCTTCTTTTTTTATTATTTTGCTTTTTTACGTTTTTTTAAAAATATTTTTATTATATTTTTGATTTTATATCCTTGCATGTTATTTTATAGATATGTATTTGTTAGTAGAATGTATACATATGTATGTACATATATCTATACTGAACTATAGAATTTATATAAAAAAAACTCGCTTAGAAGTAATTTTTATGTTACAGATTTTATTGAGACAAATTTTTTCGTATAAATAAAAAGATAAAAGTAAAAGAAAAAAACTAAACTGAAAATAAGAATTGGCTTTAGGGGTGAAAAGATTCTTTCCTCAAAACTGATTGTTAAAATTTTCATTCGTAAACACATACTAATGTGGTATGCGACAATATCTGATATGTGCAATCAACATTCCACTTTACTGCATGATGACATGTTTTCAAGTGGAATGATCTGATTTTCATGGAAAGGACATATTTATTGCTTTCAAAAGTAATAAAAAAAATGTCATATATCTTACAATAATATGAAAGATTGAAATACAATTGAAAATTTAATGAGATCTGTGGGCTTATTAAATTTTATAAAAATCACAAGTATTTAAGTAATTGCAAAAACTTAAATTTAAGATTTTTGTAAATTCAATACAGCTTTATTTTTGAATAATTTTATCTATTGATCTTTGGCATTTAAATATCTATTACATTTTCTCGATGATAATAAGGTAGGCTTAAAAGTCATTATTTTATTTTAGAATTTTATCTATTTCGGATTTTCAATAAAAATAAAAATATCTTCATTATTGCTTGGTGTTTTAGTATCAAATATAAAATAAAAGAAAAACAAAACAACAAGTGAACTTAAAAATCGAAAATGACATTAAAAACAAAAATGTTACATAAAAAATCTGTTTTATCAATTTATCAGTAAAATCTTATTCAAATTTTATAAATGTAAAGTATTTTCTATATAAAATTAAATAAAATGCACGAGAATACTACATAATGTAGATATACGTTATACATACGTACATACATATGTATGTATATTTGGCAAGGTACTTACAAAGTATGAAAATCTATTGAAAAAAAAGAAGAAGAAAATGAAAATTGCCTTTAAAATATACATAAAAAAGCCAATATCCTTTTTCCGATTCCATTTATTCTAAAAAATTCTTGAAATGTAAATAAAAAAATAAAATTAAAATGAAAAAAAAAGTATGTATTACGTCACTTTTAAGAAGGAAATAAAAAAAAGAAAAATAACTAAAAGCGTTTTGTTATACATAGATACATAATATGTATATTAAAAGTACAAGAGAGAAGAAAAATAAAATTAGAATAGAAAAATTCCAAAATAGATACAGAAAATATCTTTTTTTTATTTTTTATTTTAAATAAAAGTATTGGTATTTATTTATTTACATATAGCTACATATACATATTTATTTTGAGGCTATTTGAACGATTATCGACTTCACAATTTTTGCTGTCTCAATCACAATCATTACATACCATAACTTTTTTTTAAATCTTTTTATAGTCACCTACCACCACCCAATTTATATCTACCATAACTAGTATAATATCATTTTCTTCATTTTATTTTTCTTTTACTTTTCATTTTTATATTCTTATCCTTCGATTACTTCTATTATTCAAATTGTGCCACATTTTTTCTGGATTATCACATAAGTTTTTTTATTTTATTTTATTTCATTTTTTGTATTTGTTTTTTTATTCTTTTTTCTATCTGTTTTATATTTTAACATTTTTATTATTTTCATTTTTTTTTTTGCGTATATTTTGTGAAAATTTTCATGAATAGTGGTGGAGTATTTAGATGAATTGGAAAGTATAAAAATCTTCGTCTGTATATTTTATTGAAAAAAAAACGAAGAGAAAAAGAAAATGTTAAAGAAGAAAAAAAAAACAAATAAAAAGTGATTGTTGAAATGCAAATCAGGCTTATTTTGTAAAAAAAAAAGAAGTAAAGAAGAACGAATTTAGTCTCATTTGGTTTATATTTTATTGATTTTATTTTTTATTTAATCTTCTCTTAAATTTTTATTGGACTCAATCGTATTCTCTACTAAATGTACATTAAATGCTTATTTTCTGCATAATACAATTTTTGTTGTTGTTAAGAGTAATAAAAGAATAAAATAAAAATATATTTAAAGATATCTTAAAAATCTACAAAAGATGTATGTATGTACATAATTATTGAAAAAAGAAGAAGAAATAATGTCGATGAATAAAATATATAAAAATAATATATTAACTACCTAAATTGTTCGATTTAGAATAAAGTTTATACGTTATGCTTGAATAATCTATAAAAAACCTAAAATCAAAATGAATATCTAAAACGACGATAGAAAAGAACGTTTTTTTTTTTCTTCTTCGAATATCAACAATAAAATCCTTTTTTTTCCTATTTTATTATGTATTTTTTCTTTTGTGTTATATTAAAATAAAGTTATCTATTACATTCAAAGACCAATAGAATATTTTTTGTACTTTATATTATACTAATGTAAACTTGACATACATGTATTCTATATTATTGTATCCTGCTGTTATAGGTTTTTTCCTTATTTTCCTTGAAGGTTAGCATGTAAAAAACGATAAAAAATGAGGAAAAAATTCAGGAAATTGGCTTACCAGATACAGAGTATGTATACCTTTTAAAAAAATAATTCTCAAAGTAAAATAATATTATATGAAAATTCTCTTGCAAATACTCATAGACATTTTACATACTCGTATATCAATGAATTCTTGTAGTATTTTAAAATTAGGAATGAAATAAGCGTTTATATCCTACGTTTCATTTAAATTTCTTTTTAATCCTAAATAATCTAGATTATATTATACATACATACGATGTATCGTATGTATGTATATCTTTGTTATTGGGAAAATTCAAATTAAGAACTTTAATTGTGATTAAAAAAAAAACTACGTGAAAAAAATGGGTTATAAAAACCGATTGTTATAAAAATGAAAAAAAAAAAATTTATATAGCTGTGTAGTGAGAAAAAAATGCCTATATTAAACTACAAAACCACCATTAATCCAAAACATACATAACGTAGGTACATATTATATGTACATATGTATTTTCATTATTTATTCTGTAACTTCTCGATGATTTTGAAACAGCACAGTACAATCATGAATTTCTATTTTATTACTGTTTTTTTTCCATCCGGTTATTTTTTTTTCTCAACCGATACATTTTTACTTGTTTTTTTTTTTTAAATTTTGAATCATGATTCAAAATTGACTAGTTCGCTACTTGAACAAAATATCTGTAAGGAATGTTTTTTTGTGTTCTCTTTTTTTCTGTTTATTTGTATTTTGTTTGTTATGTTTTTTATTTATTAGTATGTAGGTTCTATATAGATTCGTATGTTTATATGTAGAATTAAGATTTTTGTCATACATAAAAAATATATTTTAAAAATAAAAATTTATAAAAACAACCAAAAAAATGTATTAGAGTGGTAAAATTGTGATACGAATTCGAATACGAAATTTAAAAATTTCTTCAAATTTTTTTTAGTTTTTATTGTTAAAATTATGTATGTTTTGAATTTTAAATAACAAATATTATATTTTTTTCATTGAGAGGAAAAGCGTTTTGAAAAGTGGACAAAAACAATTAAGTTGTGGGGGGTAATGTGGAAATTTTGTTCACAAAAAAAAAAAAAAAAATAATTTTTGATGAAGAAGGATTGTTTTAATTTTAAAACCAAATACATATGTCCATATATATGTATATTGTTTGCAGTTTTTTCCATTCAATGTAGGTAAATAATTTTGATATTTATTGTTTATGTGAGATGTTGCGATCTTTTTTTTTTTAATACTTTTTTTTTGTTTTTTTCTTTTTTAATTTTGGTTTTTTTTTTTTCATGTTTCATTCATGAATACTTTTTTCTCCTAGAATTTAGAAAAAACTATTAATCAATTCAAAATATTTTAATTTTCTTTATATGCAAATGTGTCCTACAAAATATTTAAAATAGATTTTATTTTATTGTTGTTTTTTTTTTCTTTTAAATTAGTTTAATTTTCAAATACCGTATTTTCATTGTTATTCATAAAATTATTTTATAAATGAAATTTTCTATGTGATGACTTTAATTCAGGACAATAGAAAAAAAAGGAAAAGAAAAATTCTTTTAAATTTTGGTAAATTTGTTTTATCTTTAAATTTTTCGCATGTAGGAGTATAATTTTTTTTTTTTAAATTAAAAAGGAAAAAAAAAAATTTTTTTTTCGAACAAAGGAGCTCATTAGACACCATTGAAAGCTTGTTACATTGATTGAAAAATAATATATGTAAGTCAAATATAGATATTATTTGTTTCTTTCTTTATTCATTGAAATGACTTTACTTGCTCAATTTTACTTGTTATGTAAATCATTAATAGAATTTTGAATATTTTTGATGATTTCAATACAAAAAAAAAAAAATGAAATTATGATGTACATATCTTTTTTTAAATTTTTTTTCTTATAAAAGTATATCACATATATACATATGTACATAACTATGTGTATTTTTTTTATTAATGAGAAAAAAGGATATGAATAAAAAAGGATGATACATATTTACATACATATACATATATCAAATTCAAATTTTTATTTTAACTTCTCAAATTCTAATTTAAAGTACTGTCGTTTTCAAAAATCCAAGCTTATCGCAAAATTGATTTGTCAAAGGCTTTATCAAATCACTCTTACAAATTGAAGACTTCATAAAATTAAGCTTATAAAAAAAATCTTGCAAGCATTTTTAAATATTTGCACTGCAAATTTTGAAAAAGAAGAAAAAATGGTAATGGTACCACATGAGTGTTGTGAGTTAACAATTTTTCACATTTAGCAAACATGTTTTTCGTTTTAATTTTAACTTTTGATTAAATTACATTAATTACTTATCTTGCTTACAAATGGCTTGCATGTTTTTTAGTCTTATATGCATGCATGCAAGGTAGCGCAAGCAAGCTTGAATTTTTAAAAACGGATTACATAGCTAAATAAACGAATTTATGAAAACTCCCAAATTTATAAAAATTTGAAATGAACATGTAAGAAAAAAATATTATCAATATGGTAAGGAATAAGGTTTTGTAGTAACTGAAAAACATGAAAAACGACATTCGACTTGGTCGGGAATCGAACCACGGAACCTTTACCTTGCCGGGGTAATGCTCTTAAACCACTGAGCTACCGAATGCCATGTCGCTTGCTGTTCTCAGTTACCACCTAAATCATTGATGAAGAATACCCACACCTCCTACAGTTTATTGAAATATTGAATTTCTATTCAAGAAAAAAAAAAAAAACAGAGATGCTAGGATTGTTTTCTATATAGCTATAATACATACATATGTACATACATACAAACTCATCATCATTTTTAGCTCACTTTTTTATAATGTGCTTTATTATACCAATCATACATACATAAGTACATATCCTTTGAACCAAAAATGATGTTAGATGAGATATACATATGTATGACATATGTACATATGTACGTGTGTACTGTGTACGTATATTTTTCTCTTAAAAATTTCTTTTAAAAATTATTTACAAAAAAAAAGCTCTCATAATAATCTTCTACGGATAAAAAAATACATACATATAACATGACAAAGATGCCGTCATGCAAAATTTAGGCTGTACAAAAGGTCGTCGGTTATATTTTAAGTGAAATGAAAAAGATGAATCTGTTAAAATTTTGACGGTTGATGCCAAAAAAAATTAGAATGTATACTTTTTTATACATAGAGTAGTTTTGTGTTAGGAGAATTTAACCATTTGTTTTGATTTTGATAAGACTAACAAGAAATTGTTTAGTAGGTGAAAAAGAAAGAGACACAGGATGATGATAAAGTCAAATGAAAGATGTTAAATTTTTTGTTGTTGTTTTTGAATTAGTTTTACCTAAGAAATTGTATTCGAAAAGATTCGAACATTACTGAAAAATGCTTCGAAAATAGAAAAAAAGACTCGCTTCAATGTTTAACATTTTGCATACATTTTCGGTGAATAAGGAAAAAAATTATTGGTGGTGTTCTCGATGAATAAAAAGAACGAATGTAATACTTTGGGTGAATTTACGGTAAAATGGTGATTATTATTTAAAAATCGAAATGAGATTTTGATGGAAGTGGTTTGTAACATATTGAATATTAAAACGAGCTCAAATATTGTGAACTTTGTTATGTGATTTATTGGAAAATAATTACAGATTTTATTTCATCATTAAAAGTAACATTGATGTTACAAAGTTCTTTCCTTTTGAGAAATTTTCAAGAGTTTCGATGATATACCCTATATTTATTGAGATACAGATACATTTTTGTTTTTTACAATTTAATATTTAATACACGTATAAATTGTAAATGAGATAAATATTATCTTTGACCTTTTTCCACATGAAAAATCTTTATGAAAATGCCTTTAGGAGTTTTTGAACAACTTTTCTTTATTTTATTTATCTTTTTACAACATTTTTTTCTCAACCTAATGTAAAATTATTATACTTTTTGAACATTCAATTTTTATTTTTTATTTTTAAAATATGATGAATTTACTTTTGAGATATTTTAAATTTCGTGTTAAGAAACAAATTTTTTGCTACATTTTTTTCATTTTTTTTTTGTTTTTTCAATATATTTTCTTTTTGTTTTATAAATTGATGTTTCTGTAATACAATTTTACATTTGAAAAAAAAAAAATCCTTTTATTCTTTGTTTGAATAAAATTTGATTAGCGAACTAAATGTTGTACATCAATTTGTTAAAGTGATGAAATTTCAGTTATTTTTTATATTTAATAGTCATTACAAAAAAATATATATAAGTATATATGCGTATGTACATATGTATGTATTTTGTTGCCTGTGCATTGTAAATATGATACATGAATATCATGTATAATGCATTAATATATGTACATTAAGGATATGTATTATTAAAATGGTCTAATATATGTTTGTTGTTTAATTTAATTGAAGAAGCTTCAAAGCATCTTTCATGAAATTTCATTTGTATATTATACATATTACAATATTTATCACAAGTGAAAAAAAAACTGCTGTTAGATGTTAACACCGTCTTTACTTCAGCTTATAAAATTTCAAAGGAGTCATATAAACATCGTTGTCTGTGACATCGTCTCTTATGCTATGTAATACATACAGGGTGTTTCATTTTAGTGTGTCACATTATTTTGTTTTCAAATTCTAGATTGTAAAATTAGCAAACTTACAAAAAGTTGAATTGAAGGAATGCAATTTGTTTTTTAGTTTTTAAATTTTGAATTAAAATTATAAGCGTTTCCACATTGTTAAATTAAAAACAAAGAAAAATATTCCTAATATGTAGTTTCAAAGTATGGTCGGGTTCAAAAATTAGGCGTGACGCTGTAGTGTTGCGGAAATGTTATTGGAATATTACTGCAACATTTGATTATTTAGGTATGTTTCGATGCTTAGACACAACTGATCAATTTTACTTTTTAAACTTTTGATTATATGCAATGTTAATACAGTGTTAAATTTTTAACCTAGCCCATTTTGCAGAAAATTTATTGAACTGCTTAAATATTCTTGGGAATCTTTTAATACTATACTCTCATTGCATCCATATACCGTAACTAGAAAATTTTACTCATTTGTGATTTTAATTTATGTCAAACGAAAGTAAGCACTCTTACAAATATGAAAATATAAAAAAAAAGTATTTTACATACATATATGAATAAAGGATTACAAAAGAGAATTAAATCTTCTCAGACATGTTTAGTTTTTGTCGTGTATTAACAATTTTTTTTTTTTTCAGAAAACGTTATTCATATAGTATAGTATATGTACAATGTGTTCTAAATAACATTTAGTATTCATCCTTTAATATGTGTATCTAAAATTTTATAGTCTAAGGCGTCTGACTTTAAAATTAATCCATCCTAGTTCTTATAGTATATTATACAATATTGTGTATCATACTGATAAGATATTATAAAAACACGAATAACAAAAAAAAAAAGATAAGAGAATATTTATATCTTTATAGTTAGTAAGTACATAATTTTTTGCCATTAATTTATTCTACTCCTATAAGATATTCTTTTGTTGCACACATATTATAAACAAAACAATTTTTTCTTTACTAAAGACTTTTTACTTATGAAATACTTAATAATTTTCATTTTCTTAGACATAAAGCTTTTAAATACTATAAATATAATAAGTACAATATACATTGGTTAGTTAATGTGGTGGTTTTATTTAGTAATTCTCATATTTGAAAATCTATTATGCTTGTAAAATGGACCATGTACATAGAAATGAAAGATATGAAGCTAATATAATATTTTGTTAAAGGAATGTGTGCTGCACATTAAAAGTGAAAAAAAAACAGGAAATTTTAAGTATTAAGGCTTTGTTGTGAGTAGTTATAATATGGGTTCGCTATACACATAATATGTATTGTACATACAGATATATATTCTATATATCTAACATTCATTTAGTATTTGGGATAAGTAGCTTCTAGCATTAATTTTTCAATGTCACTAACAGAACATCCTCATTAGAAATGATAAGGATAAATGAAACAAGTAAAAGCAGTAAAGGAACTTTTGTAAAAAGTATAAAACACTTTAGAAAAATGATTCTGCCACTATACATATACTATATGTATGTATGTACTTCTACACGCAGTACCTCTTGTTATAATAGAAGAAAAAAAATTTTGTTTTCTTTTCTTGCATATTTATAATACTTTTCACTTTTATTTTTCCTTTCTATGTGCTTTTTTTTCCCTTTTATTGTTTTCAATACATACCTATAAAACAAAACATCTGCTTGATTATAGGTATATTTCATTTTATAATATAGTAATAGTGTTTAAAAATCATCTTTACAATTGAAGCTACTCGTAATATGCTTGTTATTTGGATCTCATTTTGAAGTATTCCTAAAACTTATCTCATATTTTTACACTTTTTTGTTGTTGAAGAAATTTATTACAGGAACAGAATATTATGTACTGTACACGTAGTATATACCTACTCAAATTTCAAGAGAACAAAAAAAAAAGTAAATGGTTTTTTTATCCAATAAAGCTAACGAGGTACGGGGGGTATTGAGAAGACAAAAGAAAAAATGTTTTTCTTTATTATTTTTTTGATGTATTATGACATTAATAAAAATATATACTTATGTAACTATATATAGTACATACATATAATATGTACATATATATGTATTTGTAAAATTTTGTAAATCACTTAAAATGAATGATATTTCAAATTATAACCTGTAAAGGCTGTAAAGGATATAAAAAAAAATGGGTTTTTTTTTCTTCCCGATTTAAAATTTGTTTTCTTAAAAAAAGAAAAGCATGATTATATTAGTACATTTTCAAATGCAATTTCCTTTGAAGCTTTCGTACAAATTTTTATTTATGTAGGTATATTCAATTTTTCTTCTCCTAGAAATTTCTTCTCAAGTTATATAAATATAAAGTTAAATTTTTTTAAATTTAATTTTGGTGTCAGAATTCGATTGATTCTTGGTTTTTAATATTTAAAATTAATTTTTGTGAAGATTAAGTTTTACATTACTAAACGAAAAAGAGCACTATTTCAGTTGATCTTATTTGTTAATTTTCTTTACTTTTTTGTGGAACTCATGAATGGCTCTGTCACACAATCTTTACAGGCAAAAATCTCAGTGCAGTCTACAAACAAATGGAATCCATCATTCGAAGACTTCCGTGGATATTAAATTTTAACAAATACAAAGTAATTTTTTATTTTCATAATATTCATTATAAACTTTGACCTGTAGTCTTAATTCATAATATTATGATTTATTATCCTTAATTCTATAATTATCATTAATTAAAAAATATTTCTTTTAAAAGTATTTTAAATTTATTAAAATTTTTATGCTATATTTGTAGGTTATATTTTATCATCTTTTCTGCTTTAAAAGGATTTAGCTAAATCCACTAAAACAAAAATTGTTAAAACACAAAAAAAAAAAAAAAATAAAATAAAAAAAAAAAGAAACTGAATATAAAATTTATCAAATTTATTTTTGTGTATTAACATAGTGATTGATTGCAAAAATTTTTATATTCATGATATTATAGGTCATTTGCTATACACATACAAACTACACATTTATGTATGTATGTATACTAAATTATGTAAATATAGGTATATATGATACATACATACATACATATATTAAAATATTGTACAATTTTAAATGATATATGACTAAATTGGTTAGTGTTGACATTTTATCATGAAATAGGATTATATAAATGTGTTAGGTAAATTCTGTCACATAAAATAATGATTTAAATAAATAAAATATATTTCATATTCAAGTACATACTTATAATAAGAAAATAATGTAAATATTTGTGTATATGTATCTATTATTTCTAAAAATTTATTTTTATTTTTAACTAAATACCTGTGTATAATTTATTACTATCTAAAAAAAAAAAAAATATGACAACTACGACAAACCACTTTTAACACTTCATCATTAAAACTCACACGAACATACACAACCAAAAAGCAATTCAATAAAATATTCATCGTCCTTTTTTTTTTCAATCTAAACTTTAAAAAATATATGTACATATGTATTATGTATATTCATTTTATTTTGTAAAAATGGTCAACAATGTAAAATGAATTTGTGGCTTGAAAATATTCCTTATTATTTGAAATTGCATAAGATATCTGAGTTTTGTCTGTTTGATAATTAAATTAATGAGAATCTTAAAAATATTTCTTCTATTCAACATACATAATATGTATGTATATATGTACATAATACATATACTATCAGTATCAATACTTATGACCTAAGAAATATTTTAACTTTTAGTTTTGTTACAGTATGAACATTTTTTTTTCAAAAAGTTTAAAGTTAAAGAAAAAAATGGAAACTTTTTTTGTTACAGTTTGTCTGTCTGTATGGATGTCTTCATACAATAAGAATAAGTTTTTAAAGATTGTATACAAAAGATTGTACTTGAACGAGAAGAATATTATTTTATACAAAAGTTTTGTATCTTTTTCGTTTTATATACTTGTGCAATGGATATACATATGTATGTACATGTAGTATTAAATTCAAAATATTGAAGAAAATTTTATTGTATTTTATATACCAAGTATAGAACCATATTTCTTACACTTATCATGTGTAATTATATTTATAATTTATATAAATATACATATAAATATATATATACAAATTTATGTACTTACGTATGTGTACATATAGTTTACAAAAATTTCATCTTCTAATATGAAACCACATTGAACGTAAAATTTCTATTTTAATTTTGAAAGATTCAAAGAAAACAATTTGACATTTTAATATTATCTATATCCATTTATACAATTAATATAAGGATAACATTAAATATATGTAATATAAATTTAACAAAATATATTAAAAATACATAACATTGTAAAATATTGTATAGTTTTTAGTTAGATAGTCTCAAGATTTTTTGTCTTTAACTGTATGTAGCGTCATATATTAGAACAACAATCATCCATAGAGATTTTCTAAGAAAATAATAAGATAATCTTTAAAAGTTTTAAGGATATATGTACCTATCTATACCAAGTATATGTTGTATACATAAGGGCAATATAAGAAAATTGAAGGGTTTGTGAGAAAAGTAAATGTTATTATTATAAAGAGTGGGAATAAAGAGATTGCAATATAATCAAAAATTTTCTTACTGTAATCATAAAATGAACACAAATAAAAGAAAAAAAAGTAAAAGTAATATCGTTGAATAAATAAGATGACACTGTTTTTTATATTTTTTTATATTTTGAATTCACATCTTTTTTTTTTTTTTTTTTTTTAAGATGAAAAAAGTTATGATTTGAGCATTGTTTCAATAATACAAATAAATAATTCATATATGTAAGTGCTGTTGTTGTTACAATTTCTCCAGAACTATTTTTCTTATTGTTTTTTCTTCTTTTTTTATTTTTCATTTTAAAAATTATAAGTGATTCTGAAAGAAACTTTAAATCTCTGTATATAGTTTTCTGTAATAAAACATCATTAGAAAAATTGAAATCTGAAAGAAAAACATAGAAAAGAAAACAAACAAGCGAACAAATAAAAGAAAAAATGAATTGTTAGACAAAAAGAAAAACAAGAAAATATTTTTTTCATTCTATTTGTGAATTGTGTACGACTGCATGTAAAAAAAAAAAAAAAACAGCACAACGGAAAAACAGAAAAAGAGAAAAGAAAAATAAAAAAGAAAAGATGACTGAAAACTTTTCTTAATGGAAATGAATTTTTGTTTTTTGTTTCAATTTTAATGTTGAAATACTGAATTTGGGTTGAAAATACATCACATTACAAATCTGGAGAAATATCTTGGTGAATTAATTTTCTTTTTACTTTTGTTTTTATGTAGTACATACTTAAAGAAAAGTCAAACATTTATACTTATGGTTTTTTATTTATTTTCTTTTATAATAAAAAAGCCTTTTCTTGAATAAATGTTATTTTATATTTAATATTTATTTCAGATTTTATATTTATTTAAAAACAAAAAAAAAAATATATAATTTATTAAATTAAATATTTAACAAAAACATAAGAAATTTATTTTACAATTATGAAGAACTTTCAAAAGATGTATTTGTTTTCATGTGTGTTTACTTTGTTTCATATGACTGTTTTATGATTTTTTTTCTAAATAAATGTAGTAATAGAACTCATTAAAAAAAGCAAAAGAAAAAGGATTTTAATTTTGAATCTTTCAAGTTAATAGCATTTTTAATATCTAAATTTTCAAGAAAAATACTGAAAAAAAGAGGATTTTTTTTTTTAAATTTTAGATAAGAAAATCTTTTCAAGTGTATAAAAAAAACAAAACAAAGAATCAAAACCACTTTTAGATTTTAAAATTTTTTTAACAAAAATTACGTAAAATTAAATGGTCTGTTTGTTTTTTTTTTTTTCTTAAATTTTTTTACCATAAAATTGTTATATACATACGTACATACATATTTGGAAAAATTCCAATATTTAATAGACTAAAACATTTTTATCGAATTTCATTTAAAATTATTTATGATTACTTACATTTTTTTTTTTTCGTCGTTTTTATTTTATTTTCTCTTTCATGTTATTTTTATTCTATTATTTTTTTATTTTGGTTTTTTAAAAATAATAATCGATGTTTTTCTTTCAATAAATATTATTTTTTCTGCTTTTTAAATAAATTAGAACAAATAAGAAATAGTATTAAAAGTCATTTTAAGTAAAAACAAATAAAAAGTGAAAGCAGAAATTTTAAAAGCAAAAAAAAAAAAAAATACAAAATAAAATAAAAACAAACTTAGGAAGAGAAATTATATGGATGTTATTATGTTGTTGTTATTTTTTTTTTTTCTTCTAGTTTATTATATTTATAATTCTGTGTATTTTTTTATTTTTATTATTGCATAGACATTGCCGTTTGTTTTCTTTCTACTTTTGCTTATTGTTTTTATTTTACTTTTCTTTGTAATGCCTCATTCATTTTTATTTGGACAAATAAGTTTACCACCCAAAGACCAAGATGAGCATCAATCACAGACAAAATATATAATTTTTTGTTTTTGTTTTGTTTTATAATATACACAGAAGCATGATGAATACAAGCAAGTAATTTATTTTTTTAGTTTTTTTGTATTATGACTTTTACTACATACATATGTATGTATATACAACCTATATAATACATATCAGACATAAAACTAAGAAGAAAGACTTCTGCTCCTGGCAAAATGACCTTTTTATTTTTTATTTTTTCTTCATTCATTCAAAGAGAAAGATTCCGTTGAAAAATTGTATTTTTTTTACCTAGGATACAAAAATGTTGAATTTATATAAAACTATGATTACAAAAACAAACATACAAACAATATGTACATACATTGTATATACCTACATACATACATAGGTATATTAAGACAAAAAGCATATATCATAGTTAACTATGGGAAAAACAGTTTTTTTTTTTTTAATATAACTGCTAACATAAAAAACAAAAGGAAACTGAAAAAAACAAAATGAAGATGAAAAAGCATAAAGTGTCCTCCTTGATACAATTTTCTTTAATCGTTTTTTATTCTCATTTTCTTTTTTTCTCTTCTTGTTTTTTTTTTTTAATTCTATAATATTGTTTGCTGGTTAGCTAACTAGCTGGTTGTTGGTTAGGTTTTTGAATGATTCTGCACAAGTTGCCAAGAAAAAAAAAAAAACAAAAAATAAACATCAGATTACTTTCTCTCGAGGGTGGTATCAAATTTTATAGTTTTACAGTTTTACTAAAGTTACGATGATTTAAAGCTTGAATGTAATAAAACTTAAATCATAAAAAAATATATTTATACATAGGTTATGTTCATTTTTTCGTTAAGAAAAATTATGGTTTTGTATGTGCAGAAAAAAAAAAAGTATATATTGCAAAAGTAAATAGAGAATATTCTAGAATAGAATATGTATGAAGGTATATGTGAATGAGATATTATATAAAGGTGTTATAACATATACATAAACAAAAAAACAGATAAATTTTACAAAGTATAATGAAGTAAATCAAATTGCGCTTTTGTTAAGATCTTTTTGCAATTTTTTTTTAAGGTGTTTTATTATTGTGTTTCGTGGGATGAATTTTCATTGAAGTAAATAATGTTTACTACATAAAATTTAAAATAATTACTATAAAATAAGTAGGTTAATTACTATGAATTTCTTCAGATAAGAATCTTATTAAGACTCATATTTTGAAGAAAAAAAAATTGTAATTAATTGAGGTATAAAATTATTAGAAGAAGTGTTTGGAGTACCGTTAATCAACAAAAATTTGAACGAAATTTCTTACAAAATACCTTATTAAAAAATCTAGCTAAAAGAGATGTTTAAGTTTTTTAAAATAAAATTCCAGAATATGGAATAAAAATTTCGTTTGAGAGCCACTGAAAATACAGAAAAATGAATAATATTGCATACCTTCGGGGAGATAATATATGTTGTACTAAACATTAAATAAAGTTTTTGTTTAAACATTTTTCCCGGCGCCGATAAGGAAATAAAATGCGTCAGTTTTTTTTTTTTTTTAAATTTTGCCCAAAATTAGAAAGAAAAGAACAAAATAAAGAGGATAGATAAAAATATAATAAACCGAATAATAAGCATAACGTCTGCACAAAGTAATAATAATTAAAATAACAAAGTACATACATACATACATATGTACAAGAATCTTGACAAAAATGAAAAAAAAATATTAGTCATTTAATTTTTTAAAATATTTTAAATACATAATTCAATTACATTTTGTATAATTAAATTTTTATCTCATTAGAAGAACCTAATCTCTCATAATATTTTCTATATTATTTTCTAATGGGGACAAAAACAAAAGAAAAAAAAACAATGAGATTTATTCCAAAATTATTTCAGTAAAAATTTTAATTAATCTTTTGATACGGTCAAAAAGAAGCGAACAAAAACATTCTAATTTTCATTTCTTATTTTTTCCCCTTTTCTTTTTTTTTTTTTTTGCCTAGTCGTTAATTTTGAATGAACTAATATTTTTTGTTGTAATGTTTAATCTTTCTAATTGAATTTTCTGATTGCATTCATTTGTCACACCGGTCACTAGTGTCACTACCATTTTTTCGGTTTTGTTTTTTTGTTTCTCATTTATGGCACATTTAGAATTTTGAACAAAAAATATTTTTTGAAAATTATTAAGAAATTATGAGAAACTATGTGAATTATAAAAATATAGAAAAGTTTATGAAATAAGATACTAGTTCTAAATTTTTTTTGTTTATGTGTGCGTTTGTTGGTATAATTCATTTTTCTTTTCCTTGGTGTATTACAATTTCTAGGGAAACTTCCATTTAGCGAGCGTAATTATTGAAACGGCACTTTTCTATAACGGTACTTTGAAAGGTCCTCCTTAACGAGACATACATATGTCATTATTGCCACAAATTCCATTTTATAGCCGAAAAGTACCGTTTAAAACTGAAATGCTTTATAAAAACCGTTATTTCACCGTTTAAGGAAATTCTAGGAAAACACTTAATTTTGGATGTTAAAGACAACTTCTTCTTCTTTCTAACACATTTTATTTCACTTCGATCAGGTTAATAGTGCTAGAGATATAGGGACTTAAAGTCAAAATTTCGTTTTTTTTTTTTTAAATCGATTTTTCAACTTCTTTTCATGACGATATACATATCTCTGAAACTTGAAAAAGGACATATGTACATATATGTATGTTTTTTGATATCATATAAAATGTTATTTTGTCGTCTTCACAATGATAACTCATATGTCCATATAAATCTTATACATAGAAAAGTAAATGAAAAAATTTAACAGAGAAATAACGGTTTTTATAAAACATGTCAATTTTGTCACAAAATTCTTACGGTACTTTTCGACTATAAAATGGAACTTGCTCCAATAAGGACATCGACATATGACGTTAAAAGAGACATTCAAGAGCTTCTATATCAAAAGGTTTCATTCCAATATCTCGCGCTCGCTAATCGGAAGTTTAGCCCAATTTCTTGAGTCTGCATAATTCCAATTTAATTTTCTTTTTGTTTTTTGCTTTTTTATTCGCGTTATTGTGAAGAATAAAATCTTCAGATATGGAGAGTTATGGATGATGTATAACAATGTTATATAAAATTTTTTTGTAAGTATAATCATCATTCAACTCATTCGTTCATTTATTCCCGTGTAGTTTATGTATTGTACATATACTGTTCGTTATCTGTTATTATCATCATCATCATCTATTCTGTTTATCATTTCATTCCTACCAAGAAAACCGCACATCTAAGAATTTTAATTTAATCCTTTTTATTTTTATAGTGTTGGTTCTAGACGACTAAGATGATCGGTATTTTGTTGGTGTTTTTTCTTCTTCTCTATTTCATTATTATTATATTTTTTTATTGTGTCTCAGTTGGTAGTTATACTCATTTTAATTCAAAGAACAATGCTTGAAGGTTTCACAACCCCAACCAACAAGATAATATTATCATAAGTCTTCTTTCTAATTATTATTCAAATGATGGAAATTTTTTAAAATGAGAAATGTTATCTATAAACCATTTTTTTCCACGTTAGCACAGAAAAAAAAAAGAATAAAAAACAAACAAACAAAATTAATTACAATGCCAAAAAAAAAGATAATTTTTCTAATATTTTTTATTTCTTAAGAAAATGGAATAATAAGACTGCAATAAAAAATGATATTTTTTTTTCTTAGAAATTATTAAAGGGATTTAATTTATTAGCATGTATTATTTGTTGCGTTTTCATTCTTTTGAATATGAAAAACTAAATATGAAGTACATAATATGTAAATTAAATTATTCATTTGTTTGAATATGTGAAATTCTTAACGACACTTTTCACGTATTACGAAATTACACGAAAATAACAAATTTTCTCTTGATTTTCACAAGGAAAAAAACGAAAGAAAACACGATTTAAAAATAATGTTGTGTTGTTACAATCGTTTTTTACTAAGAAAACAAAGAATTTTCTTAATAAATTTTCAATTATAATTTAATTGAAAAATTTTTATGAAATAAAAGATAAAAGTTATACCTTTTTTTTTTTTTTTTTGTGAATTGTTTTTGAAAAGAATATTGAAAATGTGCAAGAACAAAAAAAATAAAAACAACCTAAACTTTTTTGTACTAATACACTGAGGCAAACTATTATATTATCTATATGGAAAAAAAAATGAAGATGAAAAAAAAAAACAATAAAAAATAAAAGCAGAAAAAAAAAAAGATGAATTGTAAAATAAATTCAAAATTAGTACAACTTTGTATTATAGTTTGGTCCATTGAAAGTTTCTCTGAATTTAAGAATTAAACTTTTTTTTTTATTTTGATTTTAAATACCGAGTGAGAAATATAACATAAATTCTGCTTTTCGAATTTTTTCTGTTGAGTTTTAATTACTTCGTTAAGAGTTAGTAGTTAGTAAAGTATTGCATTTCAAATAGTATTATTTTAGCATAGAAAAAAATAATAATATAAGAAAACTTTCAAAAAAGTATAAATTTTGAAAAAATAGGAAAACAAAAGATAAAGTTTGATGAAATATGTATGTATGTTCTGTATTTAAGTTTAGTCAATAGAAATGTGTACGTAAAATGTAGGACTTATTGTTGTTCATTTTTTAAAAAAAAGTAGTAGTTATGTGGTTAAAAAGTAGAAAATATATTTCATGCATTTAAATTACAAATTTTTAATTTTTAAGGAGAAACTAATTTACATTTTCGACTTTTTTTGTTTTTTGTTTGTGTTCAAACTTAGTATTTTATTTCAAAAAATATTTGTTCAATTAAAATAAATTTGGAATATTTTAAATATGAATTGGGTTTACATATGATAATTATTTAATTTTTTTTCCTTCTAGGTATGTTGAAGATGAAATTATCATTTCATGAAAATTGGTAAGCATTAAAAAATTTCTTTTTAAAAAGTCATTTTACAACACAATAACATTAAAGTTAAAATCTTAATTTGGGACTAAAGATTCATACCACGTCATAACGCTGATTTTAGGTCTCACAAAGAAAAATAAATTAAAATACTTACTTTAACTTCATAATCACTCGAATAAATGATGATTTGTTTTAAATTTATGGCTTCCAAACGATGTGTTCATTTTGAGTCGAGACGTGGAACCTTTGTTTTCTTTTAATATTTTTTAGAAGAGTTGACTTTGCTTTAGAAATTTCTATTTCTTGAATCTTCTAAAACCCAAGTTATTCTGATCCTATTGACAATCGTTCTTATTATTTAAAAATCAATTGGTAGCTCGGTGCAGTTAGCTGGCACTTGAATAGTTAGAATATTCATCGTGATCCTGGACCTAACTTTTTAAAAATTTACCTAAGCAATTCGCTGAATTAAATGACGGTTGTAAAAAACAAAAATGATTTTAAAATATTGACCATCATGAGTAAATTGAGTCCTTTTGAATTTAACTTTATTGAGTTACAAATAATTCGAAAGTATTTTAATAATTTCCTTTAAAAAACGGTACGTTTCTGTAAAAAAAGTATACCAATGCGAAAATAAGTAGGTTAACAAGTCACAAAAAAAAAATAATAAAAATAAAGATTGAAATAAATTTAATTTTTTTTTAAATATTAAAAAGTCATAGTTACTTTTTTTTTTTTTTGAGATTCTAAATTATGGTAAAAGTATAACGTAATTTCAAATTTTACATAATTGTCGAGATTATACATAAAAAAATATTTCTTTTTAAATTAATTAAAGTATATTTTAATGACGCATTTTAAAATACGTTTAATCTTTAACTATCTATTGACATGATTACCCATTTTTTTTATAATTTATTTTGTAATAATCTTTAATTATTGAAATTTAATCATCTTTAATTACAATTCATATAATATAATAAATCAATTATTTATAAACTTTAGAACTGCATAATAATCATAATGTTCATTATACATATTTATGTATAATAAAAATATGAAATTTAAAAAAATGCCATTCTGTACATTAATAGTCTGGGTTATCACATTTTTATCAATTTTAAGATACATTTAATAATGTACGTTATAACTTGTATAATATATTTTAAAAATTGCATACGTAGTACATATGTATATGCAAACATGCATTTTCTTATCAATAACTATTTTGTCTGGCTGCTTTTATTATTATTTTAATTATTTTTATTTGACCAAAAAAAATTAGTAAAGTTTAATAATTATTTATTTTTTATTTCCATTAATTCATGTACAAACATATGTAATTAATTTGTGAATTTCACGCGTTACACTCTTTTTTTACTTTTTTTTTTTTTCAAATTTTTGTGCAAAAGCTTTTATTTTTGTATTACGAATTCTTCGCCATTTTTCTTCTCTAATTATTCTACAGAATAAGATTTTGACCTTCTATTTTTTCTTTTTCTTAGGAAAAATTATTGAATTGTGAAATTTTTTTGAAAATTTTCTTTATTCAGATTATTTTCTAATTGTTGAAACTGATGATAAAGCTACTTTTGCTGTTTCATTTCATTCGCAATAAATTCTAAATTAGCACGTAAAAAATTTTCCATTAAATAAAAATTCTATTATGCTTTATTGATATCTGGCTATTATATTTATTTGTGTGCTAAATTTATAATAATTTAATTATTAGTTCTATTTTTTATTATGATTTTTATTTTTTTGATTATAAAATTAGAACGTTTTAATAAAAACAGAACATTTTTTAATCTACTTTTGACCTAAATTAAACAAAATCAATTTTATTGTTGTTGTAATAATTCAATTGATTTGTAATAGGCGAAAAATTAAAAAAAATTAACAAAGAAAATTTTTTACAATCCTTAATTATATTTAAGAGACAAGATTTTGAGCAGAACATTTAGTAATGCGTATATACGTCACAAGCCCATAGAAATGTGTACAAATATAAAAGAAAAAAAGAGAAAAAAAACTACACAAAGTTGTAATTTGTGCAAAGAAATAAAATTTATCTGATGCAATTTAGCAATTTATGTGCAAAATGAATTGTTGTTTAGCGAAAGTTATTCATTCTCACTCCATCTTTAGGTACTTGTCCAATAAAAAAGATACTGGTCTGGAGTATAAAACTATCTGTTCACATATAGAAATACCTGTACTTTTAGTGTAGCTAAATTTTTTTTTTTTGCTTTTTCACCTGTCTGCTGCATATGGTCATCATCATCATCATCTTCTGTATATTTTTGTGATTTGATTGATCGATTACTTGCAACGACTACAAAATACATATAAGTTTTATCTCCAATATTACGTTCGCATAGTACGTATGTACAATGTACATACATATATGTATATTTTTTTAGTTTTACCACTTAAACATTCTCATTTTCCATGAAAAGAAGTGATGCAAGATTTTGAAATGATTTCTTTAAATTTTAGTCTTTTGTTTTATACGAAACACAATTTTTTCTCCTAGCTTTCGTTTTTTCTTTGTATCATTATTTTCCTTTTCTCTTGAATTCAACTTAATAAGCCCATTCCTTCTTTGGGTGCATACATTTAAAATGTTCAGGTTTATAATTTTTTTCAATTAAAAAAATAAGAAAAAAACCTCTCAATGTATCTTTTTAGTTAGCCAGTTTCGTTTTAATTAAATGAACAAAAAACTTGTACCTACTGCATAATATTTTGTATATTTCAAGTTATAGCCTCAATTTTGCAAAAATTGAAAGAAAAAAAATATGTAGAACGCAAAAAAAATTACAAGATTTTTTTTTTCTTCCATAAAACTATTTTTTATTTAAATACAATCAAATTGGCTGATGTAATGCCCCTATAAAAGTTACTTTATGTTCGTTAATGACAGGTGTGTTTTATATTATATTTATAAAAAAAAAATAAATAAAAAAAAAAAAAAAATTATGAAAATTGCAAGCATAAGAGTAATTATTATTAATGTGTAATGTTGTAGACAAAAAGAATGGGTTATAAAGTAATATTAAGAAAATTATATTGTTAATTCCGATTGATAAAATACAACAAGGTCTTATATAAAAATTTACTTGAATACATTACTAGTATTTAAATGCACTCTCGTATTAAATAACTTGCATTTAATATCTATATTATTATTTTTTATTTATGCTATTTTTAAATCTAAAAAGAAAATTTACTTGCTAATTTACTTGCAAAAAATTTTAATTATTAGGTTTACATTGAATGTGATTTAATGTTGTCATAACAATTAATTTTCAAACATGTTCATAAAAATGTTGACTTTTTTTTAGATTTTCAGCATAAAGTTAAGAATATTGGCAAACAGAATATTTAAGACAAACAAATTAAAAATATATAAGCTTGTAGGATTCTTTCTAATTAAAGTTAAATTGGAAACATCTTAGAGATTATGTCGCATAAAGTCAGACAAAGTATAAAAAAATAGTTTTTTATAGCTTGTAGATTTTTCTCAAAATATTATTTTGAAATTAAGTGGCTACCTTTGGAGTTTTCTTTAAAAAAAAGGGAAAAAAAATTGCAATCAAACTCAAATTATTACTGGAAACTAAGCAACAACAGAAAACTGATTCATTGGATTGGGGAATGTTAAAAAATGCTTGAAACTTTCTTAAGTTATTATAAAAAATTATGGTATTATCTTGATTGTGAAAATCTGCTTATTTTTTAAATAGTTGAAGATAGAAAAGATAATAAATTTGTGTAGAGGAAATAAAAAAAAATAAAACAGTAGCAAATCATGTTTTTGTTTACTTGGTTCACCTGTTTTAAAAGATAAAAAATACTTAAATGCTCTTAAAATTTTTCGAACATTTATATCTGAAATCCTCATAAAATTATTTTTAAATCAAAAGAACAAAAAATTATTAAAGAAATTTTAATACATTATCTGTAGGTGGGTAGAATGTTATTTTTTTCAAAAAGATTTCTATCAGATATTATTTTGAATATCAATAAGAAAAATAACTCTTATCAATTTTGAGATGTTTCCTTTGAACAGGAAAACATAAAAATATTTTCTTTTTATGAATTTAAAACATAAAAGACATCATATTAGTGCGCAAATCATATTTCAACCTTTTGATAATTTCTTTTATAGTTTTTATGTTTTTGTTTTTTGTTACATTTTCATGTATAAAATCTTATTTCTCACGAAAGCTTGTAAAAACAAACATCATATACAATGTCAAATATATAATAAATATTTTTAATGTATGTTTTTTTTTATATTATGTCGTATTTAAACTTTTCCTTTTTTGTGTTATTTTATTTATATTTTGTATCATTGAGAACAGAATCAAATATCAATGCATGGTATGTATATGCAATAATACTACACGTATATATAAGTATATAAAATTTATTTAATAATATTTGTGTATATATGTAGATATATAGTTATTATCATCATATTATTAATCTTACTATAGCATGCTTATCGGTTCAACTTGACCTGAAACATTTTTTTTCCTCAATTCAATGATAAGAATTAAGTGTATTATATTATTTAAACTTGCGCATATTATATAAAAAAAAATTATAATGTGAATGTATTTTCATTTAAAATTCCAACACAAAAATATCCCAATATTTTTGCAAAAAATGAATTCCCTTTATTTATGTAGGATCCTAACTTCTTAATTTGTACCAATTCTCGTTTACATTTGAAAATATTTTTTAAAATTTTTTTCTTATGTTTTTTCATCTGTTGAGAAATTTTTCCTGGAAAACTTCATAGGGACCAATTTCCAATGCGCAAGGCTATTCAATTAGTTTTTCATCCATTTCTTCTTCTCTAGTATCATATACACAGCATCTGATTACTGTAGCACATTATTGCATTGTTTTTGTATTTGTTATCACTTAAGATTTACCAGTTTTATTGTATGAAACTAAAATACCAGTTTTACAGCATCCGCGTATTGGAATATTTTGGAAAATAAAAGCAAATAATGATGCTGATGACGACGATGGTGGTGATATCAAATTTAAGATTTTCAATTCATTCAATTTAGTTTGCTCTTAAATTTTATTCGAATCGGATGTAAATTTATCTGGTTAAAGTCGGTGAAGTGTAATTTTTGGTGGTACTGAAAAATATATTAAAAAAATAATAATAATAAGAAATTTAAAAAAATTTACTCTCTTTGAATTTATTAAAACTTTTCATAAAGAAAAACAAAAAAAAAAGAGGTTATGTTACAAAAATGTGAATTTGATTGTGAGTTTTATAATTTTTTACATAATGCAATTCAAATGAAATGATTTTTATTCACGTAAAAAAAATTTTTACATCTATTTTGGTTGCAAAATAATATTAAAAAAAAAAGAATTTACTGTATGTGCAGCAAAAAATAAAAATAGAATAAAAAAAACCTAAGGATAATAAGGACAGAAAAAAGTACATACAAGGAAAAAGCTTAAAATCAATCAAAGCTCTGCAGTAGTAATCGTAATAAAAGGGAGAAAAGTGTGAAAAAAGCTTATATATTCTTTTTTTTTCCTTTCATTTTCATTTTTGTTTTTTTTTTTCTCGAATTTTTCAATATTATGTCCTCATGTACCACCACCCATATTTTATAAACAATTTTTTTTAAAAATATTTTCTGAATGTCCTCATGGATTAATGAGTTTTGTAAATTCTGAGAAATTTAAGTTCATAGTGAATTCCTGAATGTTTCGGTTTTTTTTTTTCTGTTTTTACTTCACGTTTAATCACACCTACTGTCTGGAGTAGATATAAATTAAATGAATGTTCGTAAAAATTTTCAGCAAAAAAAGATTTTTTTTTAATGTTGGTGTTAAAATTTAATTGTAAAACTTTGTTTGAGAAATTTTCCTTAATATAAAAGAAAAATAATGAGAAAATATAACTTTTACAAATGAAAATCGTTACATTTTAAATTAATTTGTTTTCAAGACTATATATTTTTTTAATTTGAAATTTCTCCGTTATTTCATTATTTTTCTATATACTGTTTTTTAATAGAAAAATAAATTTTATTATAGAATTAAGATTTAGTTAAATTTATTTAGTAAACAATTTATATACGAACGATTAGTAAATTTTTTTTTTGTCTATTTTTTGTTGTATTTTATACATGATTAAATTTTCTATTGACGTTACAATTGTTTATTGAAAAAAAAAAATAAATAACTGATGTTTCTGAATAAATAATAAGTGTTTAGAAAGTTCTTTTTTGTAACAGATTTATTGTTCAATTTTTAAAATAAAAATATAAGTCGTTAGTAAAAGTGAGAAAGTTCAGCATTTTTTGCTGTTGTGAAGAGTTTATAAATAATTTAAAAAAAAAAAATTACAAAAAATGGCAAAAACACGTTGTAGTTTTATTCTACGTTGGATGATTTTGATTAATGGAATTTTATTTGTTAGAACAACTATAACTATTGAACAAGTCTCAAAACCAGCAGGTATGTGTTGAAATGGATTTTTGCTTTTTAAAATTGCACTTAAAATCAAATCATGTTAATGATAATTTATTAAATTTATACTTTGATTATTTTTGTTTTGAAAGATATTACAAGGCTAACGGTGTATTTATTAAAACTTAAGAGAACCCATGGATTTTTTTATTGGAAAAGGAAATTTAAAATTTGACTTTTTTACATTCAATATCTTTTTAAATCAATAATTCTAATTCATGAATGGAAAAAAATGTTTTACAAAACTTCGTTTTGTTGTTTCATATTTTCTCTGAACTGTGGTTTCAATTCAAACATTTAAAATTTTTATTCACTTTTAAAAATACAGAAGTTGATTTTAGCGTAGTAAAATTAAATTCTTTTGAAGTTTTTTATAAAATAATTTCATTTTAAACAAAAGATTAAACATTTATTAAATTTTTATTTCAGTAAAATGTAACCTATGGCATGATAAAAATAAATTTAAAATGAAAAGAGATGAAAACGTTAAAAAAAATTCATATTTGTGTTTTTACTAGTAAAATTCCTTACAACGAAATACTTTTTTTTGTCACCTTAAATCGAATATTTCAAAAACAAAAAACACAAAACAAAATTTTTTAATTTTCGCATTTAACATTTAAAATGAACTCTATTTTGTAAATATTTTTAAAAATTTTTATTAACTATGGTAAACATAATTTATTATCATTTCAATGGGATTATAAAGGTCAATAATAATTTTCAAGAAAAATATAATTAATTTTTTTGTTTTTGTCATAAAATCAGGATAAGAATAAATGAAATATGAAGTGGCTTTCATATAAATAAAAATGTATATAAATATTTACATCAGGATGTATACCTATAATTTTTGTTTATTTTCATTTAATTCTCTACCATATTAATTGAAATATTTCTTTTTAGATAACTTTAGCAAAAAAAAAAAAAACAACAACAAAGAAATGAAAATATTTGCAATTGATATTAAAAATAAAATATTATAAATTATCATATAAAATATCATGTTACGCATATCTCTAAGATTATAATTATATTTTTAACCCTTAGGCGATTCACGTTATCATTAGCTTTAATTGGAAAATATTATGCTAATATAAAGTAGGAAAAATTCTTGAAGAATTTTTATATTTGCTTTTGTATTCAAGATTATTATTATTATTATTATTCTCGATGCAAGAAAATTCATACAAAATTAAGTAGAGCGTTTAAATTGAGATTTTTATTTTTGTTTTTTTTAATTCAAAAAATTTTTGTGTATCTTATTTAATGAAATTATAAATTGTTTGTTTTCAACAAAAAAAAAAAATTGAGATTTTGATATGAATTATTCGAAATTCTGATATTTTTGCATAAAAAATAAAAATTTAAGAAATTAAAACAGCTTTTTAAATGTTGTTCAGAAAAAGGAATTCTTTCAATTTTTTTTTTTGTATTTCGACCATTCCAAGCGTGACGGACGGGACATTGAAGCAAACTTTTTTTAATCATTTTACTTTTACGTTCATATAGTTCAAATATATTCCGGTTAAATGTAGAAAACTAATGATCCACCCAAAAACCTACCAAACCGAAGAGGAAGATGTTTTCCAAGAACTCTTGTTTTAATTTTATAAGGCTATAAGTATGTAGCTATGATAGACGGGACATGAAGTGACACTCGTATTTAAGAGTCACAAATTCAACATTAATTTTCTCCAAAGTATATTACTTCACACCTCCTGTTTAATGGTAAATTTTAAGTTGGTAGCAAACTACGTCAGAAATTTCTTATTTCTCTAACTCGCGCAACCTAAAGTATAACAAATTATGTTTGCCAGGTGCGTATGACGGACGGGACAATTGAAAAATACCAAATTGATTTTATAAAATAAAAAGAAAATAATAAAATTAAAAACTGAAATTATTTTTTTTAAAAATAGTTTATTAGTATTTCTTTTGGATAATACACGTTATAAAGATAAAACAACGCTGTACTATTTGTCATAAAATGCATTTGGTAACTACATATTTATTTCAACTCAAAAACACTACATCTAAACATATTAAGGGTAGGTGTGATGTGTGTGTTATGTTTATGTACCTGATTTTTTTTTAAAAAACAAGTTTTGGTAATAAAAGAATATTATAGTAGTGAAGTAAACTACCTGGATAACCATTTACCCTATTTATTTTAAATTTATCGAAAAAAAATGTTTAGGTTTGATGTTCAGTTCGCGTGCAATGGTCGATTTCGCTAAAAAAAAAGTGAGATTTTTTAAACACAAATAATTTAAGAAAAATACTTCTTCAGGATATTTTTCTTTGGATTTTCCTATTGACAGTTTTAGAAAAACCTATATGAGTCATCTACAGAATTCCAAAATCCTAACCTCACAATTCAATCTATGATATCATTTAAAAATTTTCAAGATATTTTAAACAGTTTTTTCATAATTTTTGAATAAAACTCTTCAATGTTACTTTTAAGAATTATTAAGGATTTTAATCGGTTTGACATGGATAAGAAGAGACAAAATGTTTCTCTTCTATTTTCTCTATTTTTTCAATGTTACAGTCGAGCGAGACAAACCAAAGCAAAATCGTCTTTCAAATGTAATTTTAAATCCAAAACCGCGCATTTTTTTCGCTTACAAAATTATCTTAAAAACACACGATTTTAATTGAAATTATCAAAAACTTTCGAAATATTTATTGAGAATTAAAATCGCTGTAATTTATATGTGTCATCAATATGGTTTATCGAAATTGAATTTCTAAAAAACAAATTTTCCATTGTAACTAATTCAATGACAAATACAGTCGTCTTTTAATTAGAGATCAATAAACTTAAAGTTGTCATCAACACCCAATATAATCAACATTCAAGATTATTTTTGACCTAAAAGATTGATTTCGGACAAATTAATCATGATAAGAAATTAAAGTTTCTTAATTCTAATATTTTTGATTGGTTTTAGGTATAAAAAACAACATAATGCCGAAAACACAAGCTCTTAATGACTCACAATAGAATTCTTAATATGTCATTCTGATTAAATGAGTAATTGACAGAATATATGTATGTAACTCATCATCATATATCATCATATGGGTACTAAGACAACTTAATTCATTCATTTATTATAGCTTTGACTTCATAAGGACATTATAAGTATAATTTTCTAATGTATTGAAAAAAAAACCAATATTTTGTCTCCAATATTTTGTTTTTAATTTTTAATATTTTATACTCCTGTGACTTTTTTTTTGTTAAATAATATAGAACATCCTTTTCATTTGTAAAACCTAAATAAACATAGAGAGTCCATATTTTTATATTCCTTGCTGTCATATATATATATGTATATACATATGTACCTATTTATATTAAAATCACAAGGACATAATGTATAATTTTTTGCGGGTTAGCCGTACTAAACTCAATAAGTTTATACCAGGATTAAAGAATGTTTATGAGCTTTGGGCTTGTTAATCCTGATCTATGTATTTATTTTTCATTCCCCCGTTATATAAATACTTATATGTGTACATATATACTAAATAAAATTGTATTATTTTTTTGTTCACAATTCGGGAATCGGGACCGATATTGCTATTACTCGTTGGGTGGAAGAGTATATACTACGTGTATGAAAAAAAAAAAATCATATTCAAGTGACTATTTATACATATGATAGACAACATGATTGCGTAAAAGCATAACATAGAAAATGGTACTAAAAACATTTTACAGCATTTCTAAATAATTTTACTTACGGATGAATAACCGTATCATGAACAAAATATAAATAAAATAAAATGAAATAAGATTATTTAAAAAAAAGAATAAAGAAGAAAAAACTAGAAACGTGTATACATAGTATACATATAGTAAAATCTGTTGTTATATGATTGAAATTAATGTGCCTTGAAAAAGCACTAAACAGGATAAGTATGAGAAGAATGTGTACTTTGAAGGATCTGGGTGGAGAATTGAGAGACAAAAACAAAAAAAAAAATGTAACAGAAAAACATTTTTCTTTCTCCTATTCCCTTCCCTTAGCGTATGAGCTGAGTCAGATATAGCTAGTCAGATTTTGTTTGTGCTGTTGTTACGCTACGAATTGAATTATATATTTTATTCTATGTAGGTACATGGGTCATTTTAGGTCACTACTTGATATTGTATTTAGTAAGGATGAGTCATAAACAAGATTGAATGGAACCGTATCTAATTTTGTTGACATTTTCTGTATACGGAATGCTACTTGTCTGTTTATCTTCAAATACACAAATTAAATTATAAATAAAAACACAAAAATATTCGAAATTCCAATTTTTTTTTTCAACCGAATTCTTCTCTACATGAAAAATGTTTTATATCACATTTCGTTGGTTGAGAACAAATATACTTTTAGTAACAAAAAAAGCCTCATCGTTTTTTATTTTTGTTATGAATTTTGTCTGTAATAATAAGGGCAGGAATAATATCTATCTTCTTATATATTACATACACGAAAAATGTCAAGATGTCATAGTTATGTACCTATGTAGCAGTGGTGGTAGTCGTTACAATTTCTTCCATTGCAAATATAAAGAGTCATATATGAAATTTTATGAGAAAAAATTTTTAAAATGAAAATTTTAAGAACCAACAATGAGAAAAAATTGTACTGTTCTGTAGGTTAGTAAAATTGCAGAAATAATTTAAAAAATTTCGAATAAAGGCCAAAAAAGACATTAAAATTTGAATAATGTTTATGTCATAGATTTTATAAAATATTCATAAATGATATGAAGATTGATTACCGTAATTAATTTTTAATTGGAAACAATATGCAAAAAGGAATTAGAAAAATAATCAAAAGTTTCAATGAAAAATTTTATTTTGGTATTAAAAGGAAAGCATAGTAATTTATGTACCACTGATTTTTATGTGTGTATTGATTATAAATGAAATAGAACATCATAAATTACTTATACGAAAGATAGGTAGTTTTAAATTATAGCTTGTAAAATCATCATTTTTTTATCTTTACGTTTTGCGTTAATAACTTATTGGCATCAACAACACACTTCCAATAATTCCTGATTATTGGTAATCAATTTTTATCATTGAGGGTTTTATTAGTTTATTATTTTTTTTTGGAAAAAACAGGGAAAACAATAAAAATGAATGGGAGAAAATATATATGGTTTTATTATTTAAAGTATGAGTGTTGAAATTTTTTTTTATTGTTTAGTGTAAGTACCGTTTTGGCAATCAAAATAAAAATTCTTGATTTTTGTAGTCATATACTGTTTGCCTATAATACACTTTTCCTATTTGGTAGAGGTTTTCAAGGATGGTGGACTAGGAAGCCTCAAACCTATTTTATATTTACTTGAACGGTCTCATAAAGCTAAAAGGCTAAAAAAAAAAGAATAGGCTGAAATCTCGAAAACCAACGTTTGCATATACGGAGTAGGGACTCTAAAACTTTTTATATATACTATATACAATATAAATTGTATTCTTTGCCTCATCAGCCATGTTTATTTGACAAAACTTGAATGGAAACAAGATTAACAAATTGGAATTACTAAAGTTCCCTTGGAAGCAATATTCCAAACGAATCTTCCAGTACTTCAAAAAGAAGTTGGACTGAAGAAAGAAATGATATTATTTTACGGTACTTTATGATAAAACTTTATTTATATATTTCGTGTTTTGAAACTTTGACTTATATCTCCTATTAGTTCTTATATCTTTTTTATACAGTTCCTAGTATAATTCTTCTACACTCTGTTTCATTACTATATCACCTGAGTTTTCTTTTTCTATTATAATAAAAAAATCAGGCAGGTAGATTTAAGGAATAGAATAAGTATACACTCTATACACTTGTTTAAAATAAAAAAGGTGTATTTATTTCATCCGTTATATAAAATGTTAAAACAAACCTTTTTTGTACCGTTTTATTTTACTATCCCCTACGTAAAATTTTAATTATTTTAATCCTAACAAAACTCAGTTTCTGTATTGTGAGTTGATTAGTCGTTGAGTTAGTAAGTAGCGAAATAACAATACCTCCTGGAAAATATTTATCAGGTGTGTGTGTGTGTATGTGTGTGTTAGACATGGGTAGAATACATGAAACCATAGAAAATTTTCTTAGAAATTCAGAATCATATACATACATAGTTGTGAAAAAATCCGAGGACCGAAAAAAAAATATCTGAAGGGCAAAAACAGCCAATTGTCAAATTAGCAAATAATTCAACGGAAAGATAAAAAAAAAAAATCTGAAATTGAGCTTAATTTTTCGCGCTCAATGGCATATGGAGTGGTTAAAAACTGTGAATTTTTAAAAATTAGAAATTAAAGACAACCCTTTCACTAATCCCATTACACAAATCCGCCTGACAAAAATTCACAAGGACGAACATGAACAGAGATTGAAGCAAAGTAAACCGATATTATTATTTTTGTTTTTGTATCGTTTTATAAAAAATGTATCACTGAAGGTGAAGGGAAAAAATTCAACTTGAATGGTTTGAATTCCGATTTGACCATTTCATCGGAAAAAAATATATGATTTTCTTTAAAAAATATTTGTTTAATTTTTTTCTAATAATTTAATTAAAAATTCACTTTGAATTGAGTTTAATTCAATTAAAAAATGACAGAATAATAAACCACTCTACGTTTTTTCATAAATTATAATTTTGTAAGTTTCCCTTTTTTTCTTCTACAAAATCCTTTATATGAAAGCATGAATAACTTATGTTGAAAAATTAAAATTTTTTCATAATTATCTCATTAAAATTTATTAAATTTTTAAATATATAGGTATATTTTCTTCCATTGATTAAATTACGTCTTTTAAAAAAAAAAAAAAAAACACAATACCTTCAATATTTTCTGAAAAAAAAAGTTCTTAATTAAATACTAATCATTTACAATTTTATAATAAATCTCAATTTCGCACTTCAAAAGGTAACTTAACAACACTATTCTGTGAAGTATAATTTAAAAAATTGAAAACTTTCTTTTATAAATTATATGTATCTATGTATGTATTTTTGTGTTATAGTTTCTTGTTTTCCTTTTTTTTTTTCTTGTGTAAACTAATAAATATTAAATTTATGTGTAAAACTTATAGTTAAAGTAGGTACTTATTTCATATTGTATACAATATGTATTTCAATGTGACAATAATATTACATAACAATCACTTTTATATAAAGTGAATTGAATATTGTATTTAGATACAATTCTATTCTCTATATAATATGTATGTATGTATATACGGATACTATAGAAAAATGTAAATGTAGTTACTTGAAAAATTTTACAATTTCTTTATTATTTAAAATATAAAAAATAGAAAAATTAAAGTAGAACAAAAACAACAAAAAAAAAAAGAGAAAAAATTTTCATTTGAATTCTGTTCATGAATTTGAAGTACTTGAAAGCAATTGACATAATAACAATTGTTTACTTGAACGTTGTTCTCATCGTTGCTGAAGGTGTAGAATTGTTTTCGCATTTCTATGTTTTTATATCATTTTTGTTGTTGTTGTTGTTGTTGTTGTTTTTAACTTAAAACTGTTTGTAAAGAGTCACAATTTCATTTTATAATCAACAAAATGTACTCTTTACTAACTATATTGCAATACAATTACTATGATGATGATGATTATGATTGTACATACATATGTACATGCATATGCACATATATAATAGTAAAATGTAAGTGCATACATACGAGTATATATGTACTATATATAAGTGTGTTGATTGAAGTTATGTGTATGCACTTTATACTGCAAAAACAATGCACATACAAGTACTAACTGTATGTTTGTATGTATTTTAAGTACATATGATACATATACTTAGATATAAATGTAATATGAAATTGCTTGGTTATGCAGTAAAAATGTACTCTTCCATTACAACACGAAGAGTATATTGTAAATGTATAAGAAGGATATAAAACATATATACATACATATATGTACTATATACGTAATATATAAAACAGAACATCATTTAAAAAAAAAAAAAAGAATTATTAGAATTATTTTTTTACTCTTTTTTTTTTTTTTATTTTGGAAATTAAGAAACATTCAATATACGCTTGAGTGCATGCACTTTTATTAAAGTTTCAATTAAATTGATATTCACCATCATCTCATCATCGTCATCCAATTTTTTTCGAAATGTAACAATAAGCAGAAACTACTCTGTTTTTTATTGTAAGATTATCTACATTTCACAAAAAATTTCTTTATTCTAATATTTTATGCAGTGAACATCAATTTTTATTTTTATACTTTTCATTTTTTTTTTTTCACTCCAAAAAACCATCATAAAAAGAAAATATTTTATTTTCTTGGCATATTTTTTAAAAAAAATTAGTTACTTAATTGCTGTGACATCAACATAGTGAAAATAAGTACCTATACATACATATGAAGTTGTTGAAACACACTATACGCTATAATGCTTTGCACAATGATGTAAATTCTTTAAAAGTTTTATCTTTAAAAATTTTATATAAAATATTTAAAATTTTTGTTGTTGTAGATTAAAGAAAAATAAGGATAAAAAGTGGTGGAAAAAAAAATTTAGATAAAATTTAAAAAAAAAATAATAGGACTACATATATATTATTTATTTTGTACATTGTGACAAAAAGAATATGAAAAAAAAAAAATCATACTCGAAAAAGAGTGTGTTGAAAATTGAAACAAGAAAATAGAATACAAATTCAATTAACATATAATTTTGCTATAGTGCATTAGTAAATTTGCACTTATTTAACCAAAACTTTTCTTCATTTTTTTTAAATTTTTTTTTTTATTTCTTTTAATCAGCGATAAAATATTTGAATTCACGTAAATCTTTTTCTTGTTAATGTTTATAACAAGGATCATAGGATCTTTGGGAAGAATTTTTTGTATGATTTTTTTTTCTTTTTCCGTTTTTCTTCTGTGAAATGTTTTGAGTATATGTATATGCATGCAGCATGTATATTTTTTAAGTAGAAGAAAAAAAATTAAGGTTAGATGTATTTCGTACATTTAAAGTTTAATTTTCATGAAAAATGAAAGAAAAATAGAGTTGTTCTATGTAGAATAAAAAAAAAAGTTTTATTGTAAATTTTAGTTGAAAATCAAACTTTTTTGCTAGAAAAACTTTGACAGAAATATTCTTTTTAAATTCAATTGTTTTTTATTCTACTTTTTTGAAAAAATTGTTTATAAATTCAAATTAAAGTTTGACTTGCATTCAAATTACCGAATAACAACTAACTAACTATTAAAAATAAATCTTTGAAAAATTTGTATTTTTGTTTTGCTTGCTAAAAAATTTGTCACTATTTTTTGAGTACAAATACTCGTACATATGTATGTATGTACATTATACCCTCATTATTTGTTTTTTAGCTATAATTTTATAGTTTTTTTTTATACATAAAGAAAATTTATGTTATGCTACGCTACAATTCAATAAATATATTTCTGTGTATTATCCTAAAATAAAATTGCTTCTAGATACAACTTTTTTATAACAATCTTGTTCCTGCTTCTGATCCTTGTGATATATATGTAATTTCTCCTGTATACTGAATATTTGTTTATTTTCTTCCAATCATCATCATCATTAAAATAGTAAACTCGAATCAAACGATTATTGAGTTATTCGAAATAATTTAATTTTATTATTTGATCTTGAAATTCCGGGAGGCACTTCAAATGTGAATTAGGATGAAATTAGTTTTCTCATCAACCTAAAAAGGATTATCTACATACCATACAATAAATATATAAATAAATTGAATATACATACTTATACGTACGTATTTTTGTGAATATACATCTAAAAGACATTATAAATGTAAACATAATAAACTATGTAAAAGGAAAAGGATGATATATGTATGAAAAAAAGCTTTACACTTATCTCACACTCATTTTGTATACATATTATATTGTATATATACATACATATGCACATATGTATATATGCATAGTATATGTGAATAGACCAATTGCTATACATTCATAGAAAATTTACGTGACTTCCCATAATCTATACTATATATTAGGGTATACGATAAATACATATGTACATACATATGCATGGATACCTACATATATATGCATAGTGAAGTTTTATCATACTTAAATTTTTTTTTTTTTGCCTTTATAGAACATCATTGATTTACTTAATTTAATAAAGTGTATTTCCGTAACTTTAATAATGAAAGTTATCCATTTTATATTTAATTTCATTTTACTTGGTAGTTATACGTATTCTAATTTGCTAATTTTTTTTTTCCTTTTCGGTATACGTAATCCAAAAATTACGAAAATTTAATGTAAGCTAGAAAATAATTTTTTTTTTTTTTTTTTGTAAATCTGTCAAGCATTTAATAAGGAATTTACCAATAATTTTCTAACAAGTTATTTTGTACATACATATTTTTCGACTTAATTAACATATAAATTAAAGGCAAAAAGGCCAAAAAAGAAAATTTTTATGTATTCAAACACCAAAAAATTACATCAGATACCAGTGAATGACAGATAGAGATACTGAGATAGACAGATAAAGTGTGTATTTTATATAGAAAGATTTTTTTTTAATATTTTGAAAATATGGTAACCGCAGTAGCTGACCACCAAAATAAAGTTTTAATCTGAAGTCGTCACATTTTATATTGAATATATTAAAATAATATAAAGGATTTTTTAATTAGATAGATTCATGTATCTACTAAGTATATATGTATGTATGTATGTAGATTTTTATATACGTCTAAATCCTCTGATTTTTAATGTTTAATAATATTATAATGCTTAAATTTTCATATTAAAGATGTTATGTGGTTACTTTGCGGTCATTAATGGACCAAAATGGTAACATGATTTTGGTATATTATATTCAACTAACATTGGTTTTTTGTATCTTTTTAGTTAATATTAAAATATGTAGCATACAAAAATTAAACAATCATAATTAGCATAGAGATTTGATGTCTTTTGTATAATATTTTAAGTATGAGATATTTTTTAAGGTCCTTCATTAAATAGATTCATAATCCTTCATATATATGAGTATATGTATATTTGTTTACTTTTTATTATTTTTTTTTTAGAAAATGGTTTATGCAAATTTTTCGAAGGATAATGCCTTATTTAGATGTTGATTAAATTAGGTATATATATATGTATGTACATACATAGTTATAAAATTTAATATTTTGAAGGTTTTCTACACCATAAAGTTTATGGATTCGCTTAGATGCGAAGTATTCAAATAAATATAATCAGAATTTTTAATCTAATTTAGAAGTATGTGTTTTATTTATATTGTTCATACGGATTATGTAATAACTTTTGTAGGGAAATTCTTAACAATCTTCAGTAAGTTTTTAATGTGTTCATTTAAGATATAAGTTTTTGAGAAACTTTCTTAACGGAATTTCGTTTTTTTTTATTTCAGTTTTTGAAGGTAAGAAATTCTGTAAATTAAATTGATAGTATTTGTTAGTTTTGTTTGTAGTTAAGTGAAAAGTGTTTTTAGTCTCACTACCAACGAAAACTATTTTTTTGCTCGTGATTGAATTAGTGCTAATTTCTAGCTTTGTAGCTTTGGTTAAGGGTTGCCTAAATATTTTCATGTTTCTTTTGCGTTGTTAATAAATTTTTTCAATATTTTGAGTTACCGAAAATCACTGTCGTAGCCCGTTGCACTTAATGTATTTCTACAGTTATTTAACAGAAGTCATTCAATTCAACTTTATTATTCTATAAAAATTTAAAGCGGAAGAAGCAAGTAAAAAAAAATTGTTGAAAATTTGTTATTAAAAAAAATCAGTCTTCCATTTTGAAATATCGAATTTCACGGTTTTTGAATAAGAAAAAAACCTTATTTGCCTAAGTTTTTGAAATAATACATTTTAGTCTCCAAAATAAACTTTTATATTTCACTTATTAAAAAAACAGCTTCTTTATCACAACATTTTAATTATTTATTTTAAAAATTTCAATAAAAAAAACACCTTTTTTCAATTTTTAAATTTCACAAAGACAAGTCATGCGTCAGTAAAAATACTTGAAAGTTATCATATATAGTATGTACATATAGTATGTATGTACATATGTATGTTAAAAGTACAAAATTAAAATACATTAATAAAGTTAAGGATTTTCACATACTCGAAAGTTATATGCATTTAAAATTTTCTGGAATTTAATTATACGTTTCCACAGATTATCTTTCAAAAAAAATTTTTTGCTCATTAAAATTTTTTTGTTTAATTGGTAGGTTTTTAAAATCATTACTTACGTTTTATTAAGTTACATGAATACAGGAAGTAATTATAATATAAATATGTATGTGTACGGTAAAAGTTGTAATTAAGGTAATGAAGAGCAATATAATTTATAGTATGTATTCATATTACCAAAAATTTAAATTGATTTTCAACTTAATGATGTCAATATGGAAATAATTTTAGGATTCAATGACGTATTTTTTAATTTAATTCAAGAAATAATTCATCTTAATTTTTTTCTACCTTTCAATATTAATTTGAACTTTACTGTCGTCATTTAGGAACCTGAAAAAGAAAGAAAAAAAAACAACATATTTTAATTTCGAAGATAAGATAAAAATAAAAAATTGCCTGGTGGGTTTTTTTTTTTTTTTTACAAAAATGACATTGTGCGTATAATCTTATTAGCTGTCTCATCTTTTTTGTTTTTCATTTTTTTTTTGTTCCAGCAAGTCAACTAATTATGTATATAAGCATGTATATTTATTCTGTATCTGACGCGTGAAAAATAAATAAGAAAATTGAGAATAACAAAAAAAAAATGTCTCTGTTTTTAAGTAAATAAAAAAAGAAAATCCACTCTTTGATTCTTTTTAAAAGAACATTATACATTACCTAAGAAAAATATTAAATTAGAAAACAGTTGGAAGAAAAAAAAACTCAATTTTCCCAACAGGCAAAACAGTAATTTTATTGTAATACTTGAAACTTCAACAACTTTAAAAATTAAAAAAATTTAAAAAAAAAAATACATTTTTTTATTTAGCTATTTTTTTAGTGGGTGGTTTGGTTTTACTTTATGTACATTATTATAATGTTTCATTGTTTATATAGCCTTTAGGTACTTAAATTGTATCAAAACAGTAATTTGCATTTAATTGAACTCATTATCATTGAAATGATTACATCTCTCCTTCAACTAACTAACTTGAAAAAAATAACATAGAAAGAAACTGGAAAGAAGATGATACTTTTTTTTTTGTGATGATGATTTTTAACTTTATCTTAAATATATTTTCTCTAAGAAATTGATGTCTGAGAGCAAAATAAAATTAACCTGCCAGCTAGTAGCTACTACAAAAAAACATAAGATGAGATAAAAAAGGGAGAATTCTCCCAGCGGCTAATGAAGCGCTCGAATAGCGCTATAAAAGTGCTTGCTCTTTGTATGATGCTTCATTTCTTTTTTAGCATTAGATTTCCGCAGAAGCAAGCGCTTCATTTTTGCTTCAATAAAAGCTCTTTAGATGCGCTTCATCTCTGTTCAGATGAAAGCGCTTTAGAAGCAATTCATATTTTTATATTCTTTCAAAGCTTTTGTGGAATTTCTGTGGTGTTTTTAATTAATAAAATGCTTTTTATATTTTTTTCAAAATCAACATTTATTTTTCAATTTCTAATATAACGTAAATGAATAACTTTTATTAATTCATTAATTTTTAATAGTTTATTTTTTTAACTTTAATAAAAAAAATATTTAGTTATTTTAATGAACTAATCACTTTACACAAAAGAATGAGATTATTTCGTAATATCTTTTAGCGTCTACATAATAAAAAATTTATAATTGCGTATTTAGTGTACAAATTATAAGAGCTTCAAAAGATCTCCTAAAAAAATATGACAAAGAAGCACTTCTAATACGCTAGAATATTAAGTCGCTGGGCTGTTTTTAAAAGTTGCTTAAGTCTATGGTATTATGGTGGTAGTGGTGTGTACAATAAAATTTTCTTATATTATTTTAACAACAACAAAAACAGAATAGCATTAACTGTAGTTAACATTTGGCGTTAATTGCCTGTATCGATTTATTCAAAATGGATTAATTCAGTTTTTTAATTTTAGTTTCTTTTTATTTTTCCATTTGTTTTTTGTTTTCTTTTTATTATTCAAATTTATCGAAGCATCAAAGTAAAAAAAAAATTGCTTTCAGATTTAATTTCCAATAAAATCTAATTATATAAAAAAGAAAATTAATAGGGAAATTTAAAAAAAAATAAAACAAGGGAAATTTGTTAAAGATAATGTGATTACAATTATAATTACATTACAGACAAATTAAAATGAGTTTTTTTATTTTTATAACTTTATGTTTTTTTTTTGTTTTTTTTATTGAATAATAAAAATATGTAATTAAAATGGTATCTGAAAAAAAAAATTATTTCGTGTATCTGTTTTGTACTCGTATTTTTTTTTAAATTAATTTCTAGTATAATAGTCGAAAAAAATTTACATATTTTCCCTTTTTTTCAAAAAATTCAAATGACAAAAAAAATTAGTCACATGTTTTGTTTATAATTTTATTAAATATAAATATTTACATATACATATCTATGTATATATTTTTTAATATTTAATTGAAAATAATTTTAGTGGAAAAATGAAAAACAAATTGTATAAAATAAGAAAAAAAAAAACATAATCCTTAGATACAAAAAATTATTTAACCATACAGTTTTATATCTTAACAATTCAAACGAATTTTGTTCTATTTTCTTTTTTTTTATGTTCATTTTATAAAAAAGATGTCATATCCTCTTTTTTGTTCTTTAACCAAAATCGGTCTAAATAATAATCTGTTAACAATAAAACTTTCTTCCGTATCTTAACCCTAAACTAACCTAAATTTTCCTGTAATTCATTGAATTTCGGAGATATATAATTTAGATTAAATTTTATCAATAAGTAACACACGAGTTGTTTTGTGAATGATACGTAAATATAAATGATATATAATATACATACATATATGTATTGTATGTATGTATGCACATATACATCCCAGTTGTACCACGAATTAATTCAGAACTCATTCAGAATGAATTCTTTTGACTTCGAATTGATTCTATTTTGGATTACTATACGGGAATAGAATTGATTACTTTTACATTATGTAGCATGTCATAGGCGGTAATAAATTGATGCCCATCTGCATAACCTTTCTTTGATTCTGAGTAGATTACATGGAATACTTTCTGAATCGATTACATGAAATGCATTCTGAATCGAATACAAGAAATTAATTCTGAATCAAATGAACTGAACTACGCAAAACAAATAAAAAAATTAATGCATGATAATATCTTAATCATGTTTTTTATATTTCTTTTATTCTTAGTAATAAATTGTACGCAAAACTAAATGATTCTTCACTGCATTACAAGAAATCATATATGAAATCTATAATAATCATACATACTATATATGAAGTCAATTCATTTCTTTCTGAATTACTTGAAATCAGAAGTAGAAACAATTACTTACTTCGTAATGAATTCTGAATTCATTCCAAAAGAATAAGTTCTTTTTGGTACAACTGGGATATAATATGTTATATACGAGTATAGTATTAAAAACAATTGGTGATGGTGATAAACGATTAAACTGACACATATGTAGTGTATATAAAAATTTTGTTTTTATTTTTCTTTCATTGTTTGAAATAAGGATTTAAAAGTTGAAAGAAAAAAGATATGAAATTTTTTAGTACGAGAAGAATTTTTACGAATTTATAGCTTGAAAGCTATAAAAATTTATAGTTTTTCTGTGAGATATGAAATATCTATATGGCTTTGTTCAAAGTAGGTTTTTTTACGTATTTTCTTTCTTCTATTACTGATAATCCAAAACAACAAAAATTTATAAGAAAGCATTAAATTTTAATACTATGTTGTTGTCGTTTTTTTTTTCTAATTTCACATTATTTACTCATATTCTTCATTTTTTATAGGATTATTTGACAAGTTAGACCCATGAGAAAAGTTGTTCAGTTCTAAATAAAACTATGACTACTATAAAAAACCATATTCGATTTTTCTTTTTGGTTTTGTTTTTTTTGTTCTAAAGCAGTCTCTTAGGAAATTTCTTATTCTATCAATCAAACCTTAATCCTATAGTAATACTGTATATAAAATGAAAAAACTGAAAGTATGAAAATAATAAAAAAATCCAACAAAAATAATTCATTTCTTTTTTGTGTATTTTTTTTTTTTTTTGTTTTCAATCAAATTATTTTGATTATGTATTATGTATAACGATGGAAACCGTCAGTCATCAGGAAGAAAATTATTTGATATAAAAAATAAAAATGAACCTCAAACAGAAAATGAAATGTAATACTACATATACACTTTTTTCTTTTATTATTTTTTGTTTTAACTTTAAGACAAAAAGTAAAAATACAAAAAAATAAATGAATAAAATGAAAGTGAATATATCAACAAGGAATAAGGAAGAAAAACGATATCATAAATTAAATCCTCAAATATTTATGGGAGCAAATAAACATCGATTTAAAATGATTTTGTGAAAGACTTAATACATACGATTTTCTCTTTTTGCTGATTTTTTTTTCTATCATTTTATATACCGTTTTACTTATTTTGTATACCTATAAAACAGCTTTTGATTACCTAAATTGCTGTATATTAGTTAGGAAGCATAAAATGGCGGAAATAAAATGTATTTCATTTTGTATTTAGCTTTTATATAAATTAAATGAAAAATGAGAAGAAAAAAAAATACTAAAATATAAGAGAAAAGTGAATAAGTGAGGTTAAAATTGTGTGCGTAAATGAAAAGTACATTTTTCTTGTATTTTCAGATTATTTGTACAAAAAAATGAAACAGGTTATGTTGTTATTTAGTTGATTTAATTGGTGATTGATTTCAGTTTAATATAGTAAACATTTTTTTGTTTGTTTTGAGCAAACGTTATTTTTCACTTTTTTTTTTTCATTCTATTGTGTTTTGAAATGGATAAAATAAGTATAGAAGTGGCCTAGTAGTTTTTTCAAATAGAAAAACAAATAAAGGCTCGTTTTAATAAATAAAAAAAAAAAAAGGCAAAGTGAATTACTCATAAAAATGTATCTGGAAAATTTTTAAGCCGACTACCAGATACAATGAACAAATTGTAAAAGACCAATGAATTATTGGTTTGATCTTTAATAGCTTCAAAGTACCAAAATTAGTCTTAATTCGTGTCATAAAACAGATTACATGAAATTACAAAATTATGTATGACACTAAAAAATGCTTTCTCACAAAACTCGTTACTATTCCAGTAAACTTTTCTCTTTAATTTTTTGCTCATCGTAAAGCATTGTTCAAAAAATTAAAAATAACTTTTTTGCATTTAAAAAAAAAACAATATTCGTAGTGCAAAAAAAATGTTTAAATGGCAATTTTCTTTTTATTTTGGGAAAAAAAATTTTCTAAAAAACATATTCATGTTTAAATTTAAGCTTTCAAGTTTAATTGATATTAATGAAAATTGTGAACAAAACAACAAAAACAAGAAAAAAGGGTGGATTATTTTCTCAATTTTTCAACTAATAGCCTGAATATTACGATAACCCAATAAATTTACATTATAAACGTTGGTATAACATAAATATGTATGATACTAATTTTCTAAGAAAAAAATTTCATTACTATGAAAATCATAAAAAAAAAAAGCAGCAGACCTAATAAAAAAAATTATTTTCTGAAGGTTTTTTCAAAATAAATCAAATTATATTCTTAATAAAAATGAATTTAGGTTGAAACACTTGAAAATATAAAACTTTTTTTTATATTTTCTTTCAAAAAATAAATTTTATTTTAATGCCTCCCAAAGGACTGTTTTTTTAAATTAATAATCAGAAAATAAGGACAAAGTTTATATTCCTTTTTATATAGGTACTTACATACTATGTATAAATTTACTTTTGTTCAATTTTACTTCGATCCTTCTATAAAATGGTGTATTGTGTTACTCACATTATCAAATTCCCATTTAGAAGGATATTTTCCATTATGAATTTTTATAAAATTTATTTTAAAGTCTCTTAAGAAAACATGAAAAAAAAAAAAATATTTTCTTATCATGCAATCATTTTTTATTAATATTTTATGTGTGGTGAACAAAAAATTTCTTAAAGTAAATATTTATACCAATTATTCCTCGATTTTTTTTTTTAAGAAAATGAAAATTAATAATAATTATCCTTAAAGGAGCATAGAATATTTAATTACAATTGACCGCACTTTACAATGAGCTTGTATATTTTATGGTTGGTATACAAAGGCAAATTATATTTCAAAAATAAGGTAAAGTTATCAGTTCTGAACTGTGAGTAAGAGTTAAATATTATGCATGAATTAAGTATGCATTAGAATCTAACGCTGGGATTCAGTTTTAGCTTTTTACTAAAACATACTCCTATAAAACAATTTTAGTTTTTGGTACAGAACGAATTTATTTGTATGACACTGGACTGATGTTTGTGTAGTTAGTTTTACATACTTGCTCATGGTCGGTAAAGATTACTTTAGGCTACTTGATTTGTCAAATATGACTTATGCTTCGATATATGAGAATGACGTATCTTTTGATTTGCTATGACAAATGTCGACATTCATTTTTGTTTGTACATAATGCTTTCACACTATTTGATTTTCAAACACTGTATGTACGTACAAAATTCACCCTAAAAATTCAGTGGTGCTGCTTTTAAATTTAACTAAAATCATTTTAGTTTTAAATAAAAGAAGAAATATTACAAAAAAATGAGAATAAGATCACTGTGGTGTAGATTATAGCTTTTAAGAAAAGGAACAGGACGAGATATACATAAGCCATTTAGTCTTAAAAAAGTTAAGGTATGAGGATACTCCAAGTTTTAAAAAAAATAAAACAAAATAAGTGTAAAATATGAAGAGAAACATCATGAAAATATTTAATACTTTTAATTTCTTGCTACAAGATATATCCAAATTCATATCCATTTGTTTTATTTATTGTGTATATTTATTTTATTTTTCTTTATGGTATATTGTATCTGTAATAATACAATAAGAATTTTTAATTATAAATATATAGTATTAATAAATAGAAATAAAGAGGATTCTTACCTCTTTTTCTTTGTAAAAATTTAACTTAAAATCAAAAAATTATGAATTTCTTTTAAAATTGTTTGAAAATGTCAAACGCAAATCAAACCAAATTATACTCGATTTATAAATCGAAGTCAGTACAGGCAACATAGGTATACTTTTCTATATTCTTTTACATTGCGTTTGTATAAATCTGTCTCTTGTGTGGGGTGATCAGATCTCAATTTCAATTTATAATTTATCAAAAACATTCATATGTAAAGTTAGCAGAAACTAATCGGGTACTGCCTCCATAAGCACAATACTGACTTCGATTTATAAACCGAGTATAGAGCCGGTTCTAATTTCAAGATATCAAACTCGACATGAATCGACATGTCAAATTTGATATATCTGTATGACACCATCAGACCAGCATTTTCAACAAAAATCAAATCAAGTCGTATTTGACAAATCAAGTAGTCTAAAGTAGTCTTAAGCAGAACCACCAAATATACATATATAAAAACATACTTCAGTACCGACTGCCGAGCACTTATACGTTATAAATTGGTATTCATTCAAAGCTGAGTGAACTTAGGCGGATTCAAACTCGTGACTTTCAGCATCAGAAGCCAGCACTGTATCTTTCTGGTCACTGTTGCCACAAAGATGTGGTACTTCAAAGTAAAATTTTGAAAAAAATCTCAAAAATTTCTGGAAAAAGTCATACATTTTTACAGTAAGGTGTCATTTTTATCCATTCATGTGCAAGTTCTACTATACGAGTATTTATAAGTAACAATTTAACTTTATACTTCACAGTTCTCCATTGGTTCTTTGGAGATAGGGATCCATTTACTTTGACTATCTAAAATGTAAACATTTTTCAATCAATTAATTAGGGAGTGTAGTAGCTGAAAAACATGAAAAACGACATTCGACTTGGCCAAGAATCGAACCATGGATTTTTACCTTTCCGGGCTAATGCTCAAACCATTGAGCTACCAAATGCCATGTCGTTTGCTGTTCTCAGTTACCGCTTAATCATTGATGAAGAATACTCAAAACCTCCTACAGGAGCTATCTAATTATTTGGGCACTAAATCCTATAAAATATTTAGAATAATTCGAATTTTATATTAACTTTTTAGTTTTTCCAAATATGAACAAAAATATACATTTTAATATTTTCGAAACATGGTAATTATATAATCAAACCTATTTCATCATTATCAATGTCATCGACGTCATACTTGTATTTTGTATATACATACATATATTTAATATACTCCACTAAATTTTACCACCTTAATGTTTAAGCAATAATAAGCAATTTTGAATTAGCATAGGTAATTTCCTTTGTTGGGATAATACACTATATCTACATTCTAATCACACCACACATATATACCTAATGTACATGTGTACACATGTATGTTTATATAAAAGTGATCTAGAATTTATGCAAAAAAATATGATTATGTAAAATAAAATGCATATTACGAGTGTTAAATTTCGAATAAAATAATTATATTATGTGGTGCACTATAAAATATGAACAAAATTATTCGCCAATTTCACGAGAAAAAAAGAAGAAAATTATCATTTTTCTCGTTTTACTATGTGTTTTTCCTCCTTTTTACTTATATACATAGATACAATGCAAATGCAAAATGTGAATGTTAAAAAGAATTTAATGCTGTACAGTTATGTAATTTATAAAATTTTCATATAGAAAGTGTAAAATGTATCTATAAATACATATAACGTGATTGATATTCAATAGTCATTAAGATTCTATTTTGTGGTTCAGCTAATGAATATGAGATAGATATTTTGCGGTTATAAAATGAGGATAATATTGATGTTAAATTAAGATAAAAATGCATGTGTACACAATTAAAATAACCATTTACAAAATGTGGGTATATGTTCTTTATATTATTTACATGTCATGTGTTATGTTATATAAAATACAGAATTGAATAAAAAATTTAAATATAATATAATATGTATATGATTGAATCGTGGTAGAGGTTTGAACTTAAAATAACATACGAGTACTACATATGTACATATATGTATTATACATATATAGTTTATAATAATTATACGTAGCGATTGTTTTTTTTTTTTTCAACAATTAAATAGAGTTTCGGATGATTATATTATTACAATTAAATAATGTACATACATACTTAAGTATGATGGTAAATCAATATCATTGTTTAATTTTTAATTGACATTTTGTGTCAAATCTTTTATACATACATTTTGTGTGTATTATCAGAAAAAGGATACTAGAAAAATACATATATTTTTAAATCAGCATTTGAGTACATTAATTACATGTACGTAATTATTTTCCGATATACTAAAGAAAACAAAAATTTACGCACAATTAATATATAAACAAAAGAAAAAAAATTTTATCACATAATATTTTAAAATCCTATTTTTACATGAAATATCTTTGTATAGTATAATCCGATTAATTTTTTTTTTTTTTTTTTTTTTTTTTGTAAAGTTCACATAATGTGTCAAAATAAAGATTTTTTGAATGGTCCTAAAGTAAATCACCATAAATTCAACAAACAACACATGAATAAAGTACAGTAATTACACAAGAGGATATTAATAAAATAAAAAGATACAGATGTTGAATTTTATTTTGAAATACATACATACATATATGTATGTTTATTAATTTGTGAAAAAAATAAATTCGAATTGTTGGTGAGCGAATTGAAAATTATCTCCTATAGTGCAAAAGATTTTTAAGAAAGCTGTGTAAAAAGGAACCGAAAAAAAAAAAGAAAATTCGAAACTCACTAAATAGAGATAATGTAAAATTTTTCTCGTACATAAAAACAAATCTGAAAGTTTATGGTTTTCAAACAATTGAAATGCTTTTAAAAAAAATTATGATAATTTTCATCACTTTTTATTTTTTAAATCAAATTTAAATAAAAAATTCAATCTATTATTTAGTTTTTTAAATCCTTGAAAAAATTTTAAAGAAAAAAAATACATTTTTTTGATATATTTTTTTTTATCATTAATAATTCTTGATATGACATATTAATTAATATGATAATAAATTTTTGTTCTTATAAATTGAAAAATAAAACAAAAAAAATTAAATTCAAAACAAATCAAAATAAAACCAGAAAATTGAAAATTGTCAGATATTTCCAATAATAATAATTTACAATGCATGTAATGATTGTGCTGTAAACAAATATTATTTTGATAGGCTGAATAAGTTCAAAAAATTCACTCACAGTAATTGAATTGTGACAATTGTGAAAAAATAAATAGAAAATTCTGAAAAAAAAAAAATCCGTATGTCATTGTCAAATGTCGTGATAAATCGATAAAAAAATTTATTATTTAAAAAAAAAAAACAAAAAAAAAATATGGAATATTTAAATACATACATACAAAATATAAAAATAAACATAAAACCGACATATTTTTTTTACTGTACATTTTTTCATAATAAATAATAAATTTGTGTTGAAACATTTATCTGTTGAGTCAGTGTTGTCAAGTCTTAACTGAATATAAATAAAAATAAAAAATGGTATATCAAAGCAAAAATATAAGAGAAACAGAAAAAAAAAATCGAAACCTGCCAATTTTTTTTTTTTTTCATTTTTATTTAATTAAAAAAAAAAAAATAAAACAAAAAGTACACGTAAAACAATAACAATTAATTAAAACAATTTTTGATACATTTCAAATTTTATATAATTAAACATTAAGGTGAAATGATATAATTGATTTTTTTTATTTCATTTCACTTTAAATTTTCATAATTAATGTTTATGACAACAACAAAAAAAAAAATATTATGATTACAATGTCAATCAATCAATGCATGTCATAAATATTTATATTTTTATTATGTTGATAGTCTTGACTTTATTATTGCACAAAAATTGATGACAAAAAACATGTTTTATTATTTTTTTAATTATTTTTTTACATGAATATTTATAAATTTTATATTAAATTAAAATTGATATTGATAGCCTTTAATTTTTATTTTTTGCATAATAAAATAAAAAATAAAAATTGTGGAAAGTGAAAATTGATATTGAAATGTTTTAAATTGTATTATTTTGTTTTATATTGAACAAGACACTTTATTTACCTTAAAAAATCTAATAAATAAAAAACTGGAAATAAAAAAAAAAAAAGGTAAAATAGAAAAATGTGTAAGAAAATTATTTTCTATTCAAATTTCTCTAGAGAAATATAATATTTTGTTTTTTATTTAACTTATTATTAAAAAAATTCTTAATACAATTTTTCATGTACCCACTTTGAAGAAATAAAAATTTTAATTTATTTTATTTTTCAAAAAAAAAATTTTTCTAAAAAAAAAAAGGTTGAATAATTTATTATTTATCCTTATCCCTTTTCAAAGACAAAACAAAGATGAATTTTTTTTATAATTAAACAATAAGTAAAATTATTACATTTAAAAAAAAAAAATTATGCTGAATAAAGAAAAATGAAAATTAAACACGAATAAGAAAAGTTGAATGAGAAAAAACTCAAGAAATAGTCTAATGATAAAGAAAAAAATCCTTTTTTTTTTTTTAATTGGATGCCATAATAAATATTCTTTCTTTTTCAACTTGTGTGAATTTATTCTTCCTATTTTTTTCGTCTAATTTTTCTTCCTTAAGCAAAATTAATTTTGTTACTTTGTATAAAATTTTTTTTTCTACTTTTCATTTTGGAAAAAAGAAAGAGTTTTTTTCGAAAAAGTACTTTTACAGTTGAAAGAAAACTTTCTCCAAATAATATACAATATACATATGCATATGTGTGGATATATGTATAAAGGCATAAAAAAAAAGTAAGAATTAAAAGAAAAAAAGAAGAAGAAAAAACCAAAAAAAAAATATACTTATATGTATGTAAATACATTTATTCTTGTATGTATATATGTATATAATTTCAAAAATTTACTTTGTATAAATTTTTAGATTTCCGTTTTGTTAAGAAAACTCATTAAGTTAACAATAGAGACCTTTAAACTTTCTGTATAAATATGTGTGTTGTATTGTACATTAACAATCGACAAAATTTTACTATATTCATATATATACAATATATAGTACATACATATGTATATACAGGATAATAAAAAAAAGCAAAAGAAAATAAATTTGGAGAAATTTTATATAAAAAGTACATGCTTTGTAGTTAAAATAAATGGTATTTTTCTCACCTTAAGTAATCCTAACACGTAATGAACATCTTTTATAAAACTGCTTTTGGCTTTTAATGGAGCTCGTGTTAACCAAAAATTTGTTAAATTGCTTATATGTGTTCACTTAAAAAAAGTATTATAGAATTCAAAAAAATGAAGAATTATTTTTTGCAGAAGAAAATAAAAGAAAAAAGGCAAATAAAAATATAATAATAAAAAGAAAACGTTTTTTTTTTTTAATTTCTTATGTATACATATCATTTTAAATTACGAGTACATACATACTTACATACATGCGATAAAGTAGAAGAAAAAGAAGAAAACTCTGGAATCTGAACAATGGCATTTTATAATGTGCTTTGCTACCAGTTTGCCTTTATTTGAATAGAATACCTTTGCTTCTTCATTGATTTACATACATGAAAAAAAATCCTTGTGAAAAGATACAAATGAAACAAAGGGTAAGAAAATTTGATGTTGTTTATAATATTATAAAACTTTCAATCATTCTTTCGATTTAAGCATCATCTAAGCTTATTTTTATGTGTTTCATATGTGGTATCTTTTGAATAATAATTCTTTTCGAATGATGTAAAATGGTGATGATTATAACAGTTTAAAAATCGTACAATTATTATTATTATTATTTATTTTATTTTTTTTGAAAAATTTGAAGTATTTGAGAAAAAAACAATTAAAATTCACCACAATGTACTAATTAAGTGTTTTGTCTTACAAAACAAATATGTGTGATTTTGATGAAATATTTTTTGATGTAGGTCTCATCACAGTTTAACATGAATAAATTGTGTGACAGACACATGTGTATAAGAAAAATTAATTGAAATAGGTAGGGTTGTTTATAAATACATATGTTACATATGTATACGCTAACCTTTATGTGAATATACCTTTGTTCAAATTATGTGCCTAAAGAATAAAATAAAGGTAAAAATATTTTACAATTTACTTTTACGGAAATTTTTGTTTTTAATAAGGGAAATAAATGCAAAAAAAAAATTTTATTGTTTGTTATATCGTAAACAGAGTGTTGTTTATGGAGAAAAACATTCATAAAAAAATGAGTTGTAATCTCGTTCCACATTTAAGAAGTATTCATCAGGAATACAATATATACGTAAATTTTGAATAAAACCAACTTAGATTACTTAAGTTTTTGTGAGAAATTGCCATTTATTATTATTTTTTTTTTTTTTGTTGAATACACATACATTGTACATTACCGAAATATATGAGAAAAAATTGTGAAATTAACTTTTGGCTTGATTAAGAATTTGTATGGAATTTTTCTTTCTTGTTTTCCTAATGAAAATTGTGTTTCTTAATTTTTCCGGGAGCTTTTACTTACTGAAAAAAAAAAAGGCAAATGAAAAAAAAAAAAAGAATATAACGAGAAGAAGAACATGAATACACAATGTACATGTGTAAGTGTATATTATTCAAATAAGTGTAAACCAACTTAACTCGGAATACGATTATACAGGTTTTTCTTATCGCTTTAATTAACTCGTAGAAATTTAGTAAGGGCATAATATTAACTTTTTGTAATATACAAAAAAATTTGAAATATATTTATATTGAAGTCTTAGATTTTAAAAGAAATTTATAACATACAGAATTCTTTCAACTTTAAAAATTATTAAAAATGAATTATTAAAACTAAGAACGCTATAAAATCATAAAATCTTGAAGTTATTAACTGTTAGGCCTTACTGCTTTGAAACTTTCTACAAAAATAGAGGAAAACTTTTACTTTATAACAACAACAAAATTAAATATGTTCTATTCATCTTCACAAAAATTTAGAATTTTATAAATTTTTCGTAAAGACTTTCAAGTATTTTAAAAACTCAGTTTTGCAATAAATAAACAACTAATAAATTACTGCCAAAAATTGTCTAAAATCATAAAATTTTCAGTTATGTAATTATTTATTTTTTTAAACACATTTTTATGCTCCATTTTTATTTTTTCAAATGAGTTTTTCAAACTTTAAAAAAAAAATCTAAAATATTTTTCAAATTTTATTATAAGGATTTTTCTCTTATGGGTACAGGATTAATTTAAAGACAAAATAAACTATAAAAATCTTAGTATAGATATTCTTAACAAAAGTAAAGTGATTAAAACTAACAAAACTTTGTGTATTTACCATCTGGTGCCAAATTTATCTTGAGAATTTTGCATTTTTAAGTTTCTTATTCAATTTTTAATAGATTGCGTGTATAAAGAATAAAAAAAACAATTTTAAGTATTGTTGTTGAAGTTAAATTGAATTACTCAAATTCTCTCGTTTTTTTTTTCTGTTATTTATTTATTTTATTTTGTTTTCTTTTTTAGAAAAAACTTGCGGTCCAGATCAGTTCAAATGCAAAAGTGGTTACTGTATACCATCAAAATGGAGATGCGATCAAGAAAATGATTGTCCAGATGGATCTGATGAAAATGAAGATTTTTGTAGTAAGTGAATTTTTCTCAAACTTCTAAAATACAACAAATAAATTTTATGAAATAAGTAAAAGTTAATCAGATTTACTTTTTAAGAATTTACTTTCTTAAGGTTAAAAATGTAAAAAAAATATTTTTTTAATCTAAAATTTACATCCTTAATTATTATATTTTTTAAAAAACAAAAAAACAAAAAACAATGAACTTGGAAAATGGAGCAAATAATTATTTTTTAAATTTTTAATTCAATAATTAAAAAAAAAAAATAAAAACATCCTTTTAATTTTAAAGATAGCTTTTGTCCGCAAGATTATTTCTTTTGTAAAGACGGTGAAAAATGTATACCAAGTGAATGGATCTGTGATAGAGCTTATGATTGTCGTGACAGATCTGATGAAAGAGATTGTGGTAAGAAAATGAAAAAAATGTTAATTCAATTCGAAACTGGAACATTTTTTTTATAATTTGGGCATCTCAATTTTTATAATAAAAATGGTAGTATAAATAAAATATTACTTTAGCATGTTTACTGTTATTTGTTCAAACATCAAACATATTTTAATACTAACAAAAACAAATACAAAAAAACCGTGGAAAATGTTATTTTTCTACGCTTGATTTGTGGGCGTATTATTAAATAAAAGTTTTATATTTCATATTATTTACACGTATTGTGTATTAAGTAAATGAAAACTATTTAATATATTTTTTTAGGATTTTGCGTATCATATTGAGACATGTACTATAATATGTTGAATACATATTTTACAAATACATACATACATATTTCATAAAAAATAAATGTTATAAAAAATGTTATTTTCTTACTAAATAAAAAAGTTTTCAAGAAATTTGAAATAGTTTGTGAGTACTTATATTAAATGTTTCAATTTTCTTTATATATTTAAAAACACAGATGTCATGATCGTTATTAATATTTATGTAATATTATGAACACACACGAAAAAGAATCATATCATGATACAAACATTTAAGATGATTATATCCTTAGATTCTAATATAAAGAAAGTAGAAAATAATATTATGGGTTGCCAGTTTGAAATTTTTTGCAATTTATAAGCAAATAATTTTAATACTTTTTTTAAGTTTCTTATGCCCGATTTCTTCGGAAGTCTCTGCTAACTGGTTATCACCTAAGTGTAGGTGACAGCTAGCTAAAGGTTTGGTTTTCTTCATTAATACTTTCTGCTAACTAGCTGTTAGCTACATTTCTAATTTCCAGCCCTGAAAATCAAAAAGTTCTAATCGAGAATCTAAAATTTAGTAATGTAAAATTTGAATATTTTTCAACCTTTAACCGTTTAACGTTTATTTTGTATTAAAAAAAGTGTGTAAGTGATTAAAAAATATATTTTTTAAGTAAAAGTTATGTTAGGGAATCATATTAATTCAATTTTTGTACTTTTCTTTTTTATATAAATATATTTATTCATTAATCAGAAATTTGATGTTTGATATTTTAAAGCTTCCTTTTCTGTTATAATAAATATTTTGATATAAATAATCACGTTTTCTTGACACAATGCGCAGCTATCGAGTTAGGTAACACCTGAATAAATAATCAGTACTTCATCTGCCAGCTAAACTTAGGTAGCAGCTAAGTTCTAATCAGAAGTGAAGAAATGCAAATCTCTTTATTATCTTCCTGCTAAAGTTAGCTAGAAGATATGTAGTTGAGACTGAAGAAATCCGGCATTAGTCCTTGAAAACATTGAATAAAGCCTACTATACACTATACGATTTATCATATGACTTTACATATGACTAGTGTACTTTGTTGTTACAAAAACAAATTACGAGTACATTGGTCATACAAAAAGTCATATGATAAATCGTAAAGTGTATATTGTATATGAAAATATATGTACAATACGATCAAAAACACTGCCACGTAAGGACGACTACATGGCAATTTTTTCGATTCCTTTTTTTTTTCTTCTATTTTTCATAGTGCTTTTGGCAACCCTACACATTAAACTTTAAAATTAAAGTTATTGGTTATACTGTAAAAAGCATGATGATATTAAAAGAAAAAAAAACAGATATTCTAAACATTTGTACGATTTCTTGAAAACACCCAATAAAAACCATCGTACAAATTTTAAAATGTTTTTCTCATTTTCTTATTTTTTTTACTTTTTTGTCTACTTTTACGATATTTTCCACAAATTACTAAATAGTTGTGTATCATGTGGATACATAGATATGTACGTAGGATACTTTTATAAAAGACACATTAAACACAAAAATAATAGAATAACATATACATATAAAGTGAAATATCGTTCTTGTTTTCGGTCATTAAATTTTATGTTTGCCTGGCAGCAAAAAACAAGAAAAAAAAACAAGAGAAATAAAAAATATATATATTATACATACATACCTTTATATAGTATATAAAATATTTATACATATATAGTAAGTATGTACATATATGTATATAAAGCACTGGAGTATATATACAGTAGATATTTATATGTTTAAAGAAATGAAATTACACTTTTGTAATACACATACATATAAATAAAAATATATTTTTTCCCATGTACGCGTTATTTCCATTTTTTTTATCCTGAATTTGTTTTCTTTATTTCATTTTATTTTAATTCTTAAATTTCCTCTCTTTTTTTTCGCAAATTGTAAAATGTGACATAAATAAATAAAACTAACTAAAAAGGAAGAAAAATAAAAAATGAAGTACAAAATGAAAAATTAAAAGTGAGCTCAAAAAAAAAAAAATGAGGATATCAATTGTGTGTTATATTTAAATACAAAATATTTAATAGTCCTGAATATTTTAATGATATTAAATATTTTATTCAAAAAAAAAAAAAAAAAAAAAAATTGCAAAATGAAAATCAACACTGTTTTAATGACACGTGGGAGATTTATAAGCTAAAAAAAAGTTAAATATTACGTGAATTACGTGAAAGTTTAGGACTTATAGAGACTAACTGATTTAAAAATCGTAATTTTATCATCAATATTATTGCTATTTGATCATTAATGACCTTCTTTTTTTTTTTATTGCTATGTTGTCTATAGAATCTAGACAATTTTATGATTATTATGCTGTTTTTTGTTGTTGTTGTATCGAAGTTCAAAGAATCATAAATTTATTTTTAATAGGAGATAGAAGTCATAGAAGATTACTTTTTGGATATAAGTTGATTGCTATCAGATTTATAGCCATAGTAACAATCGAAATATGAGATTCGTAATTTAAAAAAAAAAAAAAAAACTATTTAAAGTGTTGGAATTTTAATACAGAATGGGAGTAATTTAATTATAAAAACGTAGCAATTTTTAACGGAATAATTACAAAATTCCATAAGAAAAGAGAAGAAAAACATACAGATAACATGGTTTTTTTTCATGGAATTATTCCATATTTAAATCTTTTCTTTTTTTTTTTTTCATTTTTGATATAAATTGTTATGAATTTTTTTTTTTTGTCCTGCCGGAAAATTAAATTCCATGAGACTGAAGTTTGAAGGTGTAAAAGATTTCGTCAATAAAAGTGAAACATTGTCGTATCGTATGAAAAAAATATTGTTGAAAAAGACAAAGATTTTGATAACAGAGAGTACAGAACTGAATAAAAAGAATCAGATATACGGAAAAGAGAAATTTCATTTTTCTTCGTAAAAAAATATTCAAGGCAATTCTTCTCAGATTATCATTAATTTACCATAAAACTAAGAAGAAAAAAAGATTATTAATACTTCTTTCATATAATTATTCGAAAATAGAATATTGATGAATTTCTCATATCACTTGAAATTTTTTCCATTAAATATTTCATATTCCACATGAAATACATCATTTAGCAGTAACTTATATGTAATCGAAAATAATAATTTATATACATATGTATATATGAGTATTAAATATGTTAATAAAATGATTTTTAAAAAGATTAGTATTATTATTATTATTTTCTTTTTTTTTTTTTTTTTGATTCCTTAATCCTGCACTCTCATAAATTTCGATTAATATTTTCGCTCATATAAAAATGTGAATATTAGTCGTTTATTACCCACTCATATAATAATTATTTTTAATATGGCTAAGCAATAAAAAGGCATCTTCCTGAACGTCATTAAATATTTTATACATGTGAATATAACTGAAAATGTATATAGGGTAGATTGTACAACATTGTGATAAAAATATTATAATGTTAATGAAGACAAAAAGTAAAGAAATAATAAAAAAATAAAAAAAAATACAGGTAGAAAAAAAAAAAGAAAACAATTTCTGTTGTGAGCCTTTAATTAAAATAAACAGCTCATTTATGAAACACTTTTACGACAACTTTATTATTAAGAATGTACTACATTGTATACGAAATTCATGAAAGTGTACATATTATACATACCTTAACAGATATACTATATAATAATATTTTTAATCGTATACATATAATATGTGGGTTAACTATGATTTTATATTACATGAATACTTTAAATTAATTATGTAGTCACAATTTTAATGAAAGAATTTTCTTATCTTTTTTTTTTTGTTTCAATAAAAAGTACATATAAAGAATAAAATTAATATTATGAAAAATATGTTAAGTTATAAATTCTTTTATATTTAGTACAATGAATTACTTAATAAAAAAAAATGATGTATAGATTAAAATGAGAAAAAAATACATTTTTTAAATGCTTTCTGCTTAGAGAGGAAGTAATAATGAAATATTTAAATTTTAATATTTGAAAATTCTTAATTTTTAGTTTTGAAAAACAAAAAAAAGTGATATACATATGTATTATTTACATACATATGAATGTATGTACATTTGCACATGATATCAAATTAATTCTCCTGAATTTCGAAAAAAAATTTAGAACCTACTTAAATGTTCATCTGTGTACATCAAAAAAAAATCTTTTGTAACGTAAAATTGTAATTTTTGTTGTTTTATTTCATTTTTTATATTAAAAAGAAATTTTTTTTTTCGATTGTTTTTTCTCACAAAAGAAAAATTAGTTTTTAAAACTGTAAAGTTACATAAATTATAACATTTTCATTTTTATCTTAAGGCTTTAAGATATGTATGAACAGTTATATTTTTGTGTCCTTATACAAATGGAAAAGATATCATAATTGTTATCCTCATACATTCATCTATATAATATATACTACATAGCTATATTGTAGTATACATATACATACATATATACCAATAATAACAATAATCATCTATTCATGTTGCATTATCAACATCATAATGACGGCCGTGTCATATTTATCATAATTTAAAATTTTTGTTTTGCACCCACATTTCATGAATTTTTATAGACATATTCATAGGATACAATATTTTATACATAAATGAGTGTTCATGTCTAGTTCAGATGCACGACATACATTAATTTTTTTTCAGAAATTTTTTTGGAAAACAAAAAAAAAACTGGCTACATATGACAAAAAGTACAAATAAATAAAAAAAATACATTATTACAAACAAGGATTTTATATATTTACTTACACATTTTTTCGTTTTAATTGTAATCTAGCTTTTAAAATTAATGGAACAAAAAGTAAAAAAAAAAAGTAATTAAAAAAACTTTATGTGGTGACACACATAATGTGAGATATACATATGTATTGCATATATTTCATTAAATTGGATTGTTTTTTTTTTTTACAGTTATTTGAGAAAAAAAACAACATAATAAGTAAAAAGATATAAAGTGAAAATAAAATAAAAACAAAACAGTGTACCTGTGTATTATCAGAATAAAACAAAATAAAAAAGATAAAAATGTCATCTTTTTAAAAAAATAGAACTTATTGTGTAGACATTGAACAAAGAAAATATTGAATGTAGTTCATCATATCCCAGATATTCAAATTTTAAAGTGGGTTTTTGATAAAAACGTCGTAACATGCATTTGATTGTTAAGTTGAAATTTCTGCAGGGTTTATCGCGATATTCTAGAATGATGAGAAAAACTTAAAAGTTGACGCTTTTGATTAGGTAGTATGTGTGTGTGTGTAATTTATTTATTGCCTCGCCTTTTATGTTAATTTTTAAGACAACAAAGTCATTTTTGTAAGAAAAAATGGAAAAAATAAGTAAAACAATTTTAAATTTTCTACTTTTCAGTTAAATTTGTATAACAGGGAAGAAATTGTTCTTCTTACTGTTGAGAGAAATTTAAGATAGACTTTCAATTGAACACTTTTTTTTTAAAGATTTATTATTGTTTTTTTTTTTTTAAATTTTAAGCTAATTATAATATTCAATACATTTTACTAACTGCGTTTTTTTTTTTTTTTTGCAAATTCTTTTCTTAAATATTTTCAGAAGAAAAAACATGTTCACCTGATGAATTTACATGTAAATCCCTCGAGGGTGAATGTATACCATTAGCATGGATGTGTGATCAAAATAAAGATTGTTCAGATGGATCTGATGAAGCGAATTGCAGTAAGGATATAAAATTAGTGTTAAATTACTGTTTTTCTTTTTTGGCGTTGGTCTTCTTCTTTTTTTATTTGTGAATTTAATTTTCATTTCTTCTATTTATCTTAAATCTTTGAAAAGTGTTTTGTATTTCTTTCTCAAGTGCTTTTTTCTTTGCTTTTTTTAATATGATTTTTTTTTCTTTTTCTCGCTACAAAAACCTGCTACTACCACGTTAACGTATATTATAACAAGTTTGAAAATCTTCTTAAATAACGACAAAAAAATCTGAAATATTAAAATCTTTTTTTTTCTTTTCTATAAGTAATTTAAGTACATATTTTTTCTATCACGCAATAAATTTTTTTTTCTTTCAAAACATTTATCATGAATTTACTTTCTAAGAAAGTAAACAATAAAAGAAATAATATAGATACAAAAGAAAAAAATTGAAAAACTTTTTCATAGTTAATTTTTTGTTGTTGTTTTGCTTTCATTTCGTTCAAATTGATTCTAAAATGACATTAATGACATTGAAATTATAAAACAAAGTTAACGTTTTTTTTTTTTTGTATGAAGTAATGTTTATTTTTCATTTATTTAAAAAAATTTGGCGAAAATATTATATTATATACTATTTCGTCACACATAGCAATATGTATACACACATAAAATTAAATGATATTTTGCACAGCTTTTTTTTTCTCGATTAAACTTTATATGATGCCTTTTTTAGACTACATGTAAGTACGTAGATATGTACGAGTATGTTTTTTTTTTTTTGTACATATTGTGAATACTCATGAAATTTCTAACGTGCGGGTTGAAGGATTTCATCATTTCGATCTTTCTTTTTTCTAACTTTTTATTTCTATTTATTTTTTTTTTGTATATTTCATATCATAAGCACGTAAAATCTGTCATTCAAAATGTCTCTTGAAAAACTTTTATTAAGAAACAAGAAAACTTTTTCAGTTATAAAAACTTTTTATTTTTTATTTTTATTTTTTTTTTTTCGTTTTATTTAGTTTTGTTGGCATCATTTTATATCGTCACATTTTTTTTTTTTGTGTAGTTATATAGAAAAAAAGACGAATAAATCTAGGAATTCAATTCAAGAATCATGTATTTAAGGATTTTATTCTGTATAACTTACAGAGTATATAAATAAAATTTATGCAAAAATCTTAAATCTTAAGATTATTTAGTATCACGTTGATGTACACCACCGAAAAAACGTATCACATCAACAAGAACAAAAAAAAAGTATGAACAAAACAAAAAACGTTTTCTTCCTTATTTTGATATTATATGTACAAAATAAAATGCTTTTCTCTCCTTTTTGTTTTATTTTTTCAACATGTCATAAACACAAAAAATCATTTGTGTTCATAATATGCCCTATTTTAATCAAACAAAAATTTTGAATTTCTTACACGTTTTTCTTTAGTTTTCTAGGCATAAAATGAAAAAAAAAAAAAAAAAAAAAAACGCAAAAGTAAGTTAGCAAAAAATAAAATAAATAGATCTAAAGGTCCTTATAAAAAGGTCAAAATATATAATACTTATGTATGTATATTGAACGCGTGTCACATTCAATATCCTTCAACTCAAACCATTTATTTTTTCTTACGAATTTCCGTTTATAATATTATTTTATTTCTGTTTTTTTTTTCTTTCCTATTTGTGTTTTTTTTTCTGACTTGAACTTATTGAATAAAAGGATGTCATCAAATATTCACAATATAATATATCATCATACACCATGAGATATATTTACGTATTTGCAACTAAATATTATGGTCTTATGTAAATGACATTCCATTTCATCAATCATTCAGACCTTTTTATCGAAAAAAATATATCCTTTCACAATTTTATAAGTAAAACATATAAGTAAAATTGTATTAAGTAGGGTCATGTGTGTATAGGGTTGTTGTTTTCAAAATTTGTATTAGTTTCTTTTTTTTTTTTTTTTTTTTCAAGTATAATCCTTAGAGAAAATTCCTTGTTTTTTTTTTTCATTTCTTTTCTTTTCATTTTCCTGTGAAATTTTCTGTCTGGTTTAAACATATCCTTTTTTATTTTTATTAAGTAGGCATAACCTCTATTTTATAGATACATAATATGGATGCTGTCGATCCTTATACAAAACTGTCATACAAGTTTGATTTAAAAGTAAAATGGCTATATGTTATATTGCTGTTATTGCTGAATGACATAACATAACTTGTTTTCATGTATAGATTATCCTTCGGAACTTCACAATATATTGTATAAAGGAACATGTAAATTCAGAATACATACTACATATATATATAAAATACTATATACACAACAAAAGAGAAATAATCTATGTAAAAGAAAATATTCAAAGAGCTTTTTCGAAACAAATGCTCTAACAAAAAAATCCTTTTCTTTATCTTGTTGTAGGTTGTAAAAGAAAAGGTCCTTGGGGATTCTTTTTGTATGTCTTTTTTGAGACCCACTTAAAAAAGACAAGAACAAGATATAGAAGGGAAACAAAAAACAGGGTATAATACCTACAAAAGGTTAGAAAAAAATTCTTCCTATTTCTATATTCCTTATTCCTTTCATCAATGATGAATGTTAAAAAGAACGGGAATTTTATGACATATTTTTTGTTTTACACTTCAATTTTTCATTTTTACTTTTTTTTTTTTTTTGATTTTCAAATTTTTTTTTCAAGTGTAAACTGATTATGAATATGATTATGAATATTGTATAATATGGAAAAAATCCAGAATCAATTTATAAGATTCTTTTATCGATTTTATATGATTTCACATATATTTTTATACTTTACAAATTTTGTATTCCTTTCTATTCCTTTGCTGCTTTTTATATGTTATAAATATTGTGTGTACTCGTATAATCATATGTGCTGTTGTGATGTACATATTATGAGCACGAATATTGGAAACAAATCGTTGTTGATCGTTTTTCATGAATTATATTATGTGTGCTCAAAACAGAAAACATTTTTTTTTATTTTTTTTTTTAATATCACTTCGTTTTTGTTTTTTTTTTTAAATTTTATTCTCGTTAAGCATTGGAAAAATATTTTTCGAGATGTAATATTTTAGTTTCTTTTTTTGTTTTTGTTTTGTCTTGTGTATTTTAAATATAAAATCAGTTTCATAAGAAAATATTATATAAGATACGACAAAATTTATTGAAATAAAAAGCAATCTATTTTTACACGAAGTGTGTATTTATTTTTTGGGTAAATGTGTGTGTATCCTGTGTGTATAATAAAATTTATACTTTTTCATATTTCTTTAAAAATACATGAGATTTACATGTTTTTTTTTTTTTTTTTTTTGTAAATGTGAATAATATAGTACTCTTCTTTTTATTAGAATTGTTTTTTAATCATTCATTATTGTTATAACAAAAAAATGTGTATTTTTAATCAGTGAACTTGAATAGTACTTTTAAAGGATTTTTCGTTTTGAAGGAAAAGACAAAAAAAAAAGTTTTTAATATCGTTCGTGAATTTCAACAGATGTCATATTTATGATATATTTCAGTTTAATAATCTTCATGGAAGTAATTTCAAAAATAAACTTACATTGTCATTCTTTCATTTTAAAATATTTTTAAAAACATTTTGAAATTACAAAAGAAAAATAATCTTCTTATGACAATCTAATTTAAAAATTACCAATTCAAGAATATGAAGCTTTCCTACTTATTTATATTAGTAAAGTATATTTATTGTGTTAGAAGGACACTCTTACAAAGTTCGTGTATTAGGAAAAATGGGAAAATAAAGGATATTCCTTTCTACATGAAATTGAATTGTACATATGTACATACATATGTAATTTTAATTTTAAAAATCCAAATTTACAGCCATGTGAGAGAATTCATATGAAAAAACAAAACAAAAATTTATTGTGTTACAAATATTAGGTTCTGTAATATTATTAAGTAATTTAGAAAACAATGAACGAAAAACTAAAATACTACAATATTGAAAAAAGTTATTATTTTGTTTAAAAATTAATTTTTATTTTGCTAAAAAACGAAATGTATTAAATTATTAAATTAATTAGGAAAATAGAATATCTCCATTAAACAGTCATTTCAAATACTTACATAATTTATTCTGGTTTTGAATTTATCAAAATTTAAATAAATATGAACATGAACTTTATTTTCGAAATCCTTTGTGAAATTGAATTCATTTTAATGAATTGTAGAACACTCAAATTCACTTTTACATTTCATTTCACTGTGAAATGTAATCTTGTACATGGCTGTTAGATTTCTTGTAGATATAATATTTTTTGCATTCACAAGGACTACTTTTCGAATCTTATAATTATTTGTACTATGCTGAGTTAGACCTTCACAATTACTAATTAAATTCCAGGCAAATTCATAAAACAAACATCAGAAGCTTACAGTTTTTGTTTCTATCTTCTTGTATCTTTATTTTCTATAAAACTTTAATTTTTAATTTAATATTTAATACAAAAATTGTTACTTGGAATTATTTAATAATTAATTTAACACAAAATGCATTATACTACAATTAAATTTTTAGAGCATAAAAGGACAAAGAAAATTAGATTAACTTATTTAAATACAATTTAATTTTGTAAAGAATAATGCGATATAGAACATACACATAAAATTACATAAACAAATAGTTTATTCGCTTTTATACTTGTTTTCTTTTCTTTCTGACTTTTTTTTAATTTTTCAATTTACGAGTATGTATTATATCTTCTATGCTTGTTTGTTTTGAAGTGCTGTTACGAAAAATGCAAAAAAAAAAAATGTACATACATAAAGTAAATTATACCTTTATTTATGGAAACGAATGGTTTCTGAGAAAATAACGAGTAATTTTCATTATCTTTATAAAATATGTTTAACTGGTTTGGCTTGATCCTTTTAGTGTGTACATGTCTCTTTTTAGTGAATGATATATTTTATGATTGTGAATTCGAAGTACGTTCCTTTCATTTTTATGTTTTGTTATCTATTTTTCATTTGTAATTCTTTTATTTTATCTTGGCTTCAAATTTGTAAAGTAAAAGAAGCTCATAAAATTCGATACGTAGCTTTTGTTTATTTTATTACATTTTCTTTAAGGATAAAAGCATATAAAAGACAATCAACAGAAAATTGTTAAAGAAAAAATAAGGGAAAAACAAAGGAGTCCTTATGACATCATTAAAATCATGAAATTATTTAAATGACTTTAATGATGACGGTATATTTAAATGAATTTTTTTCTGGTATGTATTTCAATTTTTATCCTTTTAGTTCTTTCTGGTAATTAAATTGATTACAGATGTATTTTCTTTTTTTTTCCAAATCAAAATTAAATGACAGTATTTTATGAATTATTACTTAGAACTTAATTTTCGTGAATAAGCAATTTAATTTTTTTCCACTTCAATAGACTCAATTACTTATTTAATTAAAATTTTCAATAAAAATATAGGAGTAGTATTTACACATTCTATGCGGAGTTTTTTTTCGTAATTTTTGCAGAATTTAAACTTTCTGAGTGTTAAATTCTGCAGTTTTCAACACATAAAAAAGCAATACAAAAACTATCGTAGTAAGCTCTTAGCAGAAGTGGTAGTGCTAACTTCTGAAGTTGAAGGCCTCGTATTCTATCCATTAAATTGAGTATAAATGCTCAGTACTGAATTATTTAGGTCTAGATGGCTCTAGTTACTGACCATCAACAACTATACGATACAAATATTAGCGCCAACTCTGTCATACACGTGTTATAATATTTATCTCACTAAATAGTTATGCAAATTAAAACTTAAAAAAAACAATAATGTACTTAAAAAACTTCAAAGAACATTCCATTAGAAAATATCATCTAATAACATCATCGGGATATGCCCGAAAGTAATCTTATTTAACATCTCAAAACACTTTCTTACTTACGGGAAGATACATAGATATTTCTTTGTTTTCTATATAAGGCAGTATGCACTAGAGTTTATAATACATAATATGTATTTTCTACCTACGCAATTTTCTAATTTTTCGGGCTTTGTTTATTCCTTTACTAATGAAAATTTCAATATAATTAATTACTCATGGTTATTTTACATGTATGACAGAAAAATATTCACGAAAATTTCAACTAATTTGAGTAGGCTAAAAGCTCTGATTGTAGGGCCATGGAGTGAATGAGTGATGGTGAACGTAAAGTTTTTGTTCAACAATCAGGTGTATGACATTTATTATTTTGTTTTTAGAAAGAAAAAAAAACAGAAAGAGTATAAAAACATGAAAAATGAAAAGTATTTATAATACAGTGCTGATTTAACACTCCATTCAATTTTTGACCGTTTTCGTCAAAAATCCGTTTTCAAAGTTGAATATCTCGGGATCCTGTGGTATTTAGCTCGTCATTTTCTACAAAACTTTTGGTATGAAAAATATGTGACTTGCCAACTTTGAACTCTTATATCTCGGGCTGTGTTGCACCGATTTGAGTCAAATAAAATGCAATATATCAGAAAATAGTTCAAAAATTGAAGTGCATCTTTTTTTTGAGGGTACCAATTAAGGAGGGCCCCATATAAGGGAAAAAAAGTTTTTTGTCGAAAAATGACTTGTTTTGTATTTTACCCTATAACTTTTGCCCTACTAAACGGATTTCCACCGTTTACATATTCACATAATATTAGACCCTTCAAGGAATATCCTAGCCAAATTTCAGTTCCCTAGTCCCACGGGATGTAACATTTTGATACTTAAAATTGATTCGCGTATGTAAAATTTAAAATAGTACGAAGTGTTAAGTTAGTATTCATGTATCCGCACAAACAGAAGTCCTTTTATTTATTTTTAACAATTTTTTTCTTTTTAAAATTCGAATTTTTACATTGAATAGATAAATTTTTTTTGTTCCATTTCTTTGTTTTTATTTGTTAACATGCACAAAGATAAAAAAAAAATTATAAAACAAAAAGCAAAAAAAAAAAATAATTTTCCTTATCAAGGTAAGCAACCTAACATTGTATGATAAAAGAAAATCCTTGAAACAAATATGTACCATGTATAAGAAGATAAATGAAAAATACCGGAATACTTTTTCTGAATACATAATTAGGGAAAGTTACTAAGTATATAGTAGAAAGGACATAGGTATAATATGATATGTAGGATGTAAACATGAATAATGTAATATGTATTTTGTATCTTTCACTTCAGATCCTTTTATACATATTGTTCTAATTCGTTCGTTTTCTTCCTTCTGTAATATTTATTGTTTCACTTTTTCTCATTCTTAATTTTTTTTCCTTTAGTTTTGAAAACTTCCTTTTTCTATACAAAAAAAAAATACATTTTGAATAAAATACACAACGCAGTTAAAAAAAGGATTGAAAGCTCTTTTCATGTACATACATATATGTAAGTAGCAAATATTCAGAAAAGAATATGTAGTATGTATACCTATATGTATAAATTAAGGGGAAGAAAAATATAAAATGTGTGAATTTATAGTAATATATATTATACCAAACTACATACATATATAATATATACGTATATAGAATGAAAAAAAAAACTAGAAAGAAATAATATATACAAAATTACACATAAGGAGGAAGTAAAATATTAAGAAAGGATTCGTGATGTTGCATAAAAAATTGGTCATTGACATAAATTCTCATTAATTTTTTTATTTATTTTTTTTTTTTGCTCAGTTTTCATTTTAATTTTCGTGTGAAAATATTTTTTTTCTTTTATTTCTTCCATTTTTGTTTAGCCTTCTACTTAGGTGCCTTATGTGAAAATGATGTGCATACAAAACGCAGTAAAGTTAGTAGATATACAATTGAGATAGTTGGTGAAATAAAATTAATAAAAAAGATTCATTTTTTTTTATTTTGAATTATTTTAACACTTTTTAAAATTAAAAAAAAAAAGGGTAAAAGTTTAGGAATTTGTGAAAGAAAAAAAAAATTAGAATACTCTTATGAATAATAAAAACCAACTGGAATGAATTTTTGATTAAAAAAGGAAAATGTATATTTTTGTATTTCTCCACTGTTTGAAAAAGAAAAATAAAAAATTTTGTTTTTCTGCACTACTATCTTCAGGCTTCTATTCTTTTATTTATACTCCTTGAGCATATGCAAAGTAGTTATGCATATTTTATACAAGATATTGTGAGTTCTTTTTTTTCTTTATTTTTTTGTTATTGTAAAAAAAATGTTTTTTTATAATCAGACATTCATATATGGAAAATAACTATTAGGCTTAATTCACTGAAAGAATCGAACTTTATGCAAAATAAAAGATCATATTGAATGGAATAAAAAAAATGTATGTATACTTTAACAGTTTTAAAATCATAAAAAAAGAGAAATGAATAACGAAAAAATAATTTCTACAAAAATTTTAATAATTTTCTCAATTGAGAAGTAATTGTTTCACTTTTTCATCTTTTAAGCGCATTTTTTTTTATTTTGGGTGGTCATTTTTCTATCATACATGTTATTTAATTTTTTTATGCATGTTTTTTTTGTTTGCTTCTATATTTTTCTTTGTAACAAATATGAAAAAAATTTAAATTTTCAAGTTTTCATTTAAAAGCAAAAAATGATGAATAATAAACCAATTTTATTTCGTGTTTTTTCTTTTGTGTATCTGTTTTGAATAGATGATACATGTCGATCAGATGAATTTACATGTGGAAATGGTCGATGTATTCAAAAACGTTGGGTATGTGATAAAGATGATGATTGTGGAGATGGTACTGATGAAAAAAATTGTCCAACGGTACAATGTAATGTAAAAACAGATTTTACATGTGCAGATGGTGCTTGTATATCAAAACGTTGGTATTGTGATGGTGATCCAGATTGTCCTGATGGTTCAGATGAAAAAGTAAGTAAAAAACTGGTGTTGATTAATGGAAAATTTTCAGTTTACACTGATTTCTTTTCCCTTTTACAAAATTCTAAATTTATATGTATAGGTTGATTATTGATAATTAAAATTTTGAAGCAAAAAAAAAAAAAAATGAAAAAATAGAAAAAAATTCTGTTTGATTTGATTATACAACAGGAAATTGAAAAATAGAGCCCGAAAGTAATTAAAAGTATACAAAAACGCAAACTATTTATTTGGTTTTTATGAAAATGTGTTTCATTTTTGAAAATTATATTTTTTTCATAAAATGAAAAAATGCAATTAGAATTTACTTAGAAGTCAATAACTGTAAATAATAAATTATTATTATTATAACTTTTTTTTTTCATAAAACTATAAAAGAAAATCATAACGAAGAAAAACTCAAATGGAAAATAACACCCAAAAATTTATCAAAAAAAAAAAAAAAGAACCAAAGTATCTTACCCTATTTAAATCTTTTTTATTTGAAAAAATCAAACTGCTCCTTTTTAATCATAATTTTGTGTTTTTTTTTATGTATGTATGTACTATATATGTATGTAACTTTATATTCATTTATTTTTCCATTTCGTTATACATACATATGTATGTGTATATTTTATTTTATTTTTTAACAAATTTTTCTTTTGAAGAATAACGCTTCAAAAATTTATAGAAGTTTGAAATTTAAAAAAGGATCTTTATTAAAATATGTATGTTAAAAAAACTAAGGAGGAGTCAATTACTTACTCCCTAGGATGTGGGTTATTTTTCCGATGATGCTATCGATTTGTTTTTCTTTTTTTAATAATAATACGTATCAAGAAATACAAACAAACAACATACAAACCATTCAACAATTTTCTTTATACACATATAATTTTTTTGTGGTTCTTTTTTTTTTTAATTTCCGAACTTTTAAAGTATGGAATATATTCACTCCCACATACATGTATATCAAAATTTCTCTTCCTGCTTGCCTTGCCTCACTTATATCATGACTAAGTTATTTGAAAAATAATAAAAATGAAAATCGTGAGAAAAAAATCTTATTTTTTTACTCTCATGCTTATCAACAATGTCCTTATGCTTATGATATTGTGTTGTGTGTAGTATTTTAGTTGGGTAAAGAAAAACATTATATTATTGACATCATAATCATCATCATCGTTTTCCTTTCTCTTGTAATTTGTAATTTTCTTGTTTTTTTTTTTTTTTTTCATTTTTATGAGAAACAAATTGGTAATAATATCGATATCGAATTCATTGGTATTCATAAAAACACAAGATATGTATGTACAATATTATACAATTTTTTGTACACGCATTCGATTAAACATCAAAAGTAAATATAAAGTATAGAAGTTTTTATTTATCTTATGTTCAATTCATGAAATGTTTTTTTTTTTTTTTTCGTTCCTGTAATTTTTAAAATAATGAAAACAATTTTCCATAAAACTTTTTCGTTCTGTTTAATAATGATTTCCCTCATTTTAATGAAAACAAATATTTTTTTAAGAAAAAAAAAAAAAAAAATGTGTCTAAATCAAAATTTATAAGAAAAACTGTTTTCAAAAATTACATTATTTTGGATAAATTAAAGTAACTATATTTTACTAATAAACTTGAAAAATTTTTACCAAACTATGTAATTATGAACAATGTAAAATAATCAAGATAAAAATTTGAGGGATTTACAGAATTTCTAGAAAAATCAATGTTATACCTTTTTTTTTTTTCCTTAAGAAGTCTATTGGAAATATACTATATAGCTATGTATGTATTATATTTTGTTCAAAAAATGTTACGTTGTTGCTACCTCATAACATTATACATACTTGAATATATATGTATGTAGGTATATCTACAATCTTCATTTATTGAACTTTCTAAGGTAAAAAAACAAATTTATGTATAATTTAACGTATATATTACAATATTTCTTCACAAGAAGAAATAATACTTTTAATGATTTATGTATTTTCTTTTTAAAATCAATTATTCTCACACCGTTGTACTTCATTTACCAAAGAAAGTTTTGAAAATTTGTTTCTAAAATTATTAAAAAATAAAAATAATACGGTGAGTATCTAGATGTTTTTTTACTTCGAATTTAAAGTCGTTAAAATTTTTTTTTCATATCATTTTTTTCTATTATTTTACCTTGAAAAAAAAAAAAAAAGTATAAATTATAATAATTTTACTTTTTTCATCTGAAATTCTTTCATTCATCAAAATTCACAAAGTTTTAAATATGTTTTTGTTTGTTTTGTTTTCCAAGTAATTAGTAATAATAATTATGTTTGAAATTTGAATTTTTTTATAAACTTTTTACACATGTTATAGAAAACTCATAAATTTAAAAGAAGATTTTCAAGAAGCTCAAGACATGTTCATTGATCATGTTCAGCTGTAAAAGCTTGATATTTTCAAGGCAATGAAAATTATTATTTCTTCTTTTAATTATTTTCCTGCTTTTTTTTCATTAAAGAAAATTTAAAAAAATCATCAAATTTCCTGGCATTTAATTTTGCGTTCAGTGATTTGAAAATTACAATATTAAATTTTACGTTTTTTAATTAAAAATCATTTATAATTTTTTAATAACTTTTTAAAATTTCATTATTTTCCCAAAATTCCTAACATTTTGGTGAATATTATTTAATTTAAATAATCGAAATTAATAATACTTAAAAAAGATGAAAAGGTGAACACAAAGTATTTATTTTTAATAATTTATAAATTTTCATTTAAATTTTAACAAGAAATTTAATATTTCAGAAAATGAATAAAAACAACAAAAAAAAATTAATATTATTAAAAATAAAATACATAGAAAAAAGGTATACAGGAAAAAAAAAAAAAAGAATTTCTTTTTTGTGGTTTTACTTTTTAAGAATAATTTTCCTTTAATCATTTTCGTATTCAAAAAATTTCATAAAATACCAAAAGTATTTTTCTTTTGCTTCTTCTTTTTTTTTTTATCATAGAACTCAATTTATAAATTTGAATTTACATAATTCATTAAAATTATTTTCTATAATACCGATAACAGATAAGAATATCCTTAAGGATAATCCATTGAAAGAAAGAAGAATTATATTTCTATTAACAGACACAGAGTATACTTTATTGGTAAGAAAATTTTACATTTTCTCAAGAAAAAAGGAATAATAATAATGATGATGATGACGATGATGATGTTGACGATGTATTTTCTTTCTCTCTTTCTTTTTTTTTTTTTTTTTATTATTATAAAGTAATTCCTTTACAGATTCTCCTTTTCCTGTGATTGTCGTTTTTATGTTTCCTCTATCTTGTCTCTTTTTATGTGCTTTTATTCTAACGTTATTTTTCTTTTCCTTTTATTATTTCAATTTTTTCATTCCGCCTTAAAGTAGGTACATTTTGAATTTAAATAATAAAAATATTACTATAAATCACTTAAATCTCTTATTTTTTTTTTTTTTTTTTTGGTTTCTACATCTGTGGTTTCATTGTTCAAATCGAGATTGAAACATAATTATATTTTCTTTTGTTGTGAAGTGAAAATAAATAGAAGGAACACAGTGTGTTAGTAGAATAGCAAAAAAAAAAAAAATTTCTTATCCTGATGTTACAGTGATACTAATGCAAACTTATTATTTATGTATGTATGTATAAGATAAGTATGAAAAACTGGAGGCAAACATTGAAAAATGAAAATACAATCGTCATGACTTAAAATTTTAAAATATATTATCAAAACCGCACAAGTAGTGATGGTTTTTTTTTTTTTTGTCCTTTTCTTTAACACCATTTTTTATTTATGTCTTAATACTGACATGAAAGACTATGAGATTTTTGGTCAAAAACCATTAATAAATTAAATTCACATTTCGTGGTATTTGAGAGAAAAATAAGTTGAAAAAAGATTTGTTCGAAAAGGATCATGAAATAAATAAAATAGTAGAGTGTGAATAAAATGTGAATTTGAACCATAAAAAAAAAATCAGGGAAAAAATTTTTAAAAAAAATTTATATTACATAAAACATGAAAGAAAATATTTATTCAGGATTTGCCAAGTTTCATACTTAATTTTTTCTTTTTAAATCTTTATCTAGTTGAACTCTGACTATTTTATTTATCTTCAAAAAAAAAAAAAACTTTCTAAGGATAAAAATGTATGAACAAACCGACGTAGAAAAAAAATTAAATAATGGCATGATGATAATAAGAAGTAGAAAAATAAAAATAAGATTTAGAAGAAAAGAAAAATTGAGAAAAAGATACGTTTATTTTTTTTTTCTCTATTTCATTTCCTAGAAATTATAAAAAGGAATTAAAGAAATTCCTATTTTCGGTTTCTTGAAAAATTGTTATCTTCAGTTTTAATCTGAATAGAAAAAAATTAAAAAAAGAAAAGTTAATCATTGCTCTGGACAGTTTATTACAAGATAAATTTCAAGAAAAAGAAAAAAGAAGAAGAAAATATTTCTACTTAAATAAAATATATATAGTAAATTAAACTCAGTTACCAATACAAATACACAAATTTATTGAAAATTGAATTCAGAAAACTCATGGTCTTTTATTGAATTTACTAAAGTGTATTAAAGTAAATATACAAAAAGGGTGTGTAATTTTATTTGCTTTTATAAACACACATAGACACACATTTAGATACAGCTTGTGAGTGAGTTATTCAAGAAGAACAATTTTATTTTCTCAAATAGTTTGTTTGGTAATTTATTTCTTTTTTCAATTGGTCTCTCAAGTTGAATTTATTCCACTCTATTGCACTTTTCTAATGTTTTTATCTTAAAAGATTTATTCCACTGATAGTTCAATATTCATTTAAAATTTTTCTTCCTTACTTCGATTATTTTTTTATTTTTGAATATTTTTTGTAATATCCTCACAGGATTGTAAGAATGCCACAAGACTTCATTCACCATGTGTATCAAAAGAATATCAATGTCAGGATCATGTAACATGTGTACATCGTAGCTGGTTATGCGATGGTGAAACAGATTGTCCTGATGGTGATGATGAAATGCCACCAAATTGTTTAAATATAACATGCCGTACTGATCAATTTCAGTGTAAAGATCGTACATGTATATCTGGTTTTCTTTATTGTAATGGACATCCTGATTGTGCAGATAAAAGTGATGAAGTTGATTGCAGTAAGTAAAAATGTGTTATTTTTTACTTTTTTTTTGTGAAGAAAATTTTAAAACAGAAAAAGTAGAAAGTAGATAAAATATCTGTTTTACTTTTTTTTTTATTTTCTCTTTTTTTTTTTTTTAAATAAGATATTGCAAATACAACAGTATGTAATAAGGATACTCAGTTCGATTGCGGAGGTGGTACCTGTATACCGTTATCAAAAGTTTGTGACAAACAAAAAGATTGTCCAGATGGTGAAGATGAACCAATGGATAAATGTGGAGTAAATGAATGTGCAGTTAATAATGGTTTATGTGATCATAAATGTGTTGATTCACCAACAGGATATCATTGTGAATGTAGAACAGGGTAAGTATATTGGATAAACTCTGAAAATAAACTACAAGTTAAAAACATATTAAAACAATCAGAAAAAATGTCAAAGAGAAAGAATATAAATTTTTTCAAAGAAAATAAGATATTTTCATCTGATAAAAAAAAAAAACTAAGATTCAAGGTTAAAAACAAAATTGATTTTATTTTTTCATCATATTTCAATTATCAGATATGAACTTGTAAATGATCATAAATGTGAAGATATTGATGAATGTAAAAATCCTGGAACATGTTCACAAATTTGTATTAATGAAATTGGAGGTTTTAAATGTGAATGTGAAGCAGGATATATGCGTGATCCAAGAAATCATACAAGATGTAAAGCAACTGAAGGACATGCATCATTATTATTTGCAAGACGTCATGATATTAGAAAAATTTCATTAGATCATCGTGAAATGACATCAATTGTTAATGATACAAAGTCAGCAACAGCACTCGATTATGTTTTCCGAACCGGAATGATATTTTGGAGTGATGTATCAACACAAGCAATTTACAAGTAATTACAAAATACAAATTCTGAATAAATTTTAAGTATACCTATTGAAAATTTTTCTCTTTTCGTGTGATTTTTTTTGTTGTTGCCAGAGCACCAATTGATGAAGGAAATGATAAAACAATTGTATTAAAAGACCATTCAGTAACATCAGATGGATTAGCGGTTGATTGGATATACAATCATATTTATTATACAGATACGCAAAAATGTACAATTGAATTAACAAATTTCGAGGGTAGTATGAGTAAAGTGTTAATTGAGGATCAATTAGAAATCCCGAGAGCAATTGCTTTAGATCCAATTGATGGGTAAGTTCACTTTGTGTTTGTGTGTGTGTTGACAATATTTTATTGCAATTTACGTCTTTTAAAAGATTATACGAATTTAAAAAAAATTTTCATATCTTTTTTTTTTCTTTCTATTTTGATTTTAAAGTTGGATGTATTGGACTGATTGGGGTGCATCACCAAAAATTGAACGTTCTGGTATGGATGGTACACATCGTACAGCAATTGTAACACATGATGTTAAATGGCCAAATGGAATTACATTAGATCTAGTCAGAAAACGTGTTTATTGGGTTGATGCTAAATTAAATACAATCTCATCATGTAATTATGATGGAACACAAAGACGATTAATATTATATTCGACAGATTCATTAAAACATCCATTCTCTTTAACAACATTCGAAGATTATATATATTGGACTGATTGGGATAAACAGACTGTTTTTAAAGCAAATAAATTCAATGGTGAAGGAGTTGAACCTGTCACAGCACTTCATATGGTAAGTTAATTTTAAATAAGAGTATATGTATATACATAGATACTTATTATCATCATTTTACATATTCCTTTTGTCATTTTATGCTTAAATAGATAAATGCTATGTCATTTATTTCTAAGACATTGTCAATATTTGAAATTTTATGCCTTTTGATAAATTTAATTTACTTTTAGAAAATTTAATTTTCTTAATAAATGTTTTAGAAATTTTACATATATGTACATCCATATAATTGATATGATGTATGGACATAATAAATACCAACTGAATAAGCATTTTAGGTTCTACATATGTAAATAATTATTTAACACAAAAGTAATTAAAATGTTATAATTTTTATATCTTTTGTGTGTTCAGTTTAATTCATTTTCTGGAGAATTTGAATTTAATATGTTATTTTAGAAATTTTATTGATAATTGAATACATGGCAAAAGACTTATAATAATATTGCTTTTTGTTTAAAGAAAATTGTAAATTGAAAATAAAATTTGATGAATCTGTCAAAATTATAAAATCTGATAGTATCAAGTAATAAGGACTAAAATATATTCTATAAAAATATTTGTTGATTACAAGAAAATTTCAAAATAAGTCAAGATTTAAAGATATACATATTTTTGACTTTGTATTCCTTTGTGTTTATTTATAATAAAGGAATAGCATGTCATTTTTTTAAATATTTGTGTATCAAGCTAACCCTCTTAGTTAAACTTCTTAGATGTTTGCGAAAGGTTAATAAGTTTGTACGGGTAAAAGAATTTTCTGTGTCCTATAAAATTGTAATTCATTTTTAAACCTTCATATTAAAGAAATTGTTAATTTATTTGTTATTTATTTTCGCAGTTGCAACATCCAATGACAATTCATGTATACCACCCATACAGACAACCAGATGGAACAAATCATTGCCAATCAGTGAATGGTCATTGTTCACATTTATGTCTTCCAGCACCAAGAATTAATGATCGAAGTCCACGTATATCCTGCGCATGTCCAACAGGATTAAAATTAATGGATGATGGATTGATGTGCGTTGAAGATAGTAAGTATACATTTTTATTTAAATACATTTCGAAAGAAAAACAAATTTGTTAAATCATAAAATTTTGAGTCCTTTAAAAGTAAGAGTTTTTAATTTAACGTATTTAAATCATTTTTCTATTTAAATTTTTATTGATTTTTTTTTTCAAAGATTAATTATTTAAATTCATTGTTTATACTGTTTTGTATTGTTATTGATTTTATTTTTTATTTTTCTTTAAATCATAAATTTTTATTATTATTATCAATGTATTCTTATTATAAAAAAAAAAAAGCTACTTTGAAAAAAGTAGTACCAACAAATAGGACACCAACATCTACTATACATCATCATGGTCATGGAACAAAATCTCCTAATGATTTAAATAAGGATTCATATCGGGATAATATATCACATGATAAAAATAAGCATGAGGGTAATAATAAATTTACAATTATTATTTTCGAATTAAAAAAAAAAAAAAAAAACTTAAAAATTACTATTTTTAAAACGAATATTTATTTTCGTTGAAAAAAAATTTATTTTCTATAAAAAAAAAAACTATAAAATGCATATAAGCTTTGCTTTTTTTAAACTTTTAAACTTGTCTTTAACAATAAAAATAAGGTGCAGGCATTGGGAAACCGTATATACTCGTATATTCACGTAATGCAATACATAGCTACTACATATTATATAAACTCCTACACAATATATTCATTCAATTATTACTTATTCATTGGGTGTAAATATTGCAAAAAAAAAAAAAAAAAATTTCTTTATTAAAAATCAATTAAATTTTAATTGAATTTCATTTTAACGTTTTTTTTTTTCTTTATGCTGTAGGCCAGCTCTAATTAAAACTCACTTTAACTTATTTTAGAAAATCGAACTGTATTTTAAAAACTCACAATTACGACTTGGCTGACTGTATATACTATTAAAACTTATTAAAGCAATTTATTTTAACATTATACCGATAATAATCAATCAAGGACTATACAAGAAGAATATTAGATAATTAAAAGAATACAGTATCTTTATAGTTTCTATAAAAATGAATTATGAGCTGTTGAAACATAATATGTAGTTGTATTTTATTTTTTTCAAATTTCTGGAAATGCCTACAATACTAACAATTATTTATTGTTCTACTTATTTATTTTGTGTGTAAATAAGCTGTATTTATTCTAAGAGAGTAATTTTTAAAAACAAATATTCTTCTAAAAATCTAAAATAATACTTTTTTGTTCTTATTAAAAAAAAATTAACAAAAGACAAATTAATTATGAAGATTCTTTTAAAATTAATTGTTTTGAAAATTTTCACGGACTTTTGTTCTTAAGAATCCACACTTTATATGATCAATAATAATTTTTTTTTTTACAGAAATCCTATACGTATATACACAATAATTTATTTCTTTTGATGTTGTTAAACTAAAATACATTTTTCATAGAAAAAATATTTAAGTATAAATGAAAGATTTCAAACGTAATTAATATCAAAATCAATATAATTGAAAACGATAAAATTCAAAATTTAAAGAATTATTTTTTTTCAAAATCTTTCAGAGGAGAATATTTTTGTTGTGCAAAATTTTTATTTCGTAATATGAAAAATCCTTATTCTCCTTATTGCTTAATGCTTCATTAAATCTATTTTATTTTTAAAATACTTTTTGATTCCTCTTTTACAATATAATGTTCAAGAGATCACTTTGATGATTATTTCAAGAATTGATAAATTGAAGTTATTGTTGTTTTTTTTGTTCAAAGTAATATTTTTTTTTTTTTTAAATCACTTAATTTATTAACAGATAATATATAGTATGTAATTTTAAAGAATACTTTGATAAATTGCCATTTTTAAAATTAATTTTCTTTTTATTGATTCAGTAAATTTTATACAGCAGGTCAGTAGTACCTGTCGTTATTACATTTGTCGTTTATTATTTTCGAAACTTTTCTGATTGGAACGAATGAATAGGAAAATTAATTTTTTTCTATTTTTATTTTCTAAAATTTTAACCAAAAAGTTATTATTTCGTATACCTCAGTCTTGATCTTTTCGAAAAACTTTTCCCATTTGGACGTAATTCGACTCTTTATTTTTTTCAGCTTCTGGTATTCGTTGCTTATTTGCTAAGATGTCATCCTCGTATCTTTTTTTTAGCCTTCCTCTATTGGTCTTGTTCCTGTATATAAGCATACCGTCAAATATTTTTCTACTGAGTACAACCAATGACAATATATTCTATAATGTATTATGTATCTGCTCTGTGGAACAACTCTCCTCGTCTGATTACAATTTACATATCATATCATATCCTTCAGAGCCTTCTCAACAATAGTGTTAAAGGGCTCAGGGTTCAGTGTATCGTTCTGAGTAATTTTCTCTCAAAACATCTGAAGTGTTAAATAAATTTTCTTCTTCGTTGTTTTGCTGGGAAGGAAACGCACTTACATTACTTTTGTTGTCTATAAAATCCATCGTGGTAGTTCAAAATCTTCTTTATAACAATAATCTATTCAGTTTGTGATTCTTTCAGTACATCATTTGTAATATTTTTTAAAAAAAAAAGATGATTTTCAAATTTTAAAAATGTTGTACATTCAAAAGGAAATTCCATGAATAAATAAATCCTATTAACAATTTTGTCCCATTTTCAAATTGTTCATTTCTTTAAAACAAAAACTTTTTTTATATTCAAAGCATTTTTTATTTATTTTTTAATTTAGTGAAAAATACTTTTTTTTTTTGTATAACTGTCACGTTTGCTTTTTTTTTTCAATAATTTTCTTTAAAATACAATTGAAAAAATGCTATTGTTAAATTATTATTAAATTTTTAAAATTTTAATAAACGATAAAAATTCAATTTAAATTGCAGAAAAAATGAATTTAATATCATCATTGAAATTTGAATTCTTTTTTCTTTTTTTTTTTATTTCATTATAACATACAGTCAAAAGTCACAGAGAAAAAAAATACAAAAAAAGACAGGAAAATAGGAAAAGTTTTCTGTGAAAAGCAAATTAAACTCTTCCGTTATTCATGAAACTCTAATTGCTTGTATTCTTTATTTAATTTCCTGTTTTTACAATATGTTTTTTTTTTCATCATATTTTCACAAAAAAAAAAAAAAAAAATATTGAAATTCGTATAATTTTTGAGAAAACCTTGGAAAATTCTTGATATGTATGAAAATTTATTTCGAAATGAATACACAAAAATTTATTTTGTAGTTTTTGATAGAATTAATAAAAAAACCGTGTACACACATGCATGCAATGCTATTAATATGGTTATAAATACAGCTTTTTTACAATTATTTTTTTTTAAATTTTTCTCTTCGAAAATTTATCTTGTATTTATTTCTATCTTCCTATCAACTAACTTTATTATTTTTCATCTTTTTATACTTTATCATAATTTCAAAAAAAAAATATTTATTTTTTCTATCTTTTTGAGTTTGTACACTTTTTATTAAATTCATATTTTATAATCTTTCGTCTATGTACATGCACAAAAAAACAAAATATAACAAAATCACAAATACATATTCATGTATTTTCTCATAATTATTACAACAGAAGTAGAATTCGAAGAAGATGATGAAAAAGAAAGAGAAACAGAAAAAGAAATTTTCATTTCGGGCTATAGATTAAACTCATATGAATCATATTCTGGAATTTATTTATACTCTATGTGTTCGGAATTATTTGAACCAACAACAACAACAATGAAAAATATACAATCAACCATAGCTAGTATAACTTTATCATCGATTTATGATTTTAAAAATGAAATATATTCAACAGAATCTTCATTATTTTTATCAAAAGAAGAAAATGATAAAATTTTAAAACCAAATACTATTTCACAGAATCATAATAGAATGGAATTAATTCCGAAAGATATCTATGTATCTGATGATAATATACAAAAACAAAAACAATATCAAAATTATGTATTCGAAAATAAGTTTTCATCTTTAGATACTTTTAATGAAATGAAATACAATAGAGCAAGCCATACAAAAATGACATTACGCCCATCAATTAACATGTCTCAATCAATGAAATCAATTGAAACAATGGTATTTGAATTGATGAATTCTTCGATATCTTCGATTAAAATTCCTAGAGATAATAAAAAATTAGAAAATTTAAGTGTATCATTTGAAACATCTGTTACAACATCATCACCATTATCCAATTCATCACCATCATCACCCATTCTATCATCAACATCAACAACGCCATCAGCATCCTCTTTATCATTCAACATCTTGAAGCCATCTTTGAAATCCTTATTTTCATCTTCATCGTTATTACCATCATCCTCATTCTTATCATCATCATCGTCAACAACATCTCCTGGTGCCACCAAAGAACAGGATGTGGTACTTGTAACCGAAACAACTGTTCCTTCTATGCCATCCTTTTATTGGGAATCAGAGGATGTATTCAATCCCTTTAAGCAATATATGTTACGGAAAAGGGCTAATCAAATGATAAGTAAAGGGAATCCATCAAATGTCAATGACAGAATGAGGATGATATGGTATGACCAAGGATCACCAAAATACATAAAATGGCTTTGCAAAAGGCTTCTAGGTTGTATAACATTAAAATACGTGTGTGTGTATAATGTACAAAAATGTTTGTCTACATGTAGTTATGTATGTACATATATCTATACAAACCTTATTTGAATTCAACGTATTATGTATATATATCTTTACAACTTACCTATATATATACATATATATATATACCTAAATTCTATATATACAGTTGAAGATATTGTAAGAGTAGTACGTGTATGTGTGTGTCTGAAATATGTATGTATATGTATGTATATAAAAGCTTTTTGCACGCTCCGTTTTGTAAAATTGTGATGAAAGTTTTATTGAAATTGGTCGGATGATGTTTTCGTTTTTGTTTAGTAAATATGGTGTTGTTTTTTTTTTTTCTTTCTTTTTTATTTGTATAGTGTGTTGAAGAGTTTATGTTGTAAAGGGTTGTTGGTAGGTCGAATGAAACAGTTAAAAGAACTGGCAGAGATTTAGTTACTTCATTTAGTATACCATTTAGTAATTTTTATTATTATTAAATTTTTTTCTTTCAAATCTGTATCTTTATAAAAGTAATTTGTTTGCATTTTCTCTGTAAACTTTTCACTCATACAAGATTTTCTACACACTTTACACGATATACAAATTATTAAAGAAATAGATACATTATGTACATAACTATATGTTTATCTACAATCTATGCAGATACAAAAAAAAAAAATCTTTATGATGTGTTGGTATCCTTTTATTAAAATTTTTTTTTTTTAACACACTTTGAAATAATTTACAAATGTACATATTGTATGTATACTATAAGTATGTATGAATGAATCTTTTCATTTTGAAAGATATATGTTCATCTTTCAAAAGGTAGTATGTTTATTAATTTTGGTTTTTGTATGGTTTTTATTGTGGTTTATTTTATTTTCTTATCTTAAATTAAATGAATCTTGTAATTATTACACTTTATTAATGTCATAATAGATTTTTTATCTTATGTTATAAATTATAAATTAATTTAATAAAACATATAATTCGTTCAAACTGAAAATAGTTTTCAACATTTTTTTAAAAATTAAAATCTCATAAGTACGAGAAATATAAAATGTTCGAGACTAACGCAATTTCCTATCGGAATATCCTTTAATTTACCTTCATGTAACTTATCATCTATATATTAAGGTGACTCTTTTTATTTATCCTTTGTATCCGAAAATTTGAATATTAGAGTAAAATTTAGAAAAAGCTTTTATTAAAAGTTTAAGAAGACTCTTTTGTTCTTTTCCATCTCCAAAAGGATTAGAAAAACAAACAAAAAAAATGCAATAGTTGATTGTATTCAAAAATGAAAATTTCGAAAAATGGACTGTTTAAAATTTTAAAAAACTTTATTTATTTCCTAAAATAATATTCTTCATGCTTAAATTTTCAACTCGTTATTTACTGTTCCGTGAATTTTTTCCTTTACATATGTATTAAGCAAAACAAGCATTAAAAAAAAAAAAACATCTTTCAACATTTTTTCTCAAACTTTATTTTAACATCTAAAATATACAAAAATATTTCATGAAAAAAAGCTTTTACGCTATCTTAATTTTTAACATTAATAAATAATTTATTTTGTTTTATCTCTATTATTTATTTACTTATTTTTCTTTTTTTTAAAAAAAAAAAAATATTATTTGTTTAATTCTTTTGTACTTTATCTTCTTTCCTTTTTTGTTTTTATTTTGTTTTATTATAAATATGATAAATTTTTTATTATGGTGACGGGAGATTACTGAAAATATTCATAAAAATTTTTGAAAAAAATTTTAATCTTAACTAAATCCACTTTTTTTCTATTTTTTTCACTTATTTTTGTATTCAAAAAACAAAAGCTGGACCACGTACAAATGCATCACATCCAGATGGTACAATTATTCAGTCACAACAACCAGATTCTGGTTATGTTGCACTTATTGTTATCGCTGGATTAGTAGCTACATTTTTTGTACTTGGAATGGTAAGTAATTTTTTTTATTATTATTTTTTTTTTTTAATGGAAAGAAATATTAACGAGTAACATTTAAAATCCTAATAGTTTTTATATTTTTGAAGTCTTAAAGATTTTTTTTAAAATAACAATTTTTTTTTTGTTTTTGTTATTTTTCACAGCTCACATATTTGGCATATCGACATTGCAGTCGAAGAACACTTACATCAATTAATTTCGATAATCCTGTTTATAGGAAAACAACTGAGGATCAATTTAGTTTGGAAAAGAATATGCCACCACGAATGTATCCTAGTACAGTTGATGATGAGGTAAGGGCACTAACACGTGATGCATATGCATTTAGTATAAGATAAAAAAATTTCAATGTGTGTTTTTTTTAGCATTTTTTTTTTAAAGAATTTTAAAAATGAGAAAAATTGAAAAAAAAAACATATTTCATATTCGTAAGAAATAGAAGAAAATCTTTTATTGAAATATCAAAATAAGGATAATAAAATATAGGGCAAAATTAAGTATCATGTATTATATTTTAGGTGTGTATCATATTATTAATAAATTATTGCCAAAAAGAAACCACCCTAATCTAAAAAACGTGGAAAAAAATTCTTTGTTTTTTAATGAATGAGTCTCAATTCGTGGTATCAGCATCTCAAACTGCCAATAAATGTCAAAAATTTAATGAAAAAATATAGCATTTAAATGGTCTTTTCTCGTCTAATTTATTTTTGGTTAATAAATTATTTTCTTTTTTCATGACACCAACATGAATTACATTTTCATATTGAAAGAAAAACAAAACGTAAAAATGATTTTCATAGAAGGTATTTCCTTGATTGAGATGAGTAAATTTCCATCAAACAGTCAGTATTCACGCGACTGACGAAAAAATCTACGTACTAAATTTTCTTTTTCTTTGTGGATTTCGGATATAAAAAAAAGTACAAAAACATTATTGTGCTTTTCATAGAGAGGTTGAATTTTAATTTAAAAAAAAAAAAAACAATTATAATTAAAAGAAAAGCAATTTTTTAGTTTTGATTTTCTCACTACTTTAATAACTAATTAGAAAAATAAAAAATTAAGAAAATTTGATTTTTACAAAAAAAAAATTTGTTAAATTTTACTCTAATCTTTTTATTAATTTTTTAACTAAAATTGTCTATGAAAAAAAAAAACATTTTATGAAAGTTTTTAAAAAAACGAAAAAAAAAAAAAGATTTTCCACATTTCTTATATTCTCGAAAATTTTATGCAGGAAAGGAATCAACGAAATTTAAATATCCTTTTTTTTTTTCAATTGTGTATTTTCACTATGAAAATTATAGTATGTATTTTTTTTAAATATTTTTTTCATGCTGCGAGAATTTTATATTAACATATTAATGGTATTATTTGTAAATTATGTATGGTGGTAAGTACATTTATGTGAATATTATTTTAAATAGAAATTTTCAATTCATTTTTTATATGATTTGTAAAAATTTTAAAGTATCTATTACTTAGTTTGATTTTTTTTGTTATTTTAAAAATAAAACTTTTCATTTAAAATTTTTATTTTTAATGTTTTTGTTTTTATTTTTTCTTTTCTTTGTAATTTTTCAGACGAACGAGCCTCTGAATAAAACTGGTACTGAATGTGTTTAAAAAATAAGAAATTGAAAAAAAAAAAAAAAAAAAACAAATAAAGATGCTCAAAAAAAACAACAAAAAAATCCATTTTTTTAATAGCTGTGCGTAAAATAAATGTTTAAAAAAAGTAAAACTAAATATAAATTAGAAAATAATGAAAGAACACTAAAATTTTTTGTCTGATAAATTAAAAAAAAAATATATATTAAATTTAAACAATAAAAAATTAATAAAATTAATAGAATTTAAAATTGCACCAACTTTTAAAAAATTTTAATAACAAACAACCAAATCAAACCTAAAAAAAAAAAAAAAATAAAACAAAATTTGTAAATATAAATCTCACTTAGGATATATTACATTAAAAAAAAAAAAAAACAAACAAAAACATGATTTATATACATAATATTTAAAAAAAGAAGAAAAAAAAAATAAGAAAAAATTAAAAGCACATGTTAAGTAAGGAGAAAATTAAATTTAAAAGAGAAAATTAAGGTAGAAAAATGATTGATAAAATTTACAAAATAAAAATAATCAAAGATAAAAGTTAATATTGAAAAAAGAAGCATGGGAGATTAAAATTAGTTTAAAAAAAAAAAAAATTTAGTTACTTCGATTAAAATAAATAAAAAAAAAAAAAATATTTTTAACAAGAACTAAAAATCAAAAAACAAAAACACCTTGAAAGGATTATGAAATGAAAAAATGCTTATTTTAAAGTGCTGTTGAAAAACAACTAAAAAAACTACATCAACTTGGTTTATAAAAAAATAAAATTATCAGAAAAATAATAATTTTTTAGACGAAAATTAAAAACAAAAAGATAATTCAAAAATGAATGTAAATTCTGTAATCATAGACCAAACATAAATTCAAAAAAAAATAATAAAAATAAAAGAAAAAAAAAATGATGAAAATTCACAAGTATAATTTATATAAGGGGATAGGTATATTGCGTTTACCTCTTTAAAAAATTGTTTAGAAATAAAAAGAAATACATATGTATAATGAGTTAAGGCTTAATGTTATTAACTGTATATCTGTATATCTCTTAAGATTTTCTTTTAAAGATTTTATTCTTTAAATATGTATGTATACAAAAAAAAAAAAAAATTTTCCTATTATGTTATTATTTCTTTATTGTTTTTTTTTTAATATTAATTATATTTTCTGTTTTTTTTTTTATGATAATGTTTAGATTTTAGGCTGAATGAAAAAAAAATCAAATATTTAAAAAAAGTAATTATATAAATTTAACAAAAAAGGAATTATAAAAAACACATCATTTTTGTACGTACTACATTACAGAATATTTAAAAATAAAAATAACAATAAAAAAAAAACAAAAAAAAATTACATAATATATGTTAAATGACAAAAATTCAAACAAATAAAAACAATACAAAATAACTTTTAAAAAACTAATTAAATAAATTAAAAAAATTATAAAAGAATATTTTTCTTTTGATTTAAAAATATTTGCTGTGATTTGTAATATTTTTCTCTTTAAAAAATAATTGTAAAAAGTTATTATCAAAATAAAGAAAGAAAAACTTTAAAACATAAGATCTTGAATGGAATTTTTCTATTTTTTCTTCTTGTATTGGTTACTTTATTTTCTGCTTAAAAAAATATACTGTATATGTTATATTTTGGTCATCTCGAATGAACAAATGTATCCTTGTTACCTAAATGAAATTGGCTAAAAAGTTTTTTTTTTTTTTTTTTTTTTTTTTTTTTTTTAAGAATTTTTAAAATAAGTTTTAAAAGTAATTTTTGTTTTGGAAATTTTACAAATCCTGATTTTTTTATGATAAAAATTTCCAAAAAAAAGAATATGTTTGTAGTTTTTAATAAAATTCTTTTTAAATACTTAAATAATTTTCTTTTCTTTCCTTTTTTTTTTTTTTTGACAATCTTTTCTAAGTTTCAATTTAAGTTTTCTTTTTCGGTATAGGATAGAATTTTATTAAGAAAAAGAACCAAACCTCTTTGATCAATTATTTATTTATTTTTTGTCATTATTGCACACTGAAACAATAAAACATTTTTTCTCTATTTCTGAAAAATTTTAAAATATGGACTTATCAGGTTTTTACACCCACGTCTTCAATTTATTGGAGGTATTGACTTCAAACAACGTCATATACATCTTTGGACTAAAACTCTTCGAAAAAGAATCACGATTTTTGATAAAATAAAATGACCAATAATGTCCTTACAGATAAAATTTTTTTAAAAAAGTGTAATTTTCTAGACATTTTAAAACTTTTTGATTGTCATATAAATTAATTTCATGAATACTTGTGAATTGTATGCAGAAATTATTATGTATGTACTTCACAACAAATATGTTGTGTAAATGTTGTGTATTCATATGCGTAAATTTTTCGTCAGAACTTGTGTACCATCTCAAATAATATAAAGGTAAGGGTAGGTAGGAAGCTTGGGCTGTTTGCTAAGGTCGGAAAGCAAGACCTAGTGTAAAAGCTCTTTGATATGATTGGAGAAAAAATAATCTATCCTGAAAACCATCCAGATTTTTTAATGAATCTATTGAAGTCTGCTATCTCAGCTAAATCGTCCAGACTGTCAAAGAACTTCGATTCACGAATACGTGGGCTATTGTCTTTTCAGAGCTGGACATCCATAGTGCAGGGAACTTTTTAAATTATTTTACCAAACTCAATTAATAAAACGCGTGGTTCAATATACATTAGGTACACCTTATTTCCTCATATTTTAATTACAAGGAACTAGACTCAACGTTATAGCACAGAGCAGATACATATAGAATTTATATTGTCATTGGTTATAGAGAGTAGAGATTGTCTCATAATCATTTTCCGTTTTTCCACCTAACGTCAGCTTAATTATTAAGTACTTACCCTCACAGGCATAATATAATAGCATGTATAAGGACGTCAAAATTTTAAAAAGTATCGATACTAGGTATCGGTATCGGTATCGGTATCGGATCTATGGTATCGATACCTCGATAGTATCGAGACAAAAGCATCGATACCCGATAGTATCGGCCGATACTATAAAAATTAAAACCCCATAGTAAAAAATTTAAAAAAACCATACATGTCAAAAAAGAATAATTAAAAATTGAAAATATTATATTTTTTTGTTTATAAAAGTAATTTATTCTAATATTATTATAATAAACAAAGACAAAAATGAAGGTGACGCCACGCTACTTGAAAAAAGAGGTAAAATTATATTCTTTCTCACTTTTCCCCGGGGTATAATATAAGCAAATAACCTATTGGTATCGGGTATCGGTATCGACCCAAAAGTATCGATACCGGTAAAAGTATCGGAGAGAGAGTATCGAGTACTTGGTATCGTGGTATCGGATGAAAAGTATCGATACCTCGATAGTATCGTTGGTATCGTGACGTCCCTAAGCATGTATACTATGGTTATGTAAAAAAGTGAATAAAATATCCATTTTATATGTCTGGAACATTGGATACTTTTGAACTTAACTGTAAAATATTGAGTTGAAATGGATACTTTTTTTAAGGGTCAGGGTATGAACTAAAAAAGGCCCAATATAGGGGAAAAAAATTATTTCAAGTCAATCGGTTCACAGGTCATGAGATATTCAACTTTGAAAACGAATCTTTTCGGCGTCCAAGAGAGTTTTGTATAGAATGACAAGCTAAATACTGTGCAGAAATTCCAAGTCAATCGGTTCACAGGGCCCGAGATATTCAACTTTGAAAACGGATTTTTGACGAAAACGGTCTGTGATGTTTTATTTATAACTTTTTTAAACTCTATGATATATTGGGAATTATATTAGACCCTTTAAAGAATATCTTGGTCAAATTTCAGCTTCCTACTCCTACGGGAACATTCTTTTTTAAGGAATCAAATAATGTAACATTTTGATACTAAAAGTTGATTAGAAGGTGTAAAATTTAAAATATAACGAAGTGTTAAATACATTGAATGAAAAATAAACAGAAAAATCAAGTAAAAGGAAGAAAAAAAAAGAAGAAAAAAAACGAGCAAATAATTCAATTTTTAGCACATGATTTTTTTGTGTGTTTGTATAGTATTTTTTGTAAGTGTTAAAATATCACACGAAGAATAATATTTGTATTATTGTAAAGAGAAACATTTTAAAGAAACAAATAGGTATAACATACATACATATTTTATTATACCACTTTTTATTTTTTAAGTATATTTTGACCAAAATTTCCTTAAGGATCCCAGTATGCAATTTGGACGATAATCTTCCGGACGAAAAGAAAGCGATATCTTCCATGTGATATTTTTATCGTCTTTTTCTCGTATTCTTATTGCTTAAGCGATATTATATGGACGAGAAAAATGCGATATGAATTCAATTCGTCTTGCTGATAATAAGAAGAAGTGGAAGATATGTATCTTCATTTTCTCTTCCTTCAGATAAAAAAGCAATAAAGTAGTATCGCAGGTATGTAAGAAAGACGATAAATATTAGTTTCATCTTCTTTACGATAAAATGGCGACAAATATACCTTCTTTTCTTCTTCAGGACGACAGGTAAGCGATAACGTGATATATATACCTACTATATTTTTAAAATAATATAAAATTCAAAATTTGGTCATTTAGTTTTAAATCGTTGAAGTTAAAGTTTTAAAATTTATAGTGCAAATTTAAGTGTGTTTTTTAAAAATTAAATTACAAAATTATTTGAAAAATCTATAAATATGTATATTAAATCAGGATAAACATAAATTTAAGGTAAGTGAAATATTTATTTAATTAAAAGTTATTTGTTTAGAAGACAATGAACTTAATCAATTTTTTTTGTACCTCTTATTCATCAAAACGAAAGCCAATAATGAATTCAGATTCACCAGTACATACTCATACAGCAAAGTCATGGGATAGATTTTGAAGAAAATAGTCAGCGACAGGACGGTTTGTATAATTACTAATTATTAGAAATATGTTTTTAAATTCAATTATATCTTAAAGTTAAACCACCAATCACATTAATCCAGCGCCTTCCTCACTGCGATGCCAGTATCGGTTTTGAGGACGTCGTATATTTAACAGTTGAGCCACCGCATCTTCAACAACAATCGGCAACAATATATACACAATCGCAACAACAACAAGATAATTGTCCAATATACATTCAGACGTTAATGAATGAACTACGTGAGCTTCGAAGGACATGCGAGGACTCTAAAAAGGAGAAAGAAGAAAATCGTCGTATGCTCCAGAGAATACAGAAGCATGATAGTGATTTAAATTTTATTTTACTTTCTTATCTAATTTTTCTATCTATTTTTTTTCTTTTCTTAAGTATCATTAATATTAGTTTTTTAAGTTTCAGTACGAAAATAAAGTTATAAAATTTAAATTACAAATTACAAATTTCTTTGTTTTGTATTTTCAATCTCTTTAAATATGGAAAAAATTCGACTTTTCGAAATAAAGAATTTCTCTCGCACCAACAATAAGAATGCGAATCGCATTGGGGATAAGAATGCGTAACGCCCTATTGATAGAAAATCAATACTCCTCCGCGATACTTCTTCAATTCGCTTTTTTATCTTCCTAACGATTCGAATTCTTATCTTCCACTCGTTTCTTCTAAAGCTCTTCTTGACGTATCGCCGACGATAACCATTTTCTCCCAAAGGAAGTAACTTCCGCGATAAGAATACGATATCGTAGAAGATAGCAATATTTATCTTCCGAGGCGAATCGTAATCCATATCGCGGAAGATAGGAATTGTTTACTGAGATATATCTTGTATACTATGTATATATTGTGTACATATGTATGTACATAGAAAAATGTGAATATTTTTACCATAGTTTTTTTTTTCATTGTCATACAAATATTATGCATTAATTTAAAGGTCACTGATAAAAAAAATTCAATAAAAACAAAACAAAAAAAGTAAAAGAAACAAGAAACAGCAACAAAAATTATGTTTAAAAGAATGTAAAGAAAATTCTCTCTTCGTTTGAGAAATTATAAGAGTTTATCTGTTATCTTATCATGTCTATTGTCTTTTTTTTTTTATTCCTTTGTCCCTAACGGAATATGTATTATAAATATTGTCATTGTCAAATACCACTTAATATTTTCTTCTCTTAATTTTTGCTATTTTTTCAAACAAAATATTTTAAAAAGAAAGTGAGAAATTAATGTTTCTCGAAAATAAAAAATCAATTTTCTTTCCAATTTTTTGGATCTGTTTGTTTTTCGTGCTTTTTTCTATTTTATAGGTATTAATTGTTATATTAAATTATTTTGAAAAAAGGTATAAGGAGATTCACGTATGTTGTCCAGACACGTTTCTAATTGATTGAAAAGTTTTGCTTGGGTAATGGTTTATGTTTTCAATTTATTTTATGAAAACGGTATTTGGTTTTTTTTAAGGATACGACTTTTTTTTTCTAGAGAAAAAACAAATGAGTGTTTTTCTGTATAAATTTTTAATTAGTAGATCAAACAAAAAAGTACTGGTGATTGAGAGAGTCAATAAAAATTGTTGACTTTTACTAGGAAGGATGATTCTGTTAAAATTTGAAGTTTCTATTTCTACGGTATAGCATTTGTCTTTTAATAAGTTCTTACTAGCCTAAATGGTCATGTTGAATTTTCTACTGAATTTTATTGATTTTAACGATAAAAATATAATTTTTGTAGCAATTTACGATAACTTCGAAAAGCTATATACCGGAAAGCACACTACAATCTAAAGGACTATTAAGGTTTGTTTGTTGTATTTTTAGATTTTAGTTCACTATTTTAACAGTCAATCAATTTAAAATGGACAAAATCTCATCTTCTTTCTTGAGGATATTTCTACTGTGAAAGGATTAAGAATCACGATCTTTCCAGTGAATATCCAAACAAATATCCTGGCTTACTGTACTATTTCTTCTACGAATTTAACTTACGTACCAAAATTTATTACACAAAATAAAAATCTTGAAAATATACGTACCAACAAAAAAAATCCTGCATATAAACATTTCCCATTAATAGGGTAAAATTCTTATTGGTTCCAAAGTGTGTTCAAGTAGGTATGTATGTATATTAGGGTGTCCATTATTTGTTCTACAAAAAAAATTTTTTTTTGGAAACTTGCCTCCTATACCCCTCAATTTTTTTAGTTATTACAAAATAATTAAAATCCTAGAATTTCATAACTTTACCCGTGCCGACAGAAGCTCCTACTTTGTGTGGAAAAAGTATTATTGAAAAGTCTTATAATTTAAAGTTTTCTAAAAAAATTTTTTCATTTTTTCGAAAGAAAATATATAAATTTTGCTAAATTATTTCTTACATTCTACTGTACAAGTTTTTAAATTCATAGTTCTAAAAACCTGCTTTAAGGGTACATTTTTTAGCGTCAGGAAAGTTTTATCTATGTTCTTGTACACATATCTTAGTACAAGTTGTTTTTGGTCGTCATCTTTCACTAAAAGACCATGATAGTCCTGCATAAGTTGAACTGCTCTTTCAGCTATATCATTGACTACTCGTAGTAAGGCGATTATTGCTTTCCCTTTTTTAAAATCATCACAGTTTTCCAAGAGAGTTGGATCAAAGTTCAAAAACTCTTTATTAATTCCAAACCGGTCGAAAACTTTCATACTATTCTGAGAAAGAAAAGTATCAATCGTTCTATCTGTAAAAAATAAATCAATTTAATATGTTTTTAAAAAAAATATTTTAGTGATAAATACATACCTTTAAAACTATGTATGTTCCATGTTATTTATTTGAACGATAAATCGCTTAGAAAATAAAAAAATGCTATTTTCAAGAGATTCAACCATTCGTCTTTTAGTCCCATATGGAATGTTTTTATCAAAGAATGACAAAGCTGCTGCTTCTTGTGACAGGTACCATAGATGACCGCTAAATTATTTTAAGGCTGCTATAGAAATTTCGGCGTTGATTTCTTTGTATGAAATCGGACGCTTTATAAAGTCCAAGTCATGATTTGGTGCAGCAGCTACAAGTGGACATTTGAACCATGCTTTTAAGTAGACTTGAATTATAAAAATGCATATGTCTCGAATGACATGTTCTTCTTTAATAATCATTTTGTACTGATTTCGAAACATATAAATTGCTCGATTCATCCACCGAGCTTGATGCATTGCACCTGGAGGGTGAATTTTCATATATTGAGTATCACCGTTCATAAAAATAATTACTAATTGGAGTAATTCACTGTAATCATGTCTAAATATTTTGTCTTCTAAATGTTTTTGTGTAAAACTCAAAATTTCATCTTTTATTCCGCTTAAAACAGAATGACAGTAAGAATCATTCAACCCTGTTAAATAATCATCCGAATTAATATTATTCCAGTCTCAACTAGCATTTTGCGACCTTTAGCTACTTGAGTCACATTTTTCACGCCACAATTTCCTTGTTACGTTGTGGATACAAAATTATTCGGAACTTTGACGAAACTGGGTGTAAATGGTCATATTTCCCATATTAACATATTCAGTAACGCAATGACGTGAATATTCCTTTATATGTTTCTATTTAGGAAAAAATTCTATTCTGGGCATTGTTTCTAATAAGCAATAGCATTTATGTTTACATATGACACAATTATGTTTGTTATTACTAAATACAGTTTCGTGTTGGGAAAAGTGACTAAAAAGTAAGTATTCACAAAAAGTTTCTAAATATTTTGGTTGAAGCAAAAATGTAACTGTGTCAATTTAGAAACATATTGAATAACAGAGGAGGAATTCTTTCCTTTCGCAAAAAAGTAACGATGTATTATTTGGGAATATTTTGTCCAGCCTTTTTAATTTTCTATTGTAAGAGTAAGAAAAATGGCTGCCAAATTTAACCTAAACTATTTATAAATATAATTTTTTAAAAATGCAATATTTTTCCACGCAATAGCGTTTTTTCAAATAAATTTAGTTTTTTAAAAATATTTGCAACAAGTTAATAGGGAAATATGTGATATTTGCAATTTAAAAAAAAAATTTTTTTTTTAGAATTTTCCAAAAAAATTAAGAATTTTTAAAAATTATAAAAGCGCATTAATTTTTTCGAAGTATCAGGTCAAATTTCACAGAAGGTCTCTTTTTGTTTAGAATTTTTTGGTTAAAAATAAAGTAAAAATGTAATAAAATTATCAATATTTTACTATTTATATTTTTAAAAGTTATAATGTATATGTACTCATTTTCTAATTATTAGGTACATACATATACTTATTAAATTTTCAAATTTCACACACTTACATATAATCTTAACAAGATCAGTAGATATAGACACAATGCCTAACACAGTTACAAACACATTGTTGCACCAAACTCGAAACATATAAGGCCCACAGAAGTCACCAAGCCATAACAGTGGCTAACTTGGTCACCACATTTTGACGCTACGACGTCGTCATGACCCAAATGTGGATTATTGGTGCTAGTTGGGGTACTTTTGAAATTTTTTAAGCAACGGAATATCAGGACTAGATGTTATGGAATTCTGTTTTCAAAAATACTTTTTAATACAAGTTCATAAATATGGTGTGTACAGGGAAGGTAGAGAAGATCCCTGTCTAAGTTATGTTCAGTTAAAACACATGCACCATTCAATCGGCCCATATTTGACACAGTTGTGTCGCAGCAAAGAGCTTGTACATTATTTAGTAGTTTCCACTGATCCAAGGCATTGATGATTGCTGTTGCTTGCGCTTCACCTGTTGAACTTTCTATTTTTGTAACAGCAATAAGTTGTTCAACACTTTCGCTTGTTACGATAACTGACAAATATTCAGTTGATGACTCTCTCACGTTCAGCGATGGTAAAAGTTTTCCGTCCCAATGCACTACAGTATAAGTAGGTGCGTTTTCTTTAAATCGGTTTTTTATCATTTTAGTCTTCTCTTGTCACGAGCTCGATGAATTGAAGACCGATTTATGACTAATTCATCTACGTTATATCCTAAGGCTTCCGCAACGGCATGTATCACGTATACAGAATCTCTGATGCTCAATTTACACCTGTCACGCGCTCCAACTAATTTAGGTGTGATTAACTCGTGGCGTCCTTTTTTTTCTTGCATTCAGGTTCTGTAATTTCTTCACTTTCCTCATTTTCCGCCTCCGAACTCGAAGAAGTTTCAGAAGAGTGAAAACCAGCTTCATATTTCATCACTGGAGTTGCAGATGACTTCGATGGTATGGCCACTTGTTCTTGATATCGAGCTTTTCTTTCCAAGTCATCCGATTTCCGTTTTTCCAATCGTTCTTCTTTTCGTATCAATTTTCTTGCAACTCGTCGTCCAGGCTTTCGCTGATTAATGAAAAATTGCTTATCTCTCTCATTTTTTATAAGATTTAAAGCATCCGCGTGAGCAACATCGAACAAATTGTTGAGATCTGACACAAACTCTTGCTCTCGTTCTCGATAAATTTCACCTTGTTTTCGCGAATCTTTTTGTAATGCTCGCCACTTTTCATATAATTTAATTACTTTTGCACTACAATTTTAAGCAGCTCGTGTAGGAATTTTAGCTTTTTCCCAAAATATGACCAATTCACGAACAGTTAAGTTTGCACTTTTATGTATAACATATCTAACTTCACAGTTCTTATATTGTAGAAAAACACTGATAGTACTTGTTTATTAGAAGGAAGTTTTGCACCAAGAATTTGAGAGTTCGGTATTCCTATTAAAAAAAACACTTTTTTCACTTCGGAGTTTCACAGACATGATTAAATTAATACAAATAATATCAATCACAAAAAATTGAAAATAAGTAATTATTAAGTGTTACTTTTAACAAATTTAGTCGAATTAATGAATGTTAATGTTAATTTATATTCCCAACTCAATTTCTAGGCAGAGAAAACCTAGATTATCTTATTTATAATACAGGTATTAAATAAAATTTGACTCATATAACCTGCAACCTATTACGTATTATCCTATTAAAACATATGTTCTAACGATCAGGTACTCAACAATTTATGAAATGATTAATTAAAGGACATGATATACATTATATGATCATTTTCTAGGAATAGAATTTATTGTCATTACAATAAGATGATAATTTGCAAATTAAAAGATAATAAACTTCAACCATATGGGCTGAATAATTAATCACAGTGAAATCGGCACTGGTAAATGTTGTTAAATTTACCTGTTTTTTGGGTATTTCTACTCCAAATTGAAAAACAAAAAAAAATTAGAGGGTAAGCTGTTGACAAACAAACACTTCAAAAATAAGGGACACCCTAATGTATATACATATGTACATATATTTTTTTGATAGAGAAAACTATTTTGAGTTAAATAACAAGCTGCATATGGTGTATATTCAATTGAATTTAATTTTTCAACAGTACTTTTTTTTCGTAAGGCCATTACATTTACTTAACATTTAATGTGAAATCCCAATCAATGTTCATCCAAAGAGAAGAAAGTTATTTTCATGATAGATCTCCCACTGATCTCAGTTAAAATTAATTCTTAAATTTCGTGTTTTATTTTAATTAAAATCTTATAATTTCTCACATTAATTGATTTTTAATCAAAAATAAATCAAAGTAATAATTTTGACTTAATTGTTATATCGTACAAAGTTTTACAAAATGTCACAATTTTATATTGAATTAATATCAAGCTTATATTGTACCAATTACTTTAACGAATGAAAAAAAAATATACACAAAAATGTCAAATGTCAATTTTTAGCATTTGTTTCACAATCGATAAAATTTTATTTTCTATATCCCTTTTTTATTCAATACTACTCGTATGTGTGTGACCTGTGGGTAAATATTATAAAAAATATCTTATAGTATTTTTGTTGTTTTTAATTTCATCTACTTCATTACATCGTTAGCATATGTAGACTAATAGTAATATGTGTGTACATATGTATGTAGTTTATAAAAACTTATTATTCTGCATTGTGTTAATATTCCATTTTAAAAAAAAGAATCTTAAGAAAATGATTTTCATTCCAAATGTTACTTTTTTTTTATTTTGGCATCTGTGCAAAAATTTGTTATTTTATTTTTCTTCATTTGTGTGTGTTTTCATGTATCAAGCACAAAATGTACTTCCAAAACAATAAAAATAATAATAACTTCTAATCTTTAAAATTAGAGTACTCTTTCAAATCTTAAAATTTTTGTGTTTTCTTTATTTTAACGAACTAACAGAAGCAATTCGAATAATGAAATGCAGTTCAGTTTATTTATTTATTTATTTTATTTTTTTTTTTTTTGTATTAAGAAATTCAAAGTCCTTGTTTTTTCTTCGAAGTTGTAACAAAAAAAATACGACATTGCAATGAAATAAAAATAAAAATGAAAAACAAATTAGGTACCTACATAAAAATTACAAAATTTTATGATTATAACTTTTATGCACACATATTTATTCACACATGTGCCATTAAAACTACGAACCAAAAAAAAAAAAAGAAAGGAATTTTTATTTATTATGTATTTTCTTAAATTTTATAAACTTTCATAAAAATTCCATGTGGCAGGACAATTAGTGTTTATCTTCACACATACATATATGTATATGTATATGTAAGTATATACGCAAAAAAATATCTTTCATTTATTCATTAATTATTTCGGTTTAATGTTTCTTTTTCATATTAAAATAAGTCTGTATTTTATAGCGTAATCATATATGTATACATATGTACTCGTACATATGTATGTGTATAGTATAGATGGGATATGCAGTTATCATTATTTGTTATAATTCTTTCAATTTGTTGTTTTTTCTCTTTTTATCTATAACACCACACATTATGATTTTCATTTCTCTGCATTTTACATGAAAACAAAAATTTTTGAGTAAAATTACTAAACCAAGTTTTTTGATGATGATAATGATGATAATATTGCTAATACTTACTGGGTTTGGTGCATCACCCACAGTTCTTAACAATCTAAACTTTTTTACGTACATACATATGTACATACATATCTTGACTATGTCATGTACAGAAAATTTCTTCACTTAATGTGAGGCTATTTTATGATGACCCATCATATACACGTATGGCAATTTTTGTTTTTTATTTGAAAGCAACTTCATAACATTAAGCTTTTGTTTTCTGTTATTTTTGTACTTGGTTTGATATGCATACATACATATGTTTGTCTAAAAATTGCTTATATTATCTTTTATGGTTTTGTCTAAAATAAGTACATATTGCTTATGTTGAAATTCCGTAGATACACGCCTTAACTACTGACAGTCATGGTGAATATACAGATACACAATTATTGTATACAAGGTGATTCATTAAGTTTCTGAATTGAAACAGACGATGAAATCAGAAAATTCTGCCTGGAACACTGGAACATTGAATACTTTTGAACTTAACTGACTTGATTTTACTGACTTTATTGAAATATTACTACAATAGAGAAAGTGAACTATTAATTCTATTTCTTTTTCATTTCCACAGCTTCTACAGAACTCATTTAGATTCAATAGCATGAATTTAATCGAAAAAAATAACCACAATCAAATTTCAATTGAAAAATTTTTAAGGCTGCAACATATTCTGAATTCCTTAGCAACCTAATAAAATTTAATTTGTAAAAACCAGGAGAAAAAAAAACAATAAACAGCGAATTGTAACTTTGAGTCATCCTTTTTAACACTTCATTCTATTTTAGACCGTTTTCGTCAAAAATCCGATTGACTTGAAAAAATTTTTTCCCCTATATTGGGCCCTCCTTAATTCATACCCTGACCCTTGAAAAATTATGCATTTCAACTTTTGAACTATGAAAAATATGTGACTTGCCAACTTTGAACTCTTATATCTCAGGCTGGGTTGTACCGATATGAGTCAAATAAAATGCACTAGGTTAAAAAATAATTCGAAAATTGAAATACAGACTTTTTTAAGGGTCAGGGTATAAATTAAGGAGGGCGCCATAAAGAGGGGGAAAAGTTGTTTGTCGAAAAAATTACTTTTTTTATATTTTACCCTATAACTTTTGCCCTAGTGGACGGATTTTTACCGTTTAAAATTCGTATAACATACCGTTCATAAAATATCCTGGCCAAATTTCAGCTTTTTAGTCCTACGAAAACATACTTTTCGAAGGAATCAAAAAATCTAACATTTTGATATACTTAAAATTGATTCAAGGGTGTAAAATTTAAAATATAACAAAGTATTAAACCGAAGCAATTTATTTAAATTTCAAGTTTTATTTTTATAAATCCTGGTTAAAATTTCCTTAAAAACCTTATAAACCTGTGGAACTACCTTTCTTATATAAAATGAAATAAGTACTTAATTTGTACTATACCTATATACTATTCTCATATTCGTACATATGTATGTACTATATGTATCTACATATGTATGTACCTACATTTAATAATATCTATTCATATATGAAAGAATCAGCATAATTTACTTTTGTAAAAGGATGCCAAAATGATTTTCTTAGTTAATATGCGACTATATTTTACAATGATATCATACAATATCTTATTACATATATATGTATGTAATACGTATGTATATAAATAAGTATGTTTATAAAATTTACTCTATACTTCTATGTTATAATGTATGTAATTGTTTTAATTCCATCAAATTAAAGTCTATACGATTTGAGTATTGGGATTTAGATTTTATAATTTTTAAGGCTAACACAAATATTCTACTGTAGGTATAGAAAAAATTCTCAATTCGATAATTTTTGAGATTTAGCCAATATTTGCTAGACATTTTAAAAAGGAAATATGACTGAAAATAAACGAGTACATATCATATTTACACATTTATACACTTATATAAATTAATAATATACGTAGTGAGAATATAGTAATAGAGATTCTAAATTAATGAAAATTTCAATAGAATTGGCAACCACATTGTATGTAATATCTACATAAATGAGTTTAAATTTTTACAGTAATATTTTTTGCCTTTTTTTGTTTTGATTTGGCATTTTTGTGAAATTTATTCAAATTGTGCTCATTTTCTGTATCAGTTCATTTCATTTAATTTTACATTAATTAGATAAAAACAACTATAATATACCTTTCTAATTAACTCATTTTATATGATAAGTACATACATACGTTCTACATAGCACCACTATATATCCCAAATTGTATTTAACCATCCATAATGAAATATTAGTAATATAAATTTTTTATTTTAATATTATTACTAAAATTTATTACTAACATAAAAACCATTTTAACATATTCTAGATACCTTTTATTATGATAATTTTGCATGTCATTATATAGAAAAAGTTAACTCTAATAATGATGACTACAGAATAGGTAAAGCTTACCATTAAGGATAAAAAAATCAGTTTTTTTTGTTTGTTTTTTTTTTCGTATTATAAATAATAATAAAGATCCTTTTACAGTTTATTAAGTTTAAATTTAATTAATGAGCTATTGATTTACATTTCTATTATAATTAAAACTATTCATAAATTTTATTTTAAAACTATTTTTTAAAATATGTGCTGAAACAATGTAATTATTATTATTGAATGAATTTTTGGTATTTCCAAAGAGAATTTCATTTGTGGTATGCTTTATTATACGTATTTACAAGTATGAACATAATGTTCAGTATTTCATAATGAAGAATAAAACATTAAACGTTAAAATAGAAAAATCATAATAATTTTTTTTTTATTTTTTCATTTTTTTTAGATGGAAAATTATTTTTAAATGAAATGAAAAAACTATGTCATGTGCCTACTTTAATATTTTAAAGTTTTTTAAATTATTTAGCTTTCAAATCAAATTAGTTGGAAAATCAGAAAAAATTGTATTGATATAACAAAGTCATGAAATTGATTAAATTTTTTTATTTTAATTTAATTTTTTGAATTTACATACTTATCACTTACTCACTGTCAAAAATAATACAATACTTTTGAGATAATGAATTAATAATACTTGGCGTTTTGTAGAAATAAGTTTGAAGTTTGGGCTTTTTTTATTTTGATTTTTGTTATTTGGAAAATATTAAAAACGCCTGAGTAGAAAATTTTTTCTCGAATGTTTCAACCCTTTAAGTATTCCGATCCTTTTGAAATTTAGTATTGGAAATTGTTGTTATTGTCTTCAAATACCAGTCATAAAACAATATTTGCCTTTCAGAGCCGGTATCCAGAAATGAAGACTTGATTAATTAGTGCAAGCATTTTTTTCTAGAATTAAAGTAATTTTAGGCAGAATTGATTGAAAGTATAGTAGTTTAACACTCGTAGTGTACATACTTGAAAAGATTTTTAAAATTTCAAACAGTATAAGGTATAACCCAGGAACAAGAAAAGATATGGTACGGTAGGTTGAAGTATAGTGAAGAAGCAAAATAGAAAAAAAAATTAAAAATTAATGGTGAAATATTGCAAACAGTATTAGCAAATCCAAATAATACGAAGGAAAAGATGTCTATGAGAAATTAGAAACATAATTAATCTACATATAATTAAGAGTGCTAGATCTGAAAGCCAAGAAGATCTCTAATTTTCAGAGAGTGTTGTTCTCCAAAGTGAATTTAGCTTTGTAGGAGATTTGAATATTCTTCATCAATGATTAAGTAGTAACTAAAAACAGCGAGCGACATGGCATCCGATAATTTAATGGTATAGAACATTTCCCCGGAAAGGCAAAGGTCTTGAGTTCGAATCCCAGTCGAATCGAATGTCGTTTTTATGTTTTTAGTTGACTACATTTTTGAAAAATTTCCCAATATTTTCTGTATAGGAAATGGCATTTAATAAAAAAAATTCAAAACATTTCATGTTAGAAATTTTGAACATAAAATATCGAAACTTTAAAATGATATCCTTTGTATCATTATTATTCTTCATTGATATCCAATTTAAGTATGTTCCGTATAACGTGTAAATTTTTATATAAAACTATTTTTTAATGGAAACGATGTGCTTTTACAATTTTTTTTCCTTTTTCTAATAAATATATATGTATACTACATAAGTATGTATGTATATTTTTTAAAATGTATGTATGTATAATGTATATACAATAAAAGATATTCGAAAAAGTTTACTTGAAAAAGGCATTTTTATTGAACTTTTAAACTTTTAATTCTGTTTTGAAATATAAAATTTTTTTATTTTTCTACGTTCATGTTCGTTAATTTTTTTTTTTTTTTCAAAAAAGAATAACCGAAAGAAATCAAACATATACGTAAAATGGTGTTATATTGAAGTATAAACTTGTTAAACTGAAGAAAATGATTATATGATATTGTGAAACTAAAAGAATACCTTTCTTTTCACGTAATGTTAAATTTAGGAAGAAGAAAAAAAGGTAGGAAGGAATATATGTACATATGTATGTACAACTATGTACATACATTGAGTGCACGAAATGATATTTGAACATAAACATGTACTTATGTATTATACAAAACATCTTCAATTTTTTTTTTATATACATACCTTTCAACTCAAGATTTATTTTTTAAAAAAAGAATAAGAAAAAAAAACAAGATTGTAGATAAATGAACAACAAAAAATGCAAAACAGCTACACAAAACACGCCGCATGAAAAGAAAAAATTGGAAAAAAAAAATAAATTTTTTTTTAGAGTTTTCCGATTTTCTTTTTATGTTAAAGCTGTTCTTTTCTTTTTTCCTTTATATTTTGATTAACTCCTTCATTCAAAATTTATAAAAAATATATATACATATGTACATATATGTATGTATGTATATAAATCGAAGAAAAGTAGAAGTAAAAAAAATAACATTTTTTTTTTTTGTGTCTTGATAGGGCAAACCAAGCACATACATACTTACAATTGTGTACACGTTCACACGAAAACTTATAGTATTCGAGTGAGTTGCATTTATTAGTTTCACGTAAGTCTGTATTCATATAATGCACATAATACTTTACGTATTAAATTTCAAAACTGTATATGTACTTATATCTATGTATATTGTACCTATACTTTTTTTTATTTTTAGGTAGAATTTTAAGTTTTAAAATGAGAAGAATAATGAGAAATATATGTTTACAATTCAAAATCTTATTATATTTTTTCACGTTTTTTTTTTTTTGTTCTTTTTCCTAATTTTGTTTTTCTACACTACCATATAAAAAATTACTTTAAATGGAAAACCTCGAAATAAAAGAATTATCATAAAATAACTAAAAACTTATATAATTCATATGAACATCTCGTACTCCGTCATTAAATTTGTTATCTCTTTTTTTTTCCAATTTTTTCACTACTTGTTTTTTTCTTCCTGCACTTTCATTTTCTTTAAAACGACAAATGGAAAATTTGTAAAATTGTAACATGTTATCAACGAATATTTTTATAATTCTGTTAAAAGACAAAAAGAAAATTCCAATTGAATAATGGGTTTCAACAAACCAGTATCTAATTCAAAAGCTCTTACTGAAATAAAACTAATCCTGCTCACCCTGGAAAAAAATTCGAACTGAAATGTACATACATATGTATATTATTTTAAATCTAAATTTTCTATAAGAGAAACTTTATTAAATATTATCATGAATCATAATTCCATTAGTTCAAAACTTTTCGTAATTTATTTGAATTTCAAATTGTAAAAAAAAATATTAAATATTAATTGTTGAATAATAAAACGACTAAAAAAAGTTGAATATTTAGAAAAAAATTATTGCAAAAATAAGAACAAATAAGAATATCCCACCCGTATTTACCATTTGCAATCTTTTAATGAAACAATTTTTAGTTTAAAACTTTTGGAAATTTTTTTCCAATAAAGTGTATTTTTTATAAACAAAAACGAAATTAAAATGACTAAAAAAAATTCTTTTCAGGAAAAAACCGAGCATAAAACTGTCATTTTAAAGACTCAAATAGTTACGTACTATAACTTCCTCATAATAAAAAACAAAAAAAAAAAGTTTTAAAGAAAATGTTTTCTTTTTTTGACAATAAAGAGTATAATACAAAAACCATTACAATTCTTTATTATATGTATGTATAACTTTTTTTTCGTACTTTACATTGTAAATAAAATCCCTCTGAAACTGTTAACTGTTTTGCATATGAAAGAAAGGATATTTTCATATTGTAGAAAAAAAGATAAAGAAGAAAATTGTAATATCTTTGATATATTGGTATATCTATATTTATTGAGATTTGTTATTTGTTCCGCCATGATTGTATTTTGTTGTCTTATTATTATCTAATATTTTCAAAAATATTTTGAATTTAAAAAAATCCTCTTTCAATCGGAATTTCTTTTTTTTTTTAATTTTTTTTTGTATAAAGAAATACTGTATAAAAACAATGTATTTGCTCGTTTTTTTTTCCTTTTTTTCTTCCTTTTACTTGCTTTTCCTGTTTATTTTTCATTCAATGTATTTAAAGTCTTCTTTATTCTTTTTTGCCTGTGATGTTTTATTTATAATTTTTTTAAACTCTATGATATATTGAAAAAAAAATATTGAAAAAAAATATATATATAAATGTACTTGTATAAGAAAAAAAGGGTTATATTGATGTCACAATACAAGGAATTACTGTGTCGTCCTATTTTATGTTTATGGTAATCAAAATATAATATGTAGTGCAAATGTTCATGTTGAATAATATTCAAAGTTTATTACTTTACATTTTCGACTTATTATTTTATTTTATTTTTTTCTTATTTTTACTAAAAGCTTTTTGTTTATTTTTATATATTCATAATTTTGTATTTTTTTTTATTCTTTTTTATTTCAGCTTTTTTTTTAGAGAATTTATTTATATTATTTTCATATGTATATGTAGATTTAAGTATTTGTTCATATTATAAAAAAAAAAAAAAATGAAAATATGAAAAATGAAAATTATACCAAAGAAGATACCAAAAAAAAAAAAAACAATTCTACGTTCATTTTTTTTTCTTAGATTACATGCAAACTTTAGATTGCATAAAAAAGTAAATAAATTTTTTATAAGATTGGAAATGTACACCCTCAGGACATTTTTAACATGTAGTATGTACTTACATACATACATATGTATATGTACATATATACATATTTCTCCTTTATATGATGAAATATTTTTTCCATTTTTATTTCGTTGAAATTATTATTATTTTTTACAAGATTAAAGAGAAACAAATTTATGAGTGTGCAGATAAAAAATGTTGTATATATGTATGTATGTATGTATATCGTGTGTGTTTGTGTTAGTAAGTGTTTTATGACATCTCTCTAGGATGATGTTTCGTAATAATTTATAATGCATTTATGTATGAACTTGATAAATTCACTTATGTTGTTTTAGTTTAATAAAAAAGTTTTTTTTTGCCTTTTTGAAAAGAAAATTGTTTTTTCTGCATTTTTAAAATGTTGTTTTTTTTTTTTTTTGTTTTTTGTTCGTTGCAACTTTTTTTGTTCATGTTGTTTACTAAAAATTTAAATGACTGTGAAATAAATGTAAAAACGTTTCTCATATAAATGTAAAAAATTAATTTTCTCATAGACAATTTTTCTTAAGAAAAAAAATTCTCTTAACTTCATAGTTGAATTTAAAATTTATACAACGTTACAAAAACATTTTTTAATAGTATTGAGTCGCCTTCTATAATGAAGTATATACTGTAGGAGGTTTGAGTATTCTTCGTCTATGATTTAGGTGGTAACTGAGAACAGCAAACGACATGGCATTTGGTAGCTCAATGGTTTAAGAGCATTACCCCGGCAAGGTAAAGGTTCCGTGGTTCGATTCCCGACCGAGTCGAATATCGTTTTTCATGTTTTTCAGTTACTACAATACATAAACATAAAACATATATTTAGCAGCAGTAAATAAAACTATAAAATTTTTTGTTGGAAACTTTTTCAAGTGTAGAAAAATGGAATACATATTTATAAATAAATTTAAAATATTTTAAAAATCTAAGAAAATTTATTGTAATGATTATAAATTTTTAAAATAATATTTATTTATTTTTAATTTTTTGTGTTATTTCTGAAAAAAATTATTAATCACCTGAGAAGTGAGTTAGCTTGTTTTTTTCTTCTTCTTTTTCAATTTTTTTGAAGTTTATTCGAGTTTTACATTTGCATTTCGAATTTCAATTGTGTAATTAACCTCTGATATATTTCAATAAAATATATGGCTAAAGCCTGTAATAAAAAACTAGACCTTAAAATGTAAAATTATTTTTTAAACTGAAAATTTTCCCATTTAAAAAAAAAACACTTTAATTACAAGTAAAAACATTGTTGAAAATTCTGTATCTAAAAACTTTAATTATTCAATCAAATAATGTCATCAAACTCACATAAAATTTAAAAAAAATAAACTTGTTGAAATAAAAAATGGAAAAATTTGAAAACTATTTTAAAATCAAAACCATTTTCACGACTTTGTAAAATATTTCTTTCAATGAATTTTTCTCAACAAAAAATTTTCAAAATTGTCAAAAAATTCAATGTGTTTTCTGATATTTGAAAATAAATAAATATGCTTTTACTTCAATACTTTAAGTATAGGCTCTTGTTAAACACCAGGTAATCATAATCATCATTTTTTATTATTGTTATTGCGTTTTTACGAATCATCATGTAGTCGCAGAGCTGCCAACAAATATTTCAGGAACCGGCCAAATTTGGCCGGTTTAGCCGGAGAAAAAATACTTCAAAAAGGCTAAAAAAACAGTTAACCATTTTTTTCTCCATTTCCGGCTAAAAAACAGGCTAAACGTACATTATGTTAAATCGGACTATGCATAATGCTGTAATGTTGAATTTTTTAACTTACGGTGTTTGTCTTGTATATAAAAAGAAAAAAAGTGTAAAGAAAGCAAAAGGTTTTCCTATATAAAAAAGCAAATTCGAATGAAAATAAATTTATTAATTCATGAGATGGGAAAAGCAATGTGATTAATATCGATTCAATACTTGAATTGTTAAACACTCGAAATGGCAAGTTATATTTTCGAAATATTTTTGATAATTAAAAATTTTATATATTATATATTTTATATATGTAAAGTCATTCTAGCCGCAGCTGAAAATGCCTAGCCGGAAAGAAAAAAGAAATCCGTCTAAATCATTTTGTTTTCGGCTAAATTTAGCCGGAAAACGGCTAAATTGGCAGCTCTGTGTAGTCGTAGTCGTACCATAAATGTGAATTAATCCTTATTTAATTTAAAACTTCTTACAATTAAAAAATTTAAATCCTTTAAATGATTAATTCTTTTTTTCTAAATTCTAATGTTCACAGTTAATAATTCATAAACATCATTATGTTAAATAAAAACGTAATTTAAAAAAGTATCTTTATACTGTTGTTTCAATCATAAATCTTATTTTTTTCAGAACGTTTATAAGCTTTTACATACATAATATTTAGTTTAGTCCTTTTTGTAAATTGCACAATTTTCTTAATGCATGTTTTTTTTCTTTTTTGAAAGAATATACATATTTTGTACATGTACTATACCAAAAAGAATCTGAGAATGAAATCAACAACCAGAATGTATGACATAGCGATTACACTTTCTTTAACTTTTTTTCCTCTCTCTTTTATTCATTTTCAGTATGTCAAATATGTATCATATACATACTTACATATGTATGTACATATATTGTATATACAAAATTATTTAGTGCACGTTTAATGAAAATAATGTGAAACGAACGTGCTTGTACCATTTAATAGCTATTTTTTGTCACCTTTTTCTTATTACCTTTTTAGAGTTGTATTTTTTGTGTATTGCAATAAGAATCTAAATAATATGAAAATTACATTTTAAGATTCGAAGGTGTTAACAATTTTTTTTCTTATTTTAAATCCTTAAAAGTTATATTTCTCTTATTGCGTAGTTGATAGATTAATTTTTATAAATGGAAAAAAATCATTCTAATAAAAAATATCAAAATGGGAAAAAAGTATTGACCAAGAAAGAATATAATTTTAGTTTTTTTTTTACCTTGAAATTTATTTTGAAAAAAATTAAATTTTTTTTATATTATTGGAATGTTTTATAAGTGAAACGTAAAATAAAACAGAAAAAGTTAGTGTTTTAAACAAAAAATAACAAATCTGAAAATTTTCACGAATAATTTCTAAAGCTTGAAAATAGAAATCATAAAGAGTCTGTGAATTAAAGAAAATAACAAAAAAAAATCAAGAGCAGTAAAAGTTTTGAGACGCGTATCTACTTATGTACATACTTTCCAGTATCTCACGACTACATACACTATAGTACAAAAATCAAAATTTTTGGCTAAAATCGATTTTTTCAAATCCAAAATACCCCGTAAAAATATACTGCACTATATAAAAATCATTTAATATTAAATTTTTTTTTGGAATGGTAACAATTTTGTTAATTAATAAAAGTATTTATTTTACATAGTAATTAGTGTTGAAATTTTAAAATTTTACACTTCCTGTTATTAGTATGTGTTTAAAAATAGAGTTGAGATTTCCAATTGTAGGCAAATTCTTATAGAACGCACTGTATTTTATTGTAGGTATGATATATTTTCTGGTCTCAATTAATAATGTTAAATTTCTTTTGTTAATAAATTTTGTTAAATAGAATAAAAAGTGGTTTTAATATATTGATTTTGTTTAAACTATTGTGCTATACAATGTAATTATGTAAAATTCATAAGACGAAATGTATGTTTGTAAACTTCAGAATCAACTGCGTTGGAATCTTTTTTTTTTTTGGTACTGCTTTTAACTGCCCTTCTTATTAAACTATTGTGCTATAATTTCTCAGAAGTGGGTTAACTAATTAATGAAAAAAAAAAGTGACAGTTTAAAAATGTAGACTTGTTCTTAAAGTTTCAAATTGTGGTAATAATTTAAAGAAAAAAAAGTTATGCTATGGCAAGTGAAAATAATGAAATCTTGAAGAATATATTTATAGATACTGCTCTAAATTCAGCGTTGAATGATGTCTTAAAAAAGCTTGGGCTTTCCAACTTAGGAAACAATGCCACCTTGAAATTAAGAATCCAGGAAGCCGTTAAGGATTTTACAGATGGTGATCTCCTGCATTTAATTCCAGATGATTATGAAGCAAGCGGAATCAGTGATAATGTTAAACATGATAAAGATTTAGATTATGAAATAGAAGATTTGCAAAATTTAGTAAAAAAAAAATAAAGAAATTTAAAATTATTATATATATTATAAGAAAAAAATTAAAAGAACTACATTTAGAAGAAGAAAAAGATAATTCTAGAACATGTGGCTATAGTTTCAACAAATTTTAAAAGACTTATTAGATAGAGGTATAATTCGTCAATCAAACTCACCTTACGTGTTACCTATTGTCTTGATGAAGAAAAAAAATGATGAGTTTAGATGTATTGATTACCGAGAATTAAATAAGGTTATAAGAGGCAACTTCCCTTTATCGCTTATAGATGATCATCTATCGTAGATAGATTAAAAGATCAAAAATTCTTTACAACAATAGATCTTAAAAATGGGTTTCACCGCATGTGCCAATAGATGAAGAGTCAATCAAATATATCGCGATCATTACACCTTTTGGCCAGTATCAATACCTGAGAATGCCTTTTGGGCTGAAAAATGCTCCATCGGTATTCGAAAAGTATATGAAACACATATTTGGTAAACTAATATCTGAACAGAATTTCATTGTGACGCGAGTAGTATTAGTTTTGGAGCTGTGCTAATGCAAATGCAAAAAGATAAAAAATTTCATCCCGGCGTGTTCTATACTTCTCTAAAAGAGCATCTGATGTTGAAAGTAGATATCATATAGCTTTGAGCCAGCACTGTTAGAAATATTATATACATATGCTTTAAGAAGATTTAATGTTTATCTTATTGGTATTCATTTTAAGCTAATCACAGATTGTCAATCTTTTACGCTAACTTTAAGTAAGAAAAATATAAATCCACGAATTTCGCGTTTGGTAACGATGCTCTAAGTAGATCGATAAACGTTTTTAGTACAGATCTTGATGAATCTTTTGCATTTCTATTAGCAGCTACTAAACGTCAAGATCCAAAGATTTTGAATATCATTTCAGAGTTAGAAAAAACTGAAAGATATGATTTTGAATTCATTGATAGTTTATATCAAAATGAAAGAGAGAATTTTGTTTTACGTACCTCATCATATGTAAACGCAGGTGATCAGAACAAATCATGAATCAATGTGCCTCATAGGGGTCGATAAATGTTATGAGTACCTACCTAGGTCGTTCCTACTGGTTTCCAGAAATGAAGAAAAAAATTATATATATACTATTTATATAACTATATCAAACGCGTATTTAATTTATATATTACTCTTCTAATTCTGATAAAGTAGGAGGTACGTTACATAATATCTCAAAAGGTAATATCCCTTTTCACACATTGCACACAAACCATCTAGGCCCCTTAACAAGCTCAAATTCCAAGAAACATGTCCTTCTTATCGTAGATGGTTTTACAAAATTTATAAAATTATATTCGTTTAAAACAACATCTTCTAGGTAAGCAATTTCATGTCCGCAAAAATTTTTTAAAATTATTCTAGACCAAACAGAATTATTTCTGATCGAGGAACATTCTTTACTTCTGAAGAATTTTGCAATTTCTTACGTAAAAATAATATTCAATATATTAAAATTGCAACGCAATCTCCACAATCAAATGGTCCAGTGGAGCGCATGAATTGCATCCTCTTACCAATGTTGTCCAAGTAATCTGAAAATTATACCACCAGTGATTGGAGTAAGCACTTAATTAAAGCTGAATTTGCAATGAACAGTTAGTCGTAGCACAGATTTTAGCCCATCAATGTTAGTGTTTGGTCGAAATCAAAAAGGAAAATTTTGCGATAGAATCAAAGAACATTTAGAAAAGAATTAAGGATGTTCTCAGGAGGAGCTTGATAGTATCAGAGACCAAGCCTTGGAAAACATAGAGAAAGGACAAGAATATAATAAACTTAGATTTGATAAAGTACATAAATGTTCTTTGAAATACATATAAAAATAGGGATTATGTACTGATTGAAAATGTAATAAATATCGTGGTCCATATGAGGTAGAAAAAGTTCTACCTAACAATCGCTATCTGATAGAAGGAATAAAGGTAACACGCGTTCCTTACAAAGGTATCTGCGCGTCTTTTAATATGCGACCATTTTTGACCGAAAATTATGAGAGTATGCATGGAGATTAATATAAATAAAATATAAAAACAAAAATTGTCAATTAAAAAAAAACAAAAAAAAAAAAAGTAAAATGTAATAATATAATTGATCTCACAAATCCTTTCAAACATTATTTTTTGTTTTATATATATATTTGATTTAAAAATGTACTTTTATCTTTGGCTTTGTTCCAACGCAGTTGAGTCTAGAGTTTACAAACATACATTTTTATCATTATTTTCTCTATAGCATATGCTAGCAATTTTTCTAAAAGTTTAAATATTTCGTCTTATGAATTTTACATACATTGTAAAGCACAATAGTTTAAACAAAATCAATATATTAAAACCACTTTTTATTCTATTTAACAAAATTTATTAACAAAAGAAATTTAACATTATTAATTGAGACCGAAATTACAATTAGTTACAGTTTTGAACATTTTGCCTACACTTCATCTCGGTTCACAATAGCAAGCAATACTAGCCCTGAAATACTAAGGTGAAATTTTGTAGCGATTTTAATAACGTCGGGTGTGCGTACATCTCAAAGCAAAAAATTAATAAAATTCTTTTTTTTTTACTTTGTTATATAATTTATTTTCAAATATGAAAATTCATTAGAATAATAACATTTCTTATTCTACCAATTAAATATATAATATTACTTATATAATTATGTTATTTCACAGCATTAAAATATAAATCTAGTAAAAAATTAATTTTTTTAACTAAGATACTTAAATGTTTCTTAGTATATCAAATAGCTTAAATATATATTTTGAACGTGGGCAAACTTACAGTAAGTACTAAACTAAATAAAATACAAAAAAAAATATTTATTTTGGTCAAGTAGATTAGGAATAAAATTTATGTGAAATTTCACTAATTTTAAGAATACTACATACATACGAGTAAGTATGGATTATTCATATTAGTATATTCAACACAAAGTCTTCCTTTCTTCAGTAGATGTTTGATACATAATCTTCTTCGTCTAAATTGTCTGTTTCAAGTTCACTATGAAGAGAACTAGTACTACTTAATTTCTTCAAAATACTCATTTTTGTGTCACATGCACATATTACTTAATCTCCTATCATTTACACTCTCGATGCCTTTATTATCCATTTTCAGTTTTTTTTACTCTCTAAAAGGTAATAAATTTCAAAAAATTAAAATCACTATCTGAAAAAAAAAGTTACGATTTTACTAACATGAGGTGTACACACACCCCAGGTAGAATTTGAATTTTCTTCCTTACCTTATTTTAACATTTTCAACTTTTTTTTTATATCACGGTAGAAGCACAAGAGTCAAACTAAATTTACGAACAAAATGATCGCAGCTATTACTTACGTAACGATCAGGATAAACAGTTCTTTTGTGCTGGGGTGTAGCTACCTACACCCCACGTTAGTATTTCAAGGCTAGAAATTCTTTTTTTACATAGAAATAACTTTTTCCAATAAGTATATAAGAAAATTGAATCAATAAGTACATAAATAGAAACTATATCACACCTACAATAACACAGTCTGTTCTCAAAGAATTTTCTTATACAATATACTTACATATTATGTATGTAGAATAACGAAATATGTATAACAACTAACGATCCAGATTATTTTGGTAAAAAAAAAGTTGTAAATTCTTACAAGTAGGTACTAAATTTCAAACGTTTGATTTGTGCATGCATATTTTAATAAAATAATAAAAAAATTGTCAATTTCTAAAACAAAAGTAAAAAGTAATAATACAATTGATCTTACAAATACTTTTAAACATTTTTTTTATTTGTTGTTGTTTTATACATTTGATTAAAAAAAAAAAGTATTTCATATTGGCTTTGATGTTTTTCTCAATTATTATGTAATTTTTGTTTTGTTATAGCAATTAATATTTTCTAAATTGATAATAACAAAATATTAAGCATTTTTGAATTAAACCAAAAACCATTTATCTACAAAGATAAACAATTGTTATATATAGTCAAAATAATAAAAGATGAGGTTTTTTCGCGCATGTTTTACATGGCGTAGTGATCTTTTTTGTGTAGATATACGAAAGAAGAAACGTGTTACAACACAAAAAACGCATGGGTTTTATATTTTGTCTTGTTTCTTCTTTGAGTAATTACATAAATGTTTTCTTATTTTCGTCACCGACAGTGTTTTAGCCTTTATTTTATATTTTGTATCTTAAATCGGATGAACTTTTTGATAAGTGTGACAGAGCCGTGTATGGCAGCAAATTTTTTTTATCTATGATAGCTCTTTTCCACTCATATTCTCTCTCAATCAGAATTTATACTACTCTCTTACGTCAACAGGTCCATTTGATGTAATGTATCAAATTAGTTGTGTTTACAAGTGAATAAAATTAATTTTGTGTTTTTAATAAAAATTTTAATAACTATAATTTCTTAAAATGAAGTGTTCAATTAGTAATTATAAAAATAATACGAGCGGAAAAAATAAAAGTGAACATATAAAATATTTTCGTTTTCCGAAAAATAAGGACGTTTTAAATAAATGGATAAGTGCGTGAAAATTGACAAAAGACACTAATGTAAATAAAAAAAGATATGTTCTGATTATTTTGAAAGACCAATTATTAAATACTTGCTTTAAAAAACGTTTACTTTCCTTTATTTTGGGTATTTGTTTATTATAGTCATATAAATGTTCGTGTTTGTCCAATTTGTTTATAAATGTTTGTAAGTCTGTAGCTCATAGGGTTGGTGATGGTAAATTTGTATTGTAACTCAAATTTGACATGCATATGTAATAAATAATTATAACATTTTTCATAATTTACAGGAAGATCAGATAGCACTTTGCAAGTTAGCTTAAGTTCAAATACAGTGGACCCTACAATGAACAGCGAAGAAACAGAAACAGAAATTTTATCGACACAAATGTTGTCCTCGCTTAGTAAATCTAAGGATGCATCTGGGAGCATATCTGATTACACTGTAAACGATGAAAATCAATTCACGGATATAGTGGCTGATTATGACGACCTGCATGAAGACGCACTTGAATATGTGGCAGGCTATATTGCCAAAAGATTGAAATCGGGTCATGATTTCGTTTATGTAAGTGGAATGAGTAGCCAGTTCATGTACACATGGATTGATGAAGTGAGTGAAGGAGGACTAAAAAAGCCAACAGAACAATTTCTAATAAAACTGAAAAACTTAGAAAATATATTTAATTCTATAAATAAGGAAACAATTAATGAGAATGCAAATTATTTAACTAATCTTCTAAAAACTGCAAAAAACATTGATTTAGATATAAAAACTAAAACGGTATTTTTTAGATGCAGAATGTTTTTTAGAATTAGAGAGTTGAATAAAAAATTTATATTTAATAATTTAAATAAAAAACGAAAAAAAACGTTCACTTAAATATACTTTTTATTTCTAAATAAAATTCCCTCATGAACATTCCTATTTCCTATATTGATTCCTATATATGTACACCAAACACATGGACCTGGTGACGTCACAATCTCACATCTGAGAATTTAGCTGCCTCTATTATACAAAAAGGGATGGCTGTTATTGTTTTTCTCTGTTTTCCAGCGTCTCGTTGCACATATAATAGATTGGAGTATGAATAGCTTAGTATACTCCTGTTAAATGTAACGACACTGGATACAAATGAACTCTTCCATAAGACCTGTACTGAAAAAACTTTGTGAACAGAGTATAGTATTATATAATACGAAACCTCAACCTTTATTATTTTGACTATATCCTTATTTCAGAATTTAATTTTTACTACACACTTGATATCAGGTGGCAACATGTTGAACAGTTTTCGATATTTAGTTTACTATGATCAGAAATAGTCAAAGCGTCATTTACTACGTTTATAGTTTCTCTTAAACCGATATAACTCATATCGATAAAAGTTATGACGGTTTATATTTGTGGTATAAACGTTTACTTAAACCGGTATAGGTCTTTAAACCGCTTTAACATAAAACGATTATTAAACCGGTTTAAGCAACCTTATATCGATATGAAAATGGGTATAAACACTTTATGACGGTTTAACGAAACAAGTTGACAACGTTATAAAAAAAATATTTTTATTGTTACAGTTGATAAATGAAGTGGTTCGTGTAATTTTAAAATTGATTAAATAAAAATTTAAATAAAACAGAAAATAAAAATATATCATCGTGTGTTTACTTTTGTTTACTGCAAAAATTTACATGTACATACATATGTATCTGATATTTTCATTATAGGATGTTTGTTACATATTACAATATATGTATGTAATTCAGTTATCACTAATTCAATCTGATGTATTGTAAAAATATTTAAATTCGAATGTTCAAAATGTCAGATGATCATTCAAATACTATTCAGTTCAATAAAATAATTACCTACTTTTAATTAATTTTGACTAAGAAAACAATTTAAAAAAAAAGGAAAAATCGCAATTTTAATTTTTTTATCGTAGCAAAAGAGATAATTATTTTTCCTCTTGTTTTCATCTTGAAACTAAACAATACATGACACCAAAAAAAACTTTATTTACAACTATTGAATATTTACTTGTCAACTTTTTTCATTACAATTACGTTACAACAACAAGAAAAACTTCATATATCTTTGAAAAATTATTTTGCTCTTTTTTTCCTTACACTATTTTTACACATGAATGTTGTTTTTACAAACAACATAGCTAAAAAAGAAAAAAAAACACATATGAATCGCTAACTGCAGAAAAAGGATATGTCCAGTTTACTAACAAAATGACATTTTTCGTATTTGTACTTTAGATGGGTAAAAGCATATTTTACTGCAAAAATGTTTCAATAATTTTAATTTATAAATGAACAACAAAGTTGCTGTAGAAATGGAAAAAAACATCCGTTGTTTTTGAAAAAAAAAAGATTTTTAATTTCTGAACATTTATCAATATGTAACATACATATCCCCTTTCTGCATTTAGCGATTCATACACATATACTTACATAAAAGAAATTAAATTACATTAACAAAAATACCCAAAAAAAAATACGAAAAACACCTATAACAACAACAATTATTGTTTCAATTCAAACTAAAAGCAAACAGTGTGTAACTAAAAACAACTGTATAACTATGGAAAAATTACATTATACCGAAAAAATATAATAAACAAAAAAGTAAGTATAAAAATGTATTTTAACACAGGATACCATATACATACACATGTACACAATGGAAAATTTAAATATAAAATGGGAAACTTCATATGGACCAGATGCCATTGTCGTTGAAAAATTGACATGGCAGAAAAGTAAACAAAATACGAAAATACCATCAAACAGTGAAAATGAGAAAAATTGTTCAAAAAATGTACACAAAACAAAAAAGTTAACAACTACAATAAGATGAAAATAAACAAAAAATCCTGAAAAATATAAATGAAGGAAAAAATTATTCTGTTTAAAAAAATAATAAAAAAGTACTATAATGCCTGAAATAGTTATTCCTTTGACATTTGATAAATTATCCAATGGAATATAAAAGGAATTTATAATACATATAAAATCCGAAGATGGTTGAATGCGAATCGATTTCCGTCCTGTAGGTGTAAAATGTCCTGAATTTAGAAAAAACATAAAACTAAAAAAAAAAATCAAAATAAGTATTATTGTATCTTTGAAAAAATTTTTGCTCATTCTGCACATACATACATTCTATAATTTGTGTTCAGATAGTAAAAAAGAAAATACAGAATTGTTTGGTGTTCTTATCATACTAGTAATCAAGCATTCCATACATGATATTTATAGATTTAAATTGTGACACAAATTTAAAACAACAGGATAAAGTGAAAGATAGTTCTGTAATAAAAATACAATAATTGAAAAAAATAAATCTGAAAACAAAAAGAAATTGAAAATAAAAATTAAAAAAGAATATAAAAAACAAACACAGAAATTACATATTGATTTCAAGTACATACATACATATAATAACCTTCTACACAGATTCTACACATGTATACAAAATGGCATTGTCATTTAAAATAAATCCTAACTCAATTATCATCCTAACGAAACAAACCAAGAATAAAATAAAGAAGGAATAAAAAAGGAAACTTTATAATTTTTATTTCCATGGAAAAAAATGAAAAATGAAAAAAAAGTAAATAAATATGTAACTTGTAAACTTTATGATCAGACATGTAATTTATGTAATGAATGTTACAGCAGCTGTAAACTTTCTAGCTTAAAAGTCCATTTTAATTACTTTTTAATCGAAAGTACAAATTCTGTTTATGATGAAATTATAAAAAAAAAACTTTTATTTTATGACTTCTATATATCATAAAATATTTTGTGTCAACATTATGAAAACAAGAAGAAGATAAAAACTTGATAAAATGAAAAACATTTCAAGAATTTTTATTGTTTATTAATGAAAAATAGAATGTAGTTCTTAGATTATGAACGGTAAAAATTTTCTTTAAAACGTATTATACATACATACATATAGTCAGAATTTTAAAAGTTGAGGTTTCGTATTATACTAGAAAAACATGCGCAGAAAAAAAGATACTTACACACATGCGTTTTTGTTGTTGTAACACGTTTCTTCTTTCGTATATCTACACAAAAAAGATTACTACGACATGTAAAACATGTGCAAAAAAACCTCAACTCTTAAAATTCAGACTATACTTAGGTGAGTGATATTATTATTCTAAAAGAGCGATATAAGGATTTTTTAAACCCTAGAATGAACCTATTGTCATCAAAATTTATTTACATACTTATGTATATTGTATATGTACTTTGGCTTTGAGAATAATTTCGAACATGATTTTTTTGAATAATATGCTTGAAATTTCATCAATTAACTCCTTTAAAATTTTGAAGGGTTTTATCACTTTTTCAAAGTTCTAGTTCGAAATCGCCCAGTATGCAATACATAAATTTTGACTTTTTTAAACCGTAATATTTTCACCAAAGTATTTGTTTAATTGTTCTTTTCAGTAAGTAATATTAGGTATATTTCATGGTTGTTGAATAATGTGAAATTTTATTACATTCAAAATTGCAAAATTTAGCTTTTTTAAAATTACTTTGTTTTTTGAGGTTTTTTTGCGAGAATATTTCGAATGGAAATTATGTACATTTTTTGTGACCAATATGACTTATCTGAAAATAAATTTGTTTGTATCATGAGAAGTAACGAAAACACCATGGTTAAAACATATCTCACAGTATTGAACAATCGAAGAGTAGACTTGGCAGGCCGCATTTGACGTGGATGTCCTTTAAACTGCGAGATATGCAGAACAAAATTTAAATGAAAAGACGACAAAGGATAGAAAAACTTGGAGGTTTAGAATAAGAATGGAATATCAAACATGGCAGAAGAAGTATGACTTATCTGAACTACTATTTTGCAATCATTCTACTTTATTTATTTAATTTTACCTTGAATTAATAATTTAAAAGAAAGAAATCAAACAAATTTTCAACCTAAAAAACACCTAATCATTCAATAAAAGCTCATTTTCATTCATACAAAAGCTAACTTAACATACTACATACTATACTATATTTAATATGTATGTATGTAATATAAAATTGTTTAGAAATTTTTTTTCAAATCAACACATTTTCTATATGAGCGATTTATTAATCAAAAAGTCTTTCCTTTTTAATATTTTATTTTTCATTCTAATAAAGTAATCGATAAATGTAATTTTTTATTAATTTAAAAACCAATCGAATGAAAATTTCATTTTATTTCAGCCCATACTGTAGTAGCAGTTGTGTAGAGAAATAGCAAATGATGTCAATTTCAAAATGCTTACAATCCATCAATGCCGAAATATAATGTATTATCCAGACTCCAGAGTATAAATTTATATACACACGTCATGTGTGTACATGTAGAAAAGAACGTGTCTATGTATGTATGTAAGTTTAATTTGTTTGTAATATGAAAAAATAAAAAATTAAATAAAAATTTTTCATTAAATTGTTCAATTTCATTCATTGTTGTTGCTATTTGTATATATGTACATACTGTTGCACTGACATTACATATTATGTATGTACATACATACCTACAATTATTCAAGAAATTTTTCAATTTTATATTTGTATGTATGAATACAAGTATATGATAAAAGTAAATTTTTCATAATCTGACAGCTCAATATTTCAAATTTGATTTCTAAATTTCAGCCTTTAGATATTTTTCCTATTTGTGTTTTTGTCACATTTTCTTATATTTGTGTTCTTTTATTTCTCTTTTTGTTTTTCATATAAATGTAACATAAAGATAATATTAAGACTAACAAAATTTTTTAAATACACATATTTATGATGATGATGATGTCAAGTAAAAGCAAATAAAGAAGAAATGAAACAAATATGAAATAGATTATAAGGATACATATATGTACATACATATGTGCACACATACATATGTACATATATTTAGATATTAAATGCAATTATGATTCATATTTGTTTTCATTAAAAACTCATACAAATCAGACAATCTTTATTAAAATAATTTTTTTTTTAATGCAAATGCATAATATTCATCACAAGTTTGTATATTATGCAATGATCAAAATATGTTATCTGAATTTGAATTGTTAGTTTCAAAATATTACATATGTATGTACATAAATTCAAGGATAAAACAGCAAAATCAATTCCATATAAGATCGATCATTTTATTTAGATACTTGCATCTTGTTTTAACAAATTACATTAGTGATTCAATTTTGTTTCACAGCTACCGTTAGGATAAACATATGTATTCAAACAAGATAAAATCTACAATTTTAAAAGAGATGAATTCTTATGGCGCCGGACAATGAACTAAGAACCAACCATGGATGGTAATGACGTCACGACCATTACAAATTTTCAATGAAATTAAATGGGCTCATATGTATGTGGTAGTTTTAAAAATGGATGGTCGACATACAAAACACAGAGTTGACAAAAGTACATATTTTAGTACTAAAAATGAACAAAAGTTCATCACAGTTCATTTTCACTATTCATGCCATATTTTGTTATAGCTCAAACACATAGAACGAACAGCAGCGACGCTAAGCTAATAGAAGCACGGGATATTTATATTTAAAATTATTTAGTTTTTTTATTTTAATAAATTGGTGCCCAAGTCAGAAGTCCCTGTCAAATATAGCTAAATCCTAAAAAAATAAATAAAATAAATTAACTAATAGAAAGAACATAACGAAGGAAAAGGTACAATAAAAGGAAACAAATACAAAACAACAAAACACACTTAAATTCTTTTTCACAACAACAAAACAAGCACAACAGAAAACAATCACTACACAAAAACAACACTACACGAACACAAAAAAAAACAGCAAAAAATCAATAAATTCATGAATTTTCTGCAAAGAAATTCAAGATTTTCAAGTGATTTTAGTTTTACCCGTTCACCTACATTCTCTTCTTCTTTTCTAAAAAAAACCCTCTCGGACGCCTTATTTTTCTTTCTTTTTACTTTTTCCTTTGGAAAGTTTTGTTTTCCTCCGCTTTCTCTTAGGAAATTTATTTTTGCTCAAAAGGTCAATTTTGCAACATTGGTGTCAAGTGTTGTGGGATCAGATCGGCTTTTGAAATAAAACCTCTCCACAAACATTCTTGCTTCTGCCATTTCGATAGGACAAAATTCAACGCGTTCGACCGTTTTTCTTTTTCTCCAGTAGTTTTCATTTTTCCACAAAAATGTCTGGTTCAGATAATGGTTCTAATGCAGGAGACAATCTATTTTCGGTTTTTAGCGACGCGCTAACTAACCTTACGGCGCTGATAAGATTAATGTCGGTGCAATTCCTGCAAACGCAACAGCTGGTGAATAATACGCTGTTACCCCGGATTTGTGCATTAGAAGATGCTAACCGCGCTTCGGCGAGTACGCAAAATCAAGTTAACCCTACATCTCGTAGCTCAGCGGTTCCAACATCCCATAACCTTTCGGAGCTGGCGAACCAACCTACACCACCCCCAATTGCTCGTTCTAGTACGAGTGGTGGCCTACAGCCCTATTGCAGTTCAGCTGTCGGTGGCCCACACCCAGTTCAGCCATCGATCCTAAAGGAACAGACATCGAGCGCCTGGTGTGCCTGCCGTTTTCAGAGTGTCCTGAAATCGCCAGGAGTCGCATCGCGTTGGAGCAGTTCGTAAATTTATTGGCTGATGCGGAGATCCAGGCAAGGTTGCGCTAGCGACTCGCCTGGAGGCCAGCAGGGATGCTACCAGGGTCAGTAGGAGGCATATCAAGATCGCTCGAGCGTCGGTGTCACCAAGACGAGAAGCCGTCAAGAAAAAGAAAGAGAAATCGGGAAACGAGGATCGCTCAACTTAGGGGAGCTGAAGCTGAGCACCGATTGCGCCCCTAAGGCTCCTGCAACAACCTCCGCAGTCCAGGTTACCGGCCGCGTAAAATTTTACCACAAGACAAAACTTTTCGGATTCATCATTCAGGACGACTGCCAGGGTGAAGTTTTCTTTCACAAAGGGGACCTTGTGGTAGACGAGTCATCCAGCTGGTGCCTGAAAGGAGACAGAGTAACATTCAACGTATTGACTACGGAGAAAAGTCCTCGAGCGGTGAAGGTCTCGCTGTCTTCCAGCCCCAATCTACCACCTCTGCTGAATCTTCTCTTCCTGCTAACACCTCTCTACCAACGTCGTCAAACTATCAGCCACTAATCAAATAGGACCTTGCTCAGTGTCACGAAGTGGTCCTGTCATCAAAATAACAGTTGCCGAAGTTGCAAATAACCTTCGAATCCCTGAACGTATCAACGGAGGTGACTGCAAGATAACCATCGATACAGGTGCCACACAGACCGTCATCCGTCCAAATTTGCTCCAGCCCGACTGCGAACTTGACCCGTCCTCCGCCGTCATACAGAGCGTGACAGGTGAAATTTCACCTGTAAAAGGAAAAGCTGTTGTTCTAATTTCTTCCCAAAGCATTTTCTTCGATCATTCCGTCTACGTAGCCGGTATACACGATGAGTGCATATTAGGAATGGACTATTTAAAGCGTTTCAAGTACATCCTTGATTTCCGAAAAAATTCCTTCAAGGTGGCCAACGTTAAGATGCCTTTGGAAACTGAGGAACCCTTGTCTACAGACGTTTGTAGGAAACTCTAGGCAAACTTTCCACACCTCCCAAATCACACCATTTTTCACAACATGAATGAAGAGGTCGAACACTTTCCAGATCATACCCCTCCTACCTCTCCTGATCGAGAAGAGTTCACCCCGGCCTTTCTCCTATTGAACTGGAAAGATTCAACCTTATTCCCTCTCCTACCCTTCTTGGAGATTCTGCTGGTGGAAACTGGGAGCACTTTCTGGATCACTCTTCTCCTATCTTCTGATCCAAAAATGTTCAACCAATCTGCTGAACCTGAGCGCAAATCTTTTTCAACTTACTCCTGCCTTCCTTCTCCCGGACTGGAAAGGTTCCAACTTACTTTTTCATTCATCAGAATTAGGTGTGGAAGGTACGATGGGCTCAAACTCACTCGAACTTTTTCTTACTTTTTCCAAGCGCTTTCGACAACTGTCGCTACAAGCCTATACAGATCTCCGATTATGACATACGCGAGCTACCAGACGAAGTTCGAAATTTATTCCATTCTTCTAGCAACGGTTTAGATCCTGGTCAAAAGGAAGTCCTTACCTTACTGGAAATCTAACAAAGAATTTCCACAGAAAATTAGCGAATTTCACTATAGGCTATACACATGTTTATTGTTAATTCTATAGAAAATTTTCATTTCAAAATTCTTACATTGGAAAATTACATACTAGAATAGAAAGTGTTAAAAAAATAACAATAACAAATTTACGTACTATTAATAAGAGAAAATATATAAAATGAACATCCAAATACATAAAAATATAAAAGCTCAGCAATTTTACTTTTCACATTTATAAATTCTCATGAAATGTACTGGACTTAGTAAACAAAAGTATCAAATTTCGTCTGGGGATTTATTGATATAAAAATTAATTTTGTTGACACGAGCAAATCTAAAATGAAATATACTAATAATGATTATACGAAATGTGTGAAGGACATCACGAACAAAATTCAACAGGAGCCAAATTCGAGAGTCATTTCCACCATTCCTGAAAGTAGTGCAAGAAATGTAGTAGTGCTTCCGAAGTCATAAGAGCTCTTTCTGACAAACTGATAGAACGTGGAATACAGTCTAAGGAAATTCTTGAAGTCATTGAGGAAGAGGAACAAAATATTTCACTTTTAAGCATAGATGAATTGTCTACTCCCACAATAGATTTATCTAAAAAAGGAATTGTATATGATCTTCAACCTGATGGTTCTTTGCAGATTACAAATGAATTAATAAATCAATCAACTCAACAATTACAATACTTGCAATCATATGAATTGTTGCAACCAAACGTACAAATTAATACTTTTTCCACCGCTGACGGCTGAATCATTAGAAAATCTTATTTCCGGCGCGGCAAATGTACAAAATACAGAAACCCTTATTTGATTCAACATTTTTACCTATTCCTGGACCATCAGGTTTCTCGAATTTTAAAGAACATATTGAATCACCTTTATCTTCCAGGTCATCAACACAATCAGTATCGCTAATATCATGGTCTCCATTGAATAGGCATTTATATTATTTATTATATAAAAGAAAATTTAGAGAAAGCTATGATAAATCTCCCAGTGCAATTTCTTCCCAGTGCAATTTCTTCCCAGTCTTGGAGAGAAATATACTTAAGTTACGTTTCCACTTATACACTTTTTAAATGTTAACATTCCATTAAGTGAAGATAAGTTTACAAATGCAAACAGTAAAATGTAGAGTTACATTCAATGGAATGCTACACTTTGCTTCTACACTTCTATTTAAAAGTGTATACATGTAAACAATGCATTCAACTTAGTGGAGACAAATGTATCAAAATTTATCTACACTTAAAAGTAAACAGAATAGTTTGTTCATTTTGAAGTTTAACTTTACACTTTTTTGACAGTTCAGTTTATTGTTTATACATAATATTTGTACATATATCTGTTTCACAAAAAATTGTTTTTAATTATAAAACTATATTTATTATAATTTAAACTTTACTTTTTACAATTGAAATTTTGTTAAATTAAATTTTATTTGATAATTTTAAGTCAAATTCAACTGATTACTAAAATTGTAAATTCCTTAAAGATTTGATTACAATACAATTATACTACAACACAATTTAATTTAATATTGCTCACTCTAGTCTGTTCCATTAAAAAGCCGATACAAGAGTGAATTTAAAAAACTAAAATACAAGAAAATGACCTGAGATTGTGTCTATGTACTATATAGGTAAATGTAAATGTATACAATATGACCTAACTGCACTTTTGTAATTAAATTTCTAAGTTGGGTATAATTTTAACCGTTTAATACAACAGGGTGATTATTTAATACAAAATTTTAATTTCAATTAAATGTGAAGTGCAATGAGAATTTATAAAATAATTTTTCAATCAATTGTTTAATAGAACATGTCTTCTAAAACTGTTTGGAGTAGAGAATTGACGAAAAATTTAATTGAGTTGCTGGAGCAGTCAGCTGTCCTCTGGAACGTCACGTTTGCAGATTATAAAGACAAAATAAAAAGAGAGAATGCTTTAAAATTTATAGCAAACAAAATGAATTTGGCATCATCAGAAATAAAATCAAAAATACTCAAATTGAGAAAATTCAACAATTTATGCCATTTTTTTATATTTTAATATTCAATAAATTTCAAAAATGCATCTACCTAGCTTGCTATAACTTATATTAATGTATGTTTACATTTTTTTCTTTTGAATATGTAAACGGGTTATCCACTTTTGTGTATACACTCGAAAAAGTAAAGAGAAAAAGATGTACGGCTACATTTTTTTTCGAGTGTAACGCTACATAAATTTACAAATGTAAACGTACTCTAAACTTTTGTGGATCTCCGCTTTTATTTTTCTCCACTTAAGTGTATAAATGAAAACGTACCTTTAGAAAAAGACCGAAAAAATATTTTTCTTTTTTTAATGTTTTTTTTAATAGCTGAATGTGGTAAAATTGAGAATTGTTTTATGTTTTAATAATTTTTGTTTTGTTTTACTTATTTTTGTTTTATATCAATTATTTGTTATTTTTTAAGTTTTTGAAATATTGAAATGAAGACTGATATTTATTCAGTCAACAAGTCTCACATGAATTTTAAATAATGTAAAAGTTTATTAGGTTATTACTCAAAACTCAATAAAAAATTATAAAATGGCATTAATGGTTTTTTTTCTGTTTGGTTATGTTATATGGTAGAAAAATGACCTTTGGTTTAAAATTTAAATGGAATGTAAGAATGAATAATTTGAAATGTGTGTAATGAAAGACATAAGTAATATAAAAGCTTCAGCAATACGAAACGAATATATGTATTTTTAATGGACCTACATATATATATGGTATACTATGTACGTGTATATATGTATATAGTATGTACATCTATACAACAACAAAAAATAAAGTAAAAATATTTATAGTAGAATTTTTGTATTAACTACGAAAATACCATATACATTATGTCTAATGTGTGGGATATGAAAATTTAAATTTACTAGATTCTTTACAATCTAATATTTATTTATTTTGAAAATTTTTGTATTCGGTTTTAATATGTCAATACTATATGGATGGTTTAACTTTGTACATACATATATTCCAAATGTAAAATGGAAATTCTTATGTGAAAGTTACATAGATTTTCTATATGTATAAATATTGTATGCAGTGTATGCACATACTTGCATATTATATACATATGTAGGTATAAATAATTTTCTTCAGTGCATATTTTATGTATTTTTCTTATTTTCTATAATATTTTGATAAAACTTTTATTTTCTTTTACTTATACATATGTATGTATTACAATGTGTAGAATATATAAGAAAGATTTATTGTTGTCAGATTTTGATTTACTTTTTTTTTAAAAAAAGAAACACACTATGAAGTCCACTGAAACAGTATAAACGCAACAAATGTAAACGTACAAACACACAATATATGTATGTATATACTATATACCTATACACATAATAGTAAATAGTTGCAAAATGTAAACATATATATGTAAATATAACTGCAAAAATATTTACTGAAAAGTTGTTTATCTATAATAAATATTATGTAATTTAAAATTCTGTTATATAAAGGATATAATAAAAATATATATTCATAAGTTTACTTTATCAGTGACCTAGTCAACCATAGCCACCGTATATACCATATATATAATACATATGTACCAATAGAGATTCTATATAATGTATATACATATGTGAATATGTCCATATTTGTAGCTATCCTACAAATGCATTTTAAATATTTGAATTTAAATTGCATATAATATGTGTATAAAATTATACTCTCATATAAAATCTATATAATAGGTAATATACATACATAACATACATATATAAATAATGAAAAAGATTTAGATTGTTAATTTAAATTGTTGTCATAATAAAGCAAAATGAAAATAAAGCAATACATCATAATATATTCTATTTGAATAAGGATATTATTAAAAAACAAATTGGATAAAGAGAAAGTAAATTTAATTATTCTTTATGCACTTGATGTACAGTACAACCGTTTAAGATTGGCGAAGGGGAAGTATGTGCAATAGAATCTGCCTACCCTTTTCACTGAAATTTCACTGTGATGTAAGCATCAAATTTTACAAAAATCCTTCTTGGAAAGATTATTCGATTATTGTAAGATTTCAATAAACACAGTTTTTACTCAAATCATTCACACTTTACTTCTAACATATGTACATATGTATGTATAGTACTTCCAATGAATAAGATTAAAAATTAACTCTGAAAAAAAAAACTGAAGGCCAAAAGCTCAAAAGATACCTACTCTTTTAAGGGCTTGTGACTAACGTTACCACTTTCTTCTTCATAATTGTATATTTTTCTGTATTGACATATGTAGGTACATACATATAAAATACGCTTCAGAAATACCATAATTTTTACAATTTTTTTTTTACAACTTTCGTTATCGATGTTTTCATTACATATATTTTTCAACGATGGAAAATAAATAAACATTTCATATTCAGGTCAATTTTATTTTTCAATTTATTGAAAAATTGTAAATTTTTATTTCTTCTTTTTTTTTATTATTACAAATGTATGAGATTTTTCAATCTTTATAAACGTTCATTCAATGATGCAAGTACAAAAGTTTTTTAATAATTTTCCTTTCATTTTTATTCATAAAACATTCATATATCATTCAATTTTGTATTGGAAACAAAAGTTTTATATATAGAAATTCAAAACAAAAATCAAAATTAAATAAAAATAAATACAAAGAACACGAATTATTGCTTTTCAATTTCAAATACATTTAGTGCAATGTGTGTGTTTGTACGTTCTGTATAGTAAAACATTTTTTTTTCAAAATTTGTTCATTCTTATTCAGTATTTTTTAAATTTCTTTTGATATTATTTTATGAAATTTTTTTTAAAATAAAATAAGAACAAAAAAAGTTTTCATACACAATTTATTTTCAAAATTTTGTTGTTGTTATTGTTGTTTTTTTTCTTGCCTTTGTGTTTTTTCTAACAATTGATATGTACTAAAGAAATAAAAAATGGCAATTCTGAAAAGTTTTTTCTTTCGTATGATAAAGCAGGCAAAATAACGTAATAGACAAAATAATCGACTCGCCACTCTTGAGAGACATACATATGATGACTCTCATTTCAAAAAATGTAACAAAAATTGCATTATTTCCAAGTAATTTTTAGTGAATATTTAATTTGATATTAATTATCGGCATCAGAGCCAAATAACTATCACTAAAAAATATGAATTTCTAATTTACACAAATAATGACACTGAAGTTAATATTTTAAAATGGTAAATTTTACAAGTTAATTATCGACATATAGTACCTACATACTATCAAATACGAAAAAATCTTTAAATCACTATTTTTATCTAATTTAAATGGTTTGGCAGTTAAATTAAATTTTCAATAAATTTTATCCAATAAAGATTTATAATAATTTACGTAACTAAAGAACACTCTGAATCAGGAGGAAACCTTAGAACTACTACTAAGAACATACTTTCCTGGTTCAACAAAAATAGAGAGCGATCTCACTTTGCAAGAGATTCACACCACAGTCCTGGGCAGAGAATATAGTCTAGCTAGCAAAATATTTACGATGGTGATGGTATATATCTAGTACTCCTACAAAAAGGGGCCAGGCAGATCATCTCAAACCTGGAAAAACTATTCAAAGCAAGCTTCAGATTGGGACACATTCCCAAATCATGGAGGAAGACGAGAGCCATTTTTATACCTAAGGCGGATAGTAGACCAGATGCCCAACCAGTCTCACAGACCAATTAGTCTAAGCTCTTTTCTCCTTAAAACAATGGAGAAAATCAGCATCAGCATATCAGAGACAGCGTATTTATAAAAAGCCTCTGAATGCTAATCAACACGCTTATCAAGCTCAGCGCATTCATAGATATAAGTAGAGGGAGCATTTGATAATACCTCGTTCACATCAATTGCAAGAGCAAGAAAAAATAAAGGCTGCGAACCTTTAACAACTATAGTAAATGGATAAAAGCTACACTAAATCAAAGAGAAATTTAAGCTACGTTTGGAGATATATCAGTGACTGTTAAAGCCATCAAAGGATGCCCTCAAGGTGTGGTACTATCACCTTTGCTATGGTCTATAGCAAAGATAGTAAAAGAACATTAAGATATATGTACCAACGATACAAGAAGTACAAATTAAAGCTTTTAGATGAAGGACCATGCCACAGCGAGAAATCTCCTCGTTATATCTGCTTTTTCTTAAAGCAGTTTACGTATACACACAGAGTCGTTTACATGGCGTAGTGATCTTCTTTGTGTACATATATACGAAAGAAGAAACCTTACAAAAACAAAAATGCATGTGTATAAGTATATTTTTTTTTATTATAATACGATGCCTCAACTTATATTATTTTACCTATAAGTACAAAAACATAATGCTCAATTTTATTTTATTATTTGGACGTACCAAATTAATATGACAACTTATTGTATTTAATCACTTATAACTAATTTGTGATAAAAGTTACATGAAAATTATGTTCTAATGAAATGTAGAGAAGATCCTAAGCTTTATTTTCACCAAATATATTAAATGTCTTTGAGCAACGTAAATCAAAGAAAAAAACGTGATAAATATTAAGTAACATAAAACTGAGAATCAATTTTCCCTGATATCTCCCAAAGTACTAAAAATATCAAATTATAATGTTCTACAAATTTGTAGATTTTTATTAAATCTACATCTATTAAATTATTGAAATTTATTCAATAGATGTTTATAGTTTCTAAAATGAAAATTTTTATTTTTATACAAATACAAAAATTGTTTTACAAAAGTTGTATGTATCTATGTATATAATTATGTACGAGTGTTTGTATATGTACCTATAGGTAAGGTATGTATCATATTTATTTTATAAAATAATGTAATAAAAGTAAAAAATTGAATAATGTAAACTTCACCAAAAATGTGATTATACATATTGGGCCTTACTAATAGACCTTTACTAAGTCATTAATGACAGCTTAGTCCTTTGCTAATGAAAAAAAAATTGTAACTTCGGAAAAATTCGCATAGAGCTGAAAATTTGCACAGGTCTTAAATACACCATTACAAATAAAATATAAAAAGTCCCCGCCAATCCCCCTTCTGCTAAAAATGTTATTCAAGGTCAAAGGTCAAAGTATCGGTTTTTCGCATATTTCTTTCAAACGACAAGTGTTATCGTAAAAATAGGTCAGACAAAGTTGTATATTATACAATTGTCTACAAAAATTGTTTAGATACTTATTTTTCCTACGAATCACCATTCCCGAGATATCGCGATTTCAAAAGTTGCAAAAGTCGTATTCTGCATAATATGCACACATTTCCGCACCACCTATGAGGTAGTAAACTTAGCCCATTTTTTAACGTGGTTTCCCCAGTATGTACCATATATGGTTATTATCGAAAATTTCTTTTTAGTGAATAGACGTGCCTACTGATAATGTTTTTGATTTAAATTTGTGCCGTTAAATAATTTTTAAAAAATTTCACAAGTTTGCTTCTTTTGTAGTAAACCTTTGAATGAAAGTGAAATTGTTATCGTTGATAGTGGAATGAATACTTTGATTGATTCAAGTGTTGAAAGAAATGATGGGTTTTTTGAATACTTGAAAGATAAGCAATCTGTGAAAATCCATGTGTAGTGTCGTAAAGTGTATACTCGGAAAAGTAGTATAGCTGCAGCTTAAAGACAGCGCGAGATGGAAAAAGCCAGTACATCTACGATAAGTCCATCTCATTATAGAGCGCGAGTAAGTAAATCAGTTTTTTGTTTTAAAAAATATTGCTTATTTTGTGGCGATGAAGCAAATGAAGAGGCTGAAAAGAAAAAAGCACGGAATGTTCGACGTAAAGTATATAAAGTTGCTACACTTGCATTTAAAGATTCTATTCTGAAGTTAGCTAAGACTAGCAATAAAATTATTATAGAAACAAGGAAGTTTGACATTTATCTGTTTTATTGACAATCAAAACGATATTCTTAAAAAAGCTTGGTATGACAATAAAAAACATAATAAAAAAGAAGAACGATTTAGAATACTGAAAGCTGCTGCAGCAATCATTCGAGAGGATATTCAATCTACAGTGTTTGACAATAATAATTACCCCCCACATAGTCGAATGTTTGAAATATACACAGCGATATTCCGGAGTCATTGAGTTATTTTTTGGAGCGAGTAATTTTGAAAAAAAGACGTTTTTAATTAGAACATATGAAATTAATATGTACAACTATCAGCCACTTATGGCTGCTATTCGACCTAGGTCTTTCAAATCAAGATTGCAATTGGGTCTCTCAGTTTTTTTTTATCGACGATTTGGATCAAAACGTCTTATACAGATTTTTTTTGTCTTTTGCTTTGTGTGTATCCTACAATGATACTATAATGTATGAAACAGCAGCAATTCTTCACTTCCTATTTTTACGATAACACTTACTGTTTGGAAGAAATATACGAAAAACAGATGTTTTTGACCTTTGACTAACTTTGACTGTATATGGTCAGTAATTTAACACAAATAGCCATATAATGATCATAAAATGTGATGTGAGTGATTAAATGAATGAGAATGATATTAATATAATTAGACAAATTATAGATTAATTGAATACATAATTGGATTTACTTATTATTCTCTATATGTACATACTTACATACAAATATATAATAGTATTGTAATTTGTAATAAGGTTGATAATGTGGTAAAGAGAAATTATAATTTGAGAAAATTACCTTTATATTTAAAGTTATATATGTATATGTATGTATGTACAATACATACATACATATGTATGAAAAATGAATTGTATTTGATGATGTGATAAAATTTTAATTAAAATGCAATCGTGTCTTATCCTTACTTAATGAAATTTCATTTATATACATCTACGTGTTGTTCCACAGCACACACATATTTACGATAGATAGATAATATCAAAGAATACTTAACACTTGTTACATTAGCAATTTCTCTTTAATAAAATCTTATTAATAATTAAATTTTAATAAATATACTTCAGCTGAAAGTCATTTAAATTTAATCGTAATAAATTTTCAATAAGAATTATGGAATATTAATTAGTTAGATATTAATCAAGATTTAAACAAAATTAATACTTTTATGGTAGGTATATGAAAATTGTAAAAGCTCTTGGGAAAGATAATTTTCAAGAGTAAATTGTATAAGAAATTTGACAAAATGAATTGAGATGGATTTATAAATTTAGAAAAATAAAACTGGAAATAATTACATACATATTGCCAATATGAATTATTTTGGGTCGGAGATGATGATACTTAATCCTGTACGGTACACATCAATTTCTGTCTCAAATAGCTGCTTGTTGGTATATTTTACCCCAATTTGTTTTTTTAAAAAATTTATTAAACAGTGGAGGAAAAAGTATTAAAAAAGTATAATTAAGTTAACTTTATTGTATATAAATATATCATTACGAGTGTATTTTTTGTTCTTAATTTAAATTAACTGTAAATACCTAAGTTCTTTTTTTTGTTGTTGAGTATAAAATCAAAAATAACATTTTCATTTTCCACTAATTAATTTACTAACTATTATTTATTATTTGACGTATGCGTAGTTTCATTAACTATTCCAATTTGAATATCATTTTGTGATTCTTGTTTTATTGTTGTTGTTGTTGCTTGAACAATTGGGTGTTGATTATTACTTGTTGACTGAATTAAAGGTGATGAAGAAAAATCCGATGATGATGAAAATGCAGATTCTTGCAATGTTGAATTTAATCTATTACCGCTTAACAATAATGGCACTGATTGTGAATTTGATGGTAACATATAATATAATTGAGATGGAGAAGCAGTAGCAGATCCACTTACGTTATTTTGTAATGAATTAGTAAATGTTAATTTTCCTAATGTTCCAAAATAAAATATATCATCAATAGTTTTTTTTGCATAAATTTTTTGATCATGCGACAATTTTCTAAATAATACAGCCCATGATTCTGAAAATACATCTGCTTCATCTCTTCGTTTTTCATTTGATTTTTGAAAACAATCTTTTTTTTGATTATCTAAATCTAATTTTCTTTTTTTGCTGTAAGAAAAACAAATAAAAATATAAGTGTGAAAAAAAAAATAAAAAAGATAACTAGAAGAAAACAAATTTTTTCTAGGAGTTTTATGTTACGTTTTTCTAAAAAAGTCCGTAGTTTTTACTCACTTACCGTTTCTGCTTCGAATAATGAATCATCTTCAGTTTCCATTAAATCAAATTGCTGGTTCACCTTCTAATTGTGCTTCTTGTTCTTGATCAGTTGAAAATGTTAAATCATTAAAATACCAAAGACTGGTATGAATTTCTTCAGGTGTTGTTGCAAACATTTCACTTTTTTTAACTGTTATTTAATTCAATTGTAGCACAACCACAAGGTTCAACTTCTTTAAATTTATTTGTTAGTTTGTCCTATGCTTCTTCTTTAACAATACGATTTTTATATTTTTCATGTTTAATTTGCCATAATTCTGGTAATTCTTGATATAATATTATAAATTCTTTCCAAAATTCTCTATTCATAATTGTACTCATGATTTAATTTTGTTGTAAAAAATATTTTGTTTTTGCAAACATTGAAAAAAATTTCTGTTATACACTTCGAAAAAAAAAAATATATCTAGGTAATTAAGTGAAAAAAGCTCGTACCTATATTTTAAATTTTTTTATCAGTGCACTTTCATTGTAAAAATAAAAAATTTAAAGAATACAGAATGATAAAAAAAACATCAGGAATATGAAATTGTAAGAAATTTGTATGTCAAATAAAAAAGTATTCTTGGTTAACTTTTTTTTTTTTTTTGTATTTTCCGCCTAAACTATTAAATTGAAAGCGAAAAATGTATTCAAAAACAGAAAAGAATATTACATTTACCTTTATAATTACTTTTTTTCAAATTTGTTCAGTTTCATTTCGTTTTGTACGTATTTTCTTTTGTTCGTAAAAAGAAGTAATTAAAAAGGTAATGAATAATAAGAAGAAACTTGGAAGCGAAATTAAAAAGGCGAGAACTTTTTGAATTGAAAAAAAGTGCTAAAACATACGTACATTCAGTGTAGAGCATAACAAAAGCAATTAATATAAAAATTTCATTCACTACTTTATTTTCGTCATAATCTCCGTAATGCGATAAATTGAACCAACACCTTATCCTAAAAAACATCCTCATACCATAACTGTACTCTTTTCTGAGTAATCTAAATTTAATATCTCATAGCAACCAAAAGTTGAGATGTCCTGAAGGAAAAGGGCTTCATCCGCGATACTGTTTGAAAACAGCAAAACATTGAGAAGGAAATGTCATGGTAGGCCAGCACAATCACCTGATCTCAATCCATTGAAAATTGCAGATAAAAATAAAAGAAATATAAAATATTCGAATCAAGATTTATTATTGCAAACAATTGAAAGAAAATGGAATACTTAATACACCAAATTGAGAACTTAATAAAATCTACACCAAAAAGGTGCTATGAAGTAATTAAAAATAATGGATATTCTACAAAATACTAAGTAAAAAATGTTTTATAATTTTTAGTATTAGTCTAATACAATGTTTTTAATAACAGATAAATACATCTTTATGGAGGATGAGAAAGTTGGTTTTGTTTTGCACCACGTGCAAATAAATGTTTAATATAATTTCATTTGTATACCAAGAAAATAAATTAATAACAGACTAAAAATATTGAATCCTTTCACTGAGGGATAACAGGATAAAATCATTTTTTTAGAAATTCACAGACTGAACAAATAATACACAGTACATTCTTAAAATTGTATTACGGAATATTTCGAATTTTATAAAATCTAAACTGAAAATTCTTCGAGAAATATTGCTCAATAGTTTTTTGCACTAAGTTTCCTATTCTCTCTCACCAAATTTGTAAAAATAGAACAAGATTTTCTAACAATCTACATTCTAGATGTTTTTAATATATTATCAATGCAATTGTTTTTCATAGTTTCAGGATAATTTGGAAAATAAGCAGCATAAAATTTCAATAACAGACTAATTATTCCCATATAGCGAAATAGTCCCAACCAGTTGACCTCCAATCTAAAAACTGTTTAAGCTCTTTCTTATTCTCAGGATTTTTTCTTAATTTCTCACTTTTTTAAAATATATTCTCTTTTCTAACTATTTTCCATACAATACATAGAAAATTTTAACAAAAATTTGAGAAATTTTAATATTTTTAACTCGCTATACAATCATTCTAATGGTTCTCATTACTATACAGAATCATATGGAAACAGCTTTCCTTTTACTGCATATTCAGATATATGGTAGAATACATACCATTTGATTTAGTGTAAGAATTTAACCAATTTGTATGAGGAATTGAAGACATAGGATTTGAGGGTATATTTCAAGAAGAAGAAGTATATAAGAAGCTAATTTGCATATGATCACATTTATAAATTTTAATGATAATTTACATATCAAATTTATTAATTTGCACATCAAATTTGATCGTTTATCAGGTCAAATATAATGTTAATATCAAAATGATATTTTTAGAAAATAATTTTATTGATAAATTCGATCAAAAATCCTTAATTTTCTAGCACTAAAAATCATTTTTGCACCAGGCAATCAGAATTCATAGATCAAAAATGTATCTGCTCTGTGGCCTGTGTGTGATACAGTCGCGACTATAGAGTAACTAGGACCCTGGCCTGTTAATAACTACATATGTACATATGTAGATGAGAAACAATATCTATACAACATCACATAAGTCATAGATGATGCAAAAATCTGACAAAACCCATTATGAATAATTGTTCATATGTATCCTTCAAGTATGAACTATAGGATCAAAATTCTGAACTTTATATTTATTGTTTAAATTGTATTACACAATAGAATTCTAACTCACTGACACGTTCTAAAGCGAAAGACATCAACTATTTCGTTTTTTCCTTCATTTTTTTCTAATTTGTCCTTTTGATATTTATTTGAAACTCATTACAAACTTAAATCACAAAAATATTTTTTATTTTACGTTTTGAAGCCAAATTAGTTAATTTTAGTGTTATAACAATGGTTTGTCTTTCTTTAAATGAACACAATTGTAAGCAAACAAACAAACACTTTTTACACGAAAATTCATTATTTTTCAATGAAAGACTTTAAGAAAAGTTAATATAAAATGTAGAAAGATTTTATTTACCTATTTAATGTATGTATTTTATTTGCTATCAAACACAATAGTTCTGGAAATTAAACTATAAATTGTTTAGATTGATACACCTTTCACGTGTATTGATTGAAATTGTTGAATATAAAACTGACCTTTATTAACAAATAACACCACATCACAATTCACAGTACACAATGATGTGGCAACATAGCATTTTATATGTAATTGGATTGTCATGGCTGTTCATTAAATTTTCTTTGGATTAAATGAATTTCAAGTATATTTCAGTATTTATTTGAAATTACATAAAAAAATATTATATTTAAAAAATTTATTTTTAAGTACAACATTTCTAAAATGAAAACCTTTTCATTTCATCAGTTTAATTTAATTTCCAGTCATGATACTTTGTAAAGTTTATTGTATATTACGCTAATGGTAATATGTACTTGAAAGTTGAATCAGCTGGAGTTTTATCTGTTTTTTTTTCGTAAACAAAATTTGACATTAAATTTAGCGTTTTAAAAATATGAACAGTGTTATCAACTTAAATTTTCTACAAAGGATTTAGGATTGTGATGGAGATACGAAAAAGTACTGAAATTATTTTTTTTTTTAAATTTTTCTCAGTAAATTTCAAACTAGTGATGCAATTTACTGAGATTTTATTAATTGTTTATAACGGCCAAGTATTGGTGTACACACACCATACCAGTTTCATATTTTGGATCGAAGATCAAAAGTTAAAAATTTATAAGGGTTTTCTAAAACTAACAAATTTTATGTAAATACGAACACGCAGAAGTTAGTAATAACTGACTGCTAATTAAAAAAGAAATGTGTCCTTACCAAATTTTCACCTGATAAAAAAATACTATAAATTAAGGATTTCATTTCATTTCATTAAGGAAGAATCACAATCTTTTACACAGAATAAAATTGCGCAGCATATACCGTATACAGCGTGTTTTGTTTGAAATGATATCAGTGATTGTGATAGGTATCATCGAGAAAAACAAAAAATCGTATTGAAATCTCAACGGTTTGGCCGCTAGAGGGCGTTATACCCTATAACATTTTACAAGGGCACTCTAGGCCCTAACTTTTGTAGGGTTCAGGGTAGAGGGACAAGTAGGGTTTTGTTTGAAAGGGCAAAGGGTACTCCATATTTTTTCTAAATACAAAGTGAACCTGAGATTTCAATACGGTTTTTTGTTTGCCTTGATGATACCTATCACTGGTATCATTTCAAATGAAACCAAACGAAATACCCTGTATATTAAAGTACTTCTCATTAATCTCCACCAAATAGAAAAATAATAAAGGGTTGTTTTTTTTAAATTTATGTAATGTAGGAGGAATGTTAATTTATATTTGCAATTATCTTTATACATAATTAATTTCTTTAAAAAGAAATGTCATATAAATTAAAAAATCCATTTAATGATAAGATAATACAAAAGGAAATATACATTGAGAAAATTGAGAGGTTAGTGGTTACTCTTCGAAAAAAATGTTCTTTGACCTTGAATATCTCGGTAACCATTGAGAATAGACATCCCCCTTCCATACGATTTTTTTAATTTCCCATCGAGATCTACCACCCTTGTAAGTTTGGCAACGAACTGTGAAACACCCTGTATATATAGTACATACATATATGTATATTTACCTAATTCTTTATTATACCAAAAATGATAATAATAATAATAAATAATGTATGTATGTATATACAGGGTGATTCAGGTAAGGTGTCCCACCCGGAAACTACGGATAGGTCTCGGCGAGACGAACAAAAATAGTATGGGAGGGGGGGGTGGTCTCAATCTCAACCGTTACGGAGTTAGAGGGGGCAAAGAGTTTTGGTACTTTTTTTTTGTTTTACCTTATAACTTTTTACAGGGGCACGCTAGGGTCATCTTTCTTTTTCGAAAAATGCATAATTTTAGTTACTTGTATTTGAAATTCAGTAACGAGTATAGGGGTCGTCACTGGCTAAAATTCAAAAAAACCTAAGTACCAGTAACAGTTACAAAATCGGTTCCACAAAAGAACTCTAAATCCATCCTTTGACAGTCTTAACTGCTGACGAAGAGCAAAAAATAGTGCAGTGGTTAATAAATAATCAAAAAAAAGGGGGTTCCCTCGAACAAAGGAGGATATACAACAAGTTGTTCGAAAATTTCTAACAAAAAAACCAAGGAAAAATCCTTTTATGAACAACATACCAGGAAAATCTGTAACGAAGTTACATGTTACCATCACTGTATATATAAAATATAAATAAAAAGAAAACAGAAAAGGAAATTTTTAAATATATGCGTGACATCTATTTTCAAACTGCGCAGAAAGCTTTTCTATTTTAAAACTTTCAGTTGAAAACGATAACCGGAAGCAAAAAGCATCAATTTATACAATAGAGGATTAATCTCAAGCTCTTTCAAAAATCAAGAACATGCAAACATACATAAATATTTTGCTTCGAAAAATTTTTAAATATAGCTTTTGAAACATTCGAACTCAATTTAAATATTTTCCGTTTTTATTTGAATTTTGTACTATAAATCAGCTGTTTTGTTTATTTTCGAAGTAGACTATAAGAATAAATCCTCAAAAAAAATAATAAAAATTATAAATACATAGCGATTATTTGAAGAAAGACAAAGACAGAAGATAAATATGAATTATAATTGTATGAATATTTTTTTTTGTAATGATGAATTATTTTTGTTTACTTTTTTTTCAAATATTTTATTAATTTATTTAAAATAATTATATGAAAAATAAAAATTATTTGTGGATCGCCTAGAAAATTTTTTTTAGAAAACTAAAATATTTAATATTATAAGACCGGGTTTATACGTACGGTTTTTTGCACGACCTTATCATCCATTACGCTTTGATAAATTACGAAAATGACGTACGTACGTTTACATGGTCACTTTTTTACCCTATCTAAAATTCTCTTCATTCTCTTTTATACTTATTTCTTGCTTGGTAATTTGTATGGTAATAAGGATATATACTCATATGGTTAACTGAAGAAATTGCGATAATATGAGAAAAAATATCAAAGTAACGAATATAGCAGAAAAAGGAACAGCCGTGATCGAAGAAAAAGATTGATTAACCTGTGAGTGACTTCCCACCGCATACTTCCTACTTCTTTTCCATATAAAACCGGTTTTTACGTTCTACCAAAAAATATATAGACAGAAATTTGGTCCACGGGATGCTGAGATATCGTTTTTTGAAAAAAAAAATTTCAAAATCTCCATATAAAATGTATGGTATACATTTGTATACGCACGACCAAATTCGTGTTTTTGCATAGGTAAAAAGAAATATTTTGTTCTACCAATTTTGAGCTAGGACTATGAAAATTGGGGTGTATAGTGAGGATCCTCCAATGAAGGAATTGGTAAAGTTTCAAGTTTTCCTAGCTCGAAGGGATCATATTTAAATTAAGACTCAAAGTCCGAATGTATACATTTGTATACGATCAGGCAATCCCAGGGTTACATGACAAATTTTCCATACAAATAATTTTACGTAAATAAAATTTGTAAAATATTTAAAAAAAATTTAAAGTGAAATAAAAAACATATTATTGTTACCAAATAACTAAAAATCTTGAAATTTGACAAAAAAGAAAAAAAATCATAATCCGAATGAATGAATTATAATTATTTTATAAGAACTATTAAATGCAATATGAAAATGAATAAGAAGCACTTTATGTATTTTAAAAAACATGAAAATTAAAAATATTTTTTCATTTCTCTTATATCACAAAAAACGTGATAATTAATATCATCAACAATAATTGTACACAGTTGTATTATTATATTTTTGTTTTTCGAAACAAAATACATATAAATATCCAAAAATGTATACAATAAGAATCAAAACAAAATTTAAAAATATCATATGGTATACAAAAACAAATAAAGCATTTATAATGAATATTATAATTATGGGCGTGTTTTTCATTATTTTTTATTTCTTAAATTTACTTTACATGCTTCTTCTTTTCACATTTCTCCTCTTGAAATCTTATACAGCCAATCATATCATGAGCTTATTCGAAGCAAAATTATTCCCCTTTTTATATTATTTTTGCAAACATACAGACATGAAAATTCAAAAATTTGAATTTAACGGCTACAATAAACCTCTATATACTTGATGCTTTTTGCCGGAAGGAAGTTGGAAAAGTAACTGACGTAGAAAATTCTAGAAAAAGCTTAAAGTTGTAAATTTTTTAAAAACGCGTAATTCAAAAACAGTATAAATATAGAGCCGACTTTCATATATTAGATTCATTACAGTCTCTGCTTCTGAAATAGTTACAGTAAAAAAAGTGAAATAAAAGTAAGTAAGTAATAAATCAGGTACAGGTAAATATTATATTATTCTAGCTAGGTTTCCTGTAAGATAGCTATTTTATTACTATAATTAGGCTTTCGTTTGAAATAGCTAACAGTAGGCAGAACGTTTCTACGTCCACTCAGTATAGCTGAAAGTTGGTAGAAACTAGTATTGCGTCCAGATAGCTATTTTCGAGACTTACAATTTACCCATTAATATACTTTTTGTTTTACTTATAATTTTTCAAATAATGTATATATTTATAATTTCCCAAATTTTAGAATTGTTAGTTTTAAGAACTTATTAAATTGTTAATTTTAAGAACTTATTGAATCGTTAGTTTTAAGGATTTATTTCATTTAATAGAAAATTGAATTTTTGTTGTTATAAAGAGAAGTTGTTGTTATTCACAACCTTAAAGACGTAAAAATTGACCCTGAAGCGACTGAGATATCCGCATAATAACGTCGTTATATAAATTTTGGCGCCCGAGTAGGGACTTTCAGAATTAAAACAACTTTTTAAAGTCATTCAGGAATTTACTAACTAGAAAACATCAAAATGCCAGGAAAAAGGAATGTTAAAAATACTAGCTTCAGTTGGGTGTATGGACTAAGGAAAAAGGATTTGATGAGTGAATGTGTATCCAGAGGACTTACAACTAAAGGAACTGTAGAGCTAATAAGAGACCGCTTAGTTAAATATTTAAAAAAAAAAACATAAAAATTCTCCAAATACACAAGATGACAACCCAGCCGAAAATATTTCACAAGCTGAATCATTACCATCAGATCAAAAATTCAACCGTATATTTAGAATTTGAAGATGCTCAAGTTACCCAAATACCTGTATCTCAACCAACAAATTTAACACCGATAGTAACGAACCAGAGACTATGTGACTGCTATACAATCAATAAGGAAAATGAGACCGTATTTAGAAGGCTATAGTTTTACTGCCATTACAGACCTCCAGGCCTTACGTTGGCTCCATTCGCTAAAAAATCCTTCAGGAAGATTAGCCAGATGGACATTAGAGTTACAACAGGTCGATTTCGATATAAAATACCGGAAAGGCAAATTGAATGTAGTAGCTGATGCGCTATCCAGACAACCACTACCAGATACTGAAGAAATAGAATTATATAATATTAACGCTGAATGTAAATGTTCATGGTATATGAACAAATTAAAAACTGTAAAGGAAAATCCAGAAAAGGAACCAGATTATTGCATTATTGAAAATAAATTATATAGGAAAGTCTATAAAGTTGATAATGAAGACACCGGTCCAGAATGGAAATTGTGTGTAGCAAAAGATTTAAGACAACAGGTTTTACAGGAGAATCACGACAATGTCACAGCAGGACATTTAGGAAGCAGGAAAACAACAGCACGTATCTCTAAATATTACTATTGTCCAGGTATGTTTAGAGGTATAATGGAATATGTGAAAAGTTGTAAATCATGCGCTCAATATAAACCTGTGCAGAAACCACCAGCAGGCAAAATGTTCTCAACAATTTCTACACAACCATGGGAAGTGGTAAGTTCAGATTTTATAGGACCGTTATCACGATCAAGCAAAGGCAACACGATGATGTTGGTTTTTCGCGACCAGTTCACAAAATTGACACAATTTATGGCAATAAGAGACGCTACCACTCCAATTTTAATTAAAGGTTTTAAAGAAAGGATTCTTTCGAGATATGGTTGTCCCAAAATATTGATTACAGATAATGGACTACAGTATGTTAGCAAAAAGTTTAAAGAATTATTAAACGAATACCAGATAATTCACCAGTTAACACCACCGTATACACCGCAAGCTAATCCTACCGAGAGGATGAACCGTGTGATAAAAAACAATGATATCACAATATATGGATACAGATCATCGAAAATGGGATGAGTATCTACCGGAACTAATGCTAGCATTAAATACCAGTAAAAGCGAATCAACTGGATATAGTCCAGCATTCCTTAATTATGGCAGATATATTATTTTACCAAAATGCCTGTATGAAGAAATTACGGGTAAAGTAGACAATAAAGAATCACCGCAAGAGTTAAAGACAAAATTCTAAATTCATATAATTTTTTCTTATATTTTAGAACTGTACTTTAATTTATTAAATTTATCATTCAAGTGGATTTATATACCCATTAACTCTCAAATATGTATTCAATTCTATTGTAATAGTTGGCTTATCACAAATTTATAATTATATGCAAACAGGTAGCTTTTTTTTGAATAATTATGTAAAACCAACAAATTGTAATTTTAGGGTCATAATTGTAAAATTAATGTTGTAATTTCTCTTTTTCACTGGATCTCGTTCTGTACAGACGTACATTTTTTTTATAAAGTAATTAGCAATTTATTTAATTTCAAGGTGCAAATTGTGTTCATTTAAATTTTGTAAAATAAATATAACATTTCAAAAACTAGTGAATTATTTTTCAATTTATATTAAATATTCAATACTTAATAAATTTTCACAAACAGTATTATTTACATAATAGTAAACATGTACATGTAAATATATCTATTTTCTTATATTTAATATTTATAATAGTAGGTATATACAATACTTATGTATAAAAGCAATAAAAAATATTTTTTATCTTAAAATTTAAAAAAAAATTCTTTTAATTCAGTTCAAAATAAGGGCTCGATACTGGTGAAAAGGGGGCTTGTTACTGATCTTCACGAATTTTGAGTTATTTTCTTAATTTTAATAATTTTATTAAAATAAAAACATACATATTTTTTGCCTTAAATTGCAAATCTAGATCCTTCAGAAAATTTATTTTACTCTTTGTTGGAATTATTTATCAAATACTTTAACCGTGGTATGAGGAAAAAGTCAAAAATTTTCCTTAAGGGGGCTTGTTACTGGGTATTTTCCCCTATATATATAGGTATGTATGTATATATCTTATAGAACAAGAAAATTTAAAAAATTCTAAATAGAATATTAATTTTATTTATACTACCAGCAGGAATGTGCTAATAAATTTAAAAAGTGAATATTTTTTAACGTAGTAGAAACACAAGGTAATACATGGTAAGACTAGAAAAGACAAAATATTTGAGACATTGAAAAAAAAACATATTTTTACCCAAAGGAAAACATGCAGATATCGTTTTGCCATAAGATGATGAATTAGTGAATGGAAGAAAAAGGAAAAGGATTAAATAAATAAATCTTCAGTATACAATCAGGAAAAGGTTTCAAATACTAGTATAAAGAGTATTTCTATTTTTTGTATGTAAAATTTATTTTGGTTAATTTGTCATGATAAAACCTTCAAGATAAAATCAAAGAATTTCTGCGGTTTTTCAACGTGTCTAAATAAAATGCCGTTGCGACATCTCGTTTCATGTTACACATTTTAGTCTTAAATCTTCCTATATCCTAAAGAATATTTTTTTACTTACCCTGTAAACAATATCATTTACAGTCACACAATTTATTTTCTTTCTTTCTAGTATGACAATTTAGATTTAGAAAATTGGATTAAGGATATTATAAATTAACGCATTTTTTTCTCTTCTGTTTTCTTCATTATTTTTTCTTTTTTAACTTTTATATTTCATATGAATAAAAATTATCATTTACGGACTTACTCATGAACAATACACGCATAAATTTTCAAATTCTGTATATGTATTTCCTTTTTATTTTCCTAAGGGAAAATATACGTGAAAAATATTATTTTTGAATTCTCTTTATGTACAACCCAAATATTATTTCCCAAAAAAGAAAACAAAAAAAAAGAGAAAAAATGGAAAACATTGAAAATATGATAAAAACTTTAAATGAAAATTTTTCATTAAAAAAATTAATTTATTTTTCCCCGAAAGATAAGTAAGAAAAAAATTATAATTGAACAAAATATTTTTTTTCTTTGTACAATTTTTGAATGAAGAAGAAGCTTAAATTTCTTAAAGTAGATGTAAAAAAAAACAAAGTAAAAATAAATTCATAAAATAAACAATGACGTAAAGTAATAAAATTACTCAAAGTAAGCATAATTTGATATTCATTAATGTTTTCTTAAGAAAAAATTTTATTTATGGTTTCAAATTTCAATTTTAATTTGATTTTCACGTTGAAAATGATCATTTACCTTCGACCTAATTTTATTTTACAATATTATTTCATGACACCAAATAAAATAGCTATAGATACAAATTCGAAATGCTATAAAAAAAATAAAAAAACGATTCCTCGTCATTGTTCTAGTTTGACATACATACATATATGTATACGTACATACTAGTATGTGTAATTTATTTCCATAAGTAGATTGCTAGCACAGAGTAGAGACAATCATTTTGTAAAAGATCCTTTTCAGGACTTCAATATAAAACTTTAATGTGTATCGAAACATACTTACATAATGAAAGTATTTTCCATTTGAAACAATTTCTCACAGATTCAAAAAAATTGCTAAATTCCTGGTTTCTATTGAACTCATATTATGTTTTTCTGAATATTGAAAACAAATGATATAAAAAATCAGTTCCGGTATCTTATCACATTTCAAAATTAACAATCAAAAACGAAATATCCTGAAATTTACGACTTAACTTTTAATCTTTTTTACCCTAATTTTCATCTTTTTTCTTTATAAATTTGTGAAAGATCATAAAAAAGTATCTTTTGTATTGTATTTAAATTAAAAGCCTTTTTTCATACTTTTTATATCTCTCCAATGCTTTAACTTTTTTTCTCGTCGAAATTCAAATATTGTATAGTATAAAAAAGTTTTATTGTAAACTCATAATCACCTCATCCTATAAGAATTTTAAATATTATATTATTCATTTATTCGTTTTCTATATCATTTTGTTGTTGTTATTTATGTACATATTTTTATTATTATTATTTTTTTTTATTTAAAAAAGGCAGTCTTGGGATACGGGTCAGATATAAAAATGTTTCCATAAAAATTCATTCGATTTCCAATTTATTAGAATACATTTTTCACGATTGATTACCACACCATCTTCACAATTTTCGCTTCATTGGTAAAAGAAGGTAACGCAAAAAAAAATCAAGATAAAAAATCGTATCATATGGCACCTGAGACGAATTAAAAAAGAAATTTTTGTCTTTATTTTTTTTTCTTGATTAAACATAAAATTGATTTAGAAAAAAAGTAGAAAACAAAATAAAAAAGATAATATTTATTTCAGGACAAGGATGAAAAAGAGAAGGAAAAATTTCATATACTAAAATTTGTTGTTTGTTTTATTTTAAAGAATCCTCTAATAGGAGTTTCGGATTTAAAATTGATATCGGTATTCAGTTATCAAAATGGGAAAAAAACTTAATGAGTTTCCAATCACTTAATGGAGATCTTTTAATTTTTTATATAAGTAAAATATATGTAGATGGTATTGGTTATATGTAAAGCTGAGTTAGTGGGTGGGTTATTGATGGTCGATAAATACTCATTGCTTGAATAGATGTAGAACATTACTATAAATTTTGGGACAACTACTTAAATTATATTGAAAAATAAAAGATTCTTGCTGATAATAAAAGAAAAATGAACACAAGGTAAAAAAATCATTATTCTTTTGTTTCCATATTGTTTTGTTCTTCGATTTTTCAAAAATTGTTTTATCTATTTTTAATATGTATGTATCTTATTTCGAATCTTTTAAGAGGAATGAAGGACAATTGTGACGTAATTGTTTAGAAAAATTGATTTTTTTTAAATTAATGAAAATTTACATGACAAAGCATTATACTTCTACGCACAAATGTTCTAGTGGGTAGGAAATTTTGCAAATAAAATATATATGATGTAAATTTTACGATATAAAAAAATATTTTAGAAAAGTTTCGAATATTCGAATATTCTATTCTCTTTCAATTTAACTGTATGTACATATATACTTTCTTTCAGTAAGTAAGAACTTTTAACTATTAAAACGAATTTCAAAATTTTTCAATTCTTCAAAGGAAAAAGGTAAGTTTTGTACTAAATGTGAAATTTTCAAAAGAAACGGTTCAAGTTAAAAGCAAAATTTAAATTTTATTATGCAAAATATACTCGTACATATTATACAAATCATTTTTCTTGAAAGTGTTCTCTTACATTTCACTGGACATTTTTTTAAACTTTCTTCTACCATTTTTTCAAGTAATAATAAAAGAATTCATTTTAATAAGTACAAAAAACATCAAAAAAGAAAGTGAAAAAAGACAACAATAGAAATCTTTAAAACCAAAAAATTCTGATAAAAAATAAATTTCCACCATAGTAAAAATACCACAAAAATTAATTTATAAACCCCGACGCGGCATATTCAATGTTGTTTAGCCTTTTTCCAGTCATCTTTTTGAAATATACAAATTGAGTAAAGTGGTCTTTTCAAGCTTTATAATAATAATAATAGTCTCTCTTGTGAACAATGTACGCTTTTTAGCTGTTAGATCCTACTAAGTATATAGTGCTTTCTATATAAAAAAAATTTTTATTCATACAGAAGGAATAAATAAAAAGACGAAAAAAAGAAAAAAAAATTAAAAGTGAAGTTCAAAAAAGAAAAAAATAAGAAGGAAAAAGAAGTATTTTTTCTATGAAGCAATGAAAACTATAGAAAGAGGTTTTAAAACAGAACTTTTAAAAAGCCACATCCATAACCAGTGTAAACCATTTAAACACTTGCTGTATACACAAAGTTTAGAATATTTTCGAATTATGTGAAACATAAAAATTTCCTTTTATTTTTTCTTCTACAAGTACATAGAAAATTTCTTAAAATGGTAGCAAATGAAAGACTACAAGAAAGTACTATAAGAACAAAAAAAAAGTGAATAAATAAATAAAAATATACAATGTACAAGAAAGATGAAATTCTTTTCACTTAACAACAAAAATATAACAATGACCATCAAAAAATATCTTCTTAAAAGGTTGAATATTATGAGTAAAAATTTTATAAGTAAACTTTCATTGTTTTTATGACAAAGAATATTAGAATCATTTTGTATTTTTTTATATATTTTAAAATGTTGTCTTAAAGGATAAGAAAAAATGAAAGCATAATAAATGGCAAATAATTGTATATTTTTTTCGGTCGTTTTATAAGTAACAAATTTTTTTCCCCTTCGATTGTCTTTCAATTTTTCTATTTTCATAATATTTTTCTCTCCATCTGGCGCCATTATTATGTAATGAAAAGCTAAAAGAAGTAAAAAAAAACATTTATGACAAAAGGCAACAAGAAACTGATGTTATGTATTACAAACAACAAAAAATGGACTGTAAATTAATGGAAAGTATTTGAAGACATTAGATAAAGCACACAACTATGGCCCATCAAGTGAAAAGAATTTTCAAAATAAACGAAAAAAAGAAACTATACATAATATGTATATAAATGAAATTTAACAACAAGGATATTCTATTAGACTAAAGCACTACATATGTACATACATAAATATATGTATTATTGGCCTAGAGAGAAGCTAAATTTAATTGGAATACACATAATATACATACATATGTATATGTACGTGTTAAAGCATATTGTCTTGATTTTATTTTTTAAAAAAAAAGTGAAAATTAAGGACATTATAAACTATTTCCACATTTTATATTATTTTTAAATTAACAAAATATGTTACACATGTATCTTTACAAACAAAAACTTTATAAAATACATTCTATAAATTTTAAATTCCCTAAAAAATAAATAAATAAAACATTTCATGTGACTTACATACATATGTATATCATATCGCTGTCGCAACACTTAATACTTAAAATATTATATTATTTTATTATGAAATAGTACAAAATAACAATAGAAAATGTGGTAATGACATAAGTCACCCACTGTAAATTCATTACATTGCAAGCGACTAGTAATTTCAACATGCCTATAAATTTAAAAAAAAAAAAAAATTAAAAACAAAAAAGAATGTTGAAAATTATACATATGTATGTACATTATTATTATATGATACGATATTATGACGTATTTCTGACTTAACATATACACACATGAGTATAAGATAACTTTTTGAAACAGTAATGAATATATAGTCATAAATTTTACCAAAAAAGGATTTAGGAAGGATTTTCATGGAACATTGGTTTTTCGTTGTCTTCACAGCGTTGAGGTTGTCAGTTTCAGATATTTATGAGTGCAATCTTCTTTATTATTATTATTTTTTTTTCTCTAAATGTTTTTTTTTTTCTCGTCTTTATTTCACTTCAACTTCAGCATTCTATACATTTTTTTGTGTGTCATTAATATTTAAAAAACGTTAGGTGATAGTTATAGGTTTTTTATGGATACATATATAGTATATGTACATACATATGTATGTATGTATTTCTAGAAAATTTTAAAACATAAAACATACTCGTACATATTTTCAAAAAAGTAAGATTTTTCTTTTTCATTTTTTGTCATGTAAGTATAAGATTTTAATAGGTCATTAAAAGCTATGAGTAATAAGTTGTGAATATAGATTAAAATTTCACATTAAATATTCATTGCATTTGAGCAACATATATAGAAAAATAGGGTTAAAGTCAAAAAATGGGTAAAAAATGACAATATTTTGGATTTGAAGCCATATAACTTTTGAACGGTAAGAGGTTCAGAGGCATGTAAGATGTTGTTGGAAAGAAACAGAGGTCCTCTACAATTTTGCACTAGGGTGACCCTAGTGTGCCTCTGTAAGAAGTTATAGAGTAAAACACGAAAAAAGTACCAAAAATCTTTCCCCCCCCTCTAACTCCATAACGGTTGAGATTGACCCCCCCCCCCCCCTCTCCAATACGTTTTTTTATTTGTCTTGCCGGCACCTATCCGTAGTTTCCGGGTCGGACACCTAAACTGAACCACCCTGTATACAAATGTAAATGTAGCTTACATTAGATGCCAAAAAGAGGTAATGCTGACATGATGTTTTCAGGGAAAATAAACGATTAAAGATTCAGAATTATATGTATATATTTGTTTTTGTATGTATGTATTGTACATACATATATTGTGTAATCCTAAAAAGATTGTTGAATTCATTTGAGAAAATAATTTGATAATTTTCTAAAGAAGTAATTTTCTTTCTCATTAATCATTTTTTCCAGTGAAGAAAAAATGTGTATTTTTAAAATCCTAAAATGGTTCTAACGGCGGTCCCGAACACCTCATCAAAAACATAAACATTAGTTCAATTTAACGAGGTATGTGGGAGCATCGCAAACAAACATTCGTGATGTTTGTGGTCCTTTGTTTGAGAAAGTTTCACAAAGTTTGCCAAATGTTGAATGGGAAAATAGGCAAATATTTGTCTTTTTTTCATGTTTTTGTTACTGCTTATTGTTCTTTGTTTTTTACATTTTAAATCTAGTGTGCTTTGACTTTGTGAATAGCAAAGTGCATGTGAAAATTAAACTTCTATTTTCATATGTCAACATTTGACAAGTCTTCCTGAATATAAATCTTCGACAGGTCAACTTTGACGAAGCAAACGTTTGACAAACCAGAAATCAAACGAATACTGACAAAGTAGGCGAGTAATTTGGGACCTAACACGAATATAAGACAAATATTTGGTAAGTGAACGAATATTTCTTATTCGCCGAATACACGAGTTGTCTGTGACCACCATAAGATAGTTATCCAAATTTAAATCATTAAAAAGTTTTCGAATGTACTGTGCTCACACGGAATTCAGTTTCCTATTTAAAATACATATTAAAAAAAAGGTGACGGAATTCCGTCAAGACATTTTTCCATTTACTTTTTGTTTTGTAGTACTATATGTACTGAGTTCGAGACGGAAAATAAATTTAAATTGTCATTGCTAATACGCCTTCTACGCGAGACTTTTTTATGTGAAGACCCATGTCTTGGCATATTTCATGTCTTGCCATTTCATTTATTGTAGCAATTTCGTGGTGTTCAGAGTTAAATTTTCAGAAAAATTTTTGATTGTCAATTAAGTAAGTGTAAAGTTTTTGAAATATATTTTTGTGATGGTCCAAATTTTGCAGAAATCATGAATATGACATTGTCATCAAATCAAGTAAAACTTATTAAGGAATTACATGCACTAAATCAACTAGAAAAGCTAGAAGACACTGTAAATAAAAAGAATTGTCGGAAGAAAAGAAAGTTTTAAGTCAATCCTTTTTTGCAGAAAAGAGTATTTCTCGATATGAAGGAGCATTTATTGCATGACCTTATGTAGAATAATGGTGATGATTACAAAAATTTAAATAGTAATTTTAATTTATTAAAAAACTCCACATTCACAACACTCGCCGACACACAAAACATCTAGAATCTCCATTTTGTTTGCTGGTGTCAGACAGACATCGTAGGCAAGACATAAGTCTTGCAATCGATGTCTTGCCATCTATGTATGTCTACGAGATAAGCGGTCTATATGAAACATATTCTATGTCGAGACATAAGTCTTGACATAAAAAAGTCTCGTGTATTTGATAAGCTCATGGGCTATTCATTTACTGATGAGTTTTATTAATAAACACATGTGTGTTGTGTGTCGTCTGCATTTTGCGCGTCTAGTAGAATACAGCAGTCAGCACACTCATATCGAATGAGCTAATCATTTAACCACAGTACGGAAAAACACACTCGTGAGTTGCTCACATTCCATACATGAGCAATTCATTAGCTCATAAACATGTGTTATAGAAAAACTTATAAATATTTAGCTATATCATAAAATGTTGTAATATTTTAATTATTTTATTTCCTTCCTAAAGTTAAAAAATAAAATATTTCGATGTAAAGAGTCGAAAAATGTAACATTTTGTTACATTAACATTGATGAGCGTATGTAAAATTTAAACGAGAACAATTACGACACATGTTCATTAATTGCTCATGAATTGAATGTGAGCAACACACGAGTGTGTTTTTCGTGCGTGTGCTTCACAACTTTATCCTTAGAAATTAATTAAAGATTAAGAGCCAAATTTAGTAAAAAAATTTTTCGAAAACAACAATAAGTATATGGCGATCATACTGCATGGATGTACGTTTGTAAAATGTGTATATAGGTACAGGCAAAAAATATATAGACAGAAAGAATTCTTATGTAGTATCGACTAAAAATTGTAATTATTAAATTAGACTATAGAACAGTACGGTAAGAGAAGGAAGGAAGTGAAAGTTTTTTTAACTATGCTTTAAAGCGCTTTGAAATTTAAGTTTTGTTTTTAACATGATCAAAATGAATGAAAAATAAAAAAAAATTGTACTCTTGTGTGTTAAATAGAATATAAAAAAAATTTCAAATGGTGAAACATATGTGAATAAAATGAGTCACACCGACACCATCAATTACCTTGTTTATGCGAAGCTTTAATTCGCATTAACTTATGCCGTTTTGACTAAATACGGATGCATAAAACAAATTTTAAAACGCATTGAAACTTTATTTCGTTTTGAGTGAATACACTATAAAATCCGAATTTAAAATTTCAATGCGTTTTTAAAATGTGCATGTACACTTTCTTCGTTTTAAATGAATTGTCATATTTGACCTTTCAAAATGGTGTTGGTAACATACTAAACATCAATATGAACTTTTAGAGTAGTATTAGTTTATTACTCAAAACGTTTTAAGTGAGAATGATATGTTGTACTACGCATAAACACCAATTAAAATGTATTATCTCAAAACGATGTTCAAAACGTTTTATCGTTAATACGTTTTAATTTTTGTGCATAAACAAGGTAATTGTCGTATTCGCATGTACATATGTATTTCTATGCAGAAGTAAAAGCTTTTTTAACAAAACTGAAATATGCTGATGTACATTCAAAGCTATTTCACTAATGGGGTTCCAATGTTGGAACCCCAGAACAAAAATTTTTGTATGAGACATTTTTATACTACATAAGAATTCTTTCTGTCTATATATTTTTTGGTACAGGCTACAGAAATTATTTCAGTTGAAGGTCACAAATTTTTCATACAACAAATTTTTTATGTAAAAATTCAAAAATACTGAATTATTTTATTTTTCAAATTTTTATATGGGAGGATATGTGGCTTTTCAACTTTGAACTCTTATATCTCGGGCTTTGTTGCACCGATTTGAGTCAAATAAAATGCACTAGGTCAGAAAATAGTTCTAAATTAAAATGCATCTTTTTCTGAAGGATCATGTTATGAACTAAGGAGGGCCTTATAGAAAGAAAAAAAAAAGTTGTATGTTGGAAAAATGACTTTTTTTGTATTTTACCCTATACCTTTTGCCCTAGTTAACGGATATTCACCGTTAAAATTTCATATAATATTAGACCCTTCAAAAAATATCCTGACCAAATTTCAGCTCCTGAGTCTCACGGCAACATACTTTTATAAGGAGTCAAAAAATGTAAAATTTTGATACTTAAAATTGATTCGTGTGAGTTTTATGTTTAGCGCCCTGTAACTCGCGTCTCAGTGCAGGGATCGTTTTGGTGCTAAGGAGAGTTTTATAGAGAATGACAAGACTAATATTGTGCAGAAATTTCAATTCAATCGGTTTTTAGAGTCCTGAGATATTCAACTTTAAAAACGAAAACGGTCAAAAATTGAATGGAGTGTTAAAATAATAAATAATACGGTATAATATAGGTATAAGGTTTTCAAAATATGAAGAATTTGTAGAAATTTTAAATATTGTACATTTTATTTTTCAATTCAATTCATTCTTTCGGCATCACCTTGAGGTAGAATGATTGACGAGTTTAACCTAGGATTGCCTGATCAAGATTGTCAAAGTTTCAGCCGTGCGTATACAAATGTATACCATACATTTTATATGGAAATTTTGAAATTTTATTTTCAAAAAGATGTATTTCAGCATCCGGTGAACCAAAAACTAATATTTTTATATTAAAATCTTTATTGAAGTGTTCTTCTTAGTGTTCTTTCTATTAATGTCCTATATTTTTTCTATTTTTCGAAATAAAATGGAAAATAAGGTTAAAAATGTTGAAAATCTTCATGATTTTTCGCGTATTTTGTCCTTTTGGTTGAAAATAATAGTACTTACAGAATTACTGTTTAAGATAGCTCAATAGAAACACTTCAACAAATACTGTAATCCAAAAATATTAGTTTTTGGTTCAGAGGATGCTGAGATATGGATCTTCAAAGTCAAAAGTAGATGTTTGCCTTTATGAATGTAGAAAAATGTATGAAACATTCATGTTTTTGATGTTGTTTTGTATATTATCTTGAAAACAAACAAAAAAGTACAACAACACTGTAAAAACAAAACTAAAGAGATCACTTGGATAAATCTTTTAGTATAAACATATTAGTTTTTGATCTACGGGATGCTGAGATATCGTTTTTTGAAAAAAAATTTCAAAATTTCCATATAAAATGTATGGTATACATTTGTATACGTACCGTCAAATTTGTGTTTTTGCATAAAAAAGAATATTTTGTTTTACCGATTTTGAGCTAGGACTAGGGGTGTATAGTAAGCAGCGGCGTCTCGTCCAGGTGTTCAAGGTGTTCACAGAACACCCATATAATCTAAAGCAAATTAAAAAAAAAAAAATTGAGAACCCAAAGTAATTTTCATAACTTCAATAGTAATGTCCATATATAGCTAGAGTGTTCTATTATAATGTAGAACCCAACCTCACATTCAGTGATGTGCATTTGAAGCCGTCCTCGTTTCGTAAATAATATAAACAATATAAATAATATACAACCAGGGTGTGAAGCTCTAATGTAGAACCCAACCTCATTTAGTACTATTTCTATCAAAATGTATTGAAGTTCTACTCAAGAAGAACTTTAATACTTTTCAATCATATGCATTGACATTTGAGGCTTTGCTCTCGTACTGTAACAATACAGTTGTTATATAATGAAGATGTTCAATTCTGAAGCAGAACCCAAGTTACAATTAGACTCAATGTTATTTTTAACAACCTTGCAACTTTAAAAAATGTACGCTTTTATATTATAAAGTTGGTTCTATAAAAAGTTCGAACAAACTTCAAAATCAAAGTCACACCTATAGACAAAGCCAAGCTAAGTGAAATATTGAATTAAAAAATTGTTTGTATGAAACGTCACATATTTTTCACATATTGAATTATTTTATTTTATTTTTGCCAACTTTAAACTTTAACTACTCGTGCTGTATTGCACCGATTTGAGTCAAATAAAATGCAATAGGTCAGAAAATAGTTCAAGAATTGAAATGTACACTTTTTTTTAAGGATCAGGATATTAACTAGGAGAAAAAAATAGAGAGAGAAAAAGGGTATTTGTCGAAAACATGACTTTTATTGTGTTTTACCCTATAACTTTTACCCTAGTAAACGGATTTTCATCATTTAAAGTTTTTATAATATTAGATCCTTCAAGAAATATCCTAGCCAAATTTCAGCTTTCTAGTCCTACGAAAACATACATGTGTAAGGAATTAAAAAATATAACATTTTGATAATAAAAATGGATGCGTGGGTGTATAATTTAAATTATAACGAAGGGTTAAAGCTTGTTGAATAGACTCAAAGAAGTTAAAAAAACATAAAGGAGGTTCAACAAAGTACTGACTTTGACAAAAAGCACCTTATTTTTTAAAAATGTTCATACTGCCCGAATATTTTATTGGAATAAAAATTGAAGCTGAAATTTTTAACTGTTTGTTTTGTAATTTTTTTGACATTAATGTTGACTGTTTGTTTCGTAAATATGTTGTTATAAGAATAAAGAATTATTTTTAGTATTTTGTTTCATACTTTTATTGTAAAATTTTTTTTTTATTTAGGATAAATTACAAATATTTGTACTGCCCGAATACTTTGTCGAGCTACTATATAGTATAACTACAGTCTACATATATGTATATTTAATTTCTTAAATTTTCTCAATTACCCTATAGCACACCCAGGTGAATAAGTCACGAGACGCCACTGATAGTAAGGATCCTCCAATGGAGGAATTGGTGAAGTTTCAAGGTCCTAGCTCGAAGGGATCATATTTAAATTAAGACTCGAAGTCCGAATGTATACATTTATATACGATCAGGCAATCCTAGGGTTGAAAAAAAATATGTAGTATTCAAAAATACTGAAATTTTAGTAAAATATTAGATTTATCACCAAATAATCACTGAAATCTAAATTCTATGTAACACTATAAGTTTTCTAATACGTATTTAGAATATAAAAAATTAGCACTAAAACCCAAAATACACTTGCTTCAATCCAACAACAGTTAGTAAAATATACTTTTATGCGTAGTATATATGTACATATGTATGTACATATCATGCTAATTCTATTATTTCATATTCCTCATCACCGATCACCATTCTCATACAAAATGTGTTGCTAATATATCTATATACCTAGCTATGTGCAGCTTAACTATACATAACTTTTATATGCTGTTTACGTTACTTAATCATCACACATACTACAAAAATTGCAATTTTCTTTGCACCGAGTTTATAGAGTTTATACTATCTGTGCAAAAAAATTTATGTTAAATGAAAAATTAGTAATGAAATTTTATGACAAATTAACAATTTGTTTTATTGATAATAATTAAACTACGTAACCAATTTCCCTGAATTTTCTTTTAAACTTTTTGGAAAAGGTTATATTTAAATCCTATAAAAAGAAATTACAGTATCTAAACGTTTTAATACATGAAAAATGTGTGAAAAGTTTAGTGAATTTTTTTTTTATCTGTACCTTCGAAAATCGAATATAAAAAAATTTAAGGACCAAAATTTAAAAATGTGTTCCACTTAAAGACCACAATTCCCTTCCACCTATTTATATTCAAAATTTCATGAAAATCGGTTAAAAATTGTAAGCTGTAGGTGGTCACTTTGCAGGCCCAAAATCGCAAAACAGCCACACTTTGAATTCTTGTATTTTTGAAATAAAGGACTTTTTCAAAAATGTGTTCCACTTAAGGACCACAATTCCCTTCGACCTATCTATATTCGAAATTTCATGAAAATCGGTTGAAAAATGTAGGCTGTAGGTGGTCACTTTGCAGGCCATTTTACAGTACAGGCAACATAGACAGACTCTTCTATATTCTTTTACATTGCGTTTGTATAAATCTGTCTCTTGTGTGGAATGATCAGATCTCAATTTCAATTTATAATTTATCAAAAACATTTATATTTTAAGTTATCAGAAACTAATCGGGTACTGCCTCCATAAGCACAATACTGACTTCGATTTATAAACCGAGTATAGATAAATAATACCTTTAGTGTATGGTCAACATTTTCTCTTTTTTTTAAATATTTATATCTTTTTTCCAAAATTTTATTTAAAGCGACCTCATAAACATAAAATATTTTTTTCCCAAATGCAATATATTTTTCATTATCTTCATTCACATTCTTACTCCAAAAGTATTTTTTTAAAATGCATTTAATGACTAACTTCATTAAGAAACTAAAAAAAACTGGGTTTGTATTCAATTAGCAACTGAAGCACTTTATTCAACAACAACAAAAAAACACTATTCCTTTTCTCTTCATATATTATAGTACATTCTCTTATTTTTAGGAATGTACAGTTAACTAAGAACATATAAAAACCAGCAACAAAAATAAGAACAGAAAAAAGTATTACAACTTTAAAAGGTCGTGAGATAACATCAGGTGGCATGGCATGTCCTACATTTTTTTCCCCAATTATTTTATTTTATTCCTAAGGGAAATTTTTTAGCTCTATGGACTTAGATATATTGTAGATACGTGAAAATGAGTTGATTTTTCTGTTTTTATGTATGTAGGTATTTAATATAAAGTAGAATTTCTTTATCATTTTATTTTTAATTTCATTGATTTGAAACAACATTAAATAGTGTATTTAAACAGAGTCGTCTGACATTAAATATATTCAAGGATTTAAGAATCCACTTCAAATATCTACAATAAGTGTATAATGCGGCAATTTAGATTCTATACAATACATAAATACATATATTTATGCATTTCAACTACAAAGTAGGTCGATGTATTTTTGAATTTAACCACTTCAATTCATTTTAACTATAAATTGTTTTTAATGACGATATATAAACCACATCTTATCATCCTTATTAATTTTTTTTTATTCGCTTTTATTGCTTTATTTCTGCTGCTAGCTTTTTTTCAGTATAAAAAAAACTCTAAATAAAAAATCAGAGAAAAGTGTAAAATGTTGAATACTAAAATGATTAAGTTGTATATTTACATATACTATAATTACATTGCGATGCCAAGAATTGTAGACCAATAATAATATCAGGAACAGTTGCAACATCAGCCGAAGAAGTAGCATCCACAGAATAACACAACACGTAACATGCACATTAGCTAATTTTTCATACTTCCCGGGAAGTCATCCGATTTCCGATAATTTTTTTATTTTAATTTTTTTTTTTTTTTTTTTTTTTTTTTTTCGAAATTAAAAACACTCTAATAATTAGGTTGGTGGTTTTCATTTTTGCAAGTTACATTTTCTTAGGAAAATTAATGAAAATAAAATAAGAGTATTTTATTTTATGATTATAACAGGAAAAAATGTTTAAAAAATAGTAGAAAAAGGAATTTTGTGAACCCAAGAAAAAAAATTAAATAAGAAAAAGATTACATTTCTGTTCAATAGAAAAAAAAATATTTTTCCCACCTTCTTTTCTTCATTTTTCTGCTGGTTTGTAGAATCATTTTTTTATATCATGAGAATTTGTCTGTATGTTATGTATGTATGTAAATACCTATTTATAATATTTATTGAACATTATTTTACATGTATTTATGTATTTGTTGATTTTGATTTTGAAAAAACAAAATGAATTTATAATGAAATAATAAGAACGATTAAATTTATTTAAAAAACTAATTAAAAAATAAAATAAAAGAGTTTTCATTGATTCTTTTTTTTTTTTCAATATTAAAGATTTATGGAAGAGTGATAGCGTTTAAAAATATATAAGAATTAAATTTAAGCATAATTCAATTCAACTTTTACTTGGTTACTTTTAAAAACGCTTTAAGAAGATTTTTAAATTTAAATTTATTTATCTAAACATACGAAAAATTTTTATATGAAAGAAAAATAAATCATAAAAGCGTAAATTTTATTGAGAAATTACTTTATTAAATAAATAAATAAAATATGAATAAAATGTGTAATTTACCATAAAAAATCACACAGATAATTAGTATTCTGTGGTAAAATGAAAGTACACATGATATTGTAATGTTAATTAAAGTATATATACTAGCCACATACACTTACATACATACATACATATGTTGTATATGGTACTAATATTTTAATTAAATACGAGGAAAATATCAGAGATTTTCAAATAAATCATACATTATGTATTTTATGTGGTTATAATTTAAATGAAATCATGGGATTATTTGAAAATATATTTTTCATCAGTAGTAGCTACATCCATATGTATGTATGTATTATATATATCAATATATGTATATACATATATACTATATATTTTTTTAAATAAATTTCATTAATTATTCAAATTAACGGTCTAAAAAAACGAAACATTTGATTAAATCAAAATTACAAAATTTATAAATAAAAAAGTGAAAAATAATTAAAAACTGGATAATTTCATAATATTCAATTAATACTAATTGAGAGAAAATGTAATAAAAATAGTCTATAAAGAAAACCATCTATAGTAAGAGACCAAAAAACTGTCCGCTCAAGTCACTGTATTTTTTTTTCCAGTGAATACAAATTCGAGATTCTTGTTTGTTTCATGCTTGTGACGCTTTACTTTTACCACTGGACAATAAAACATAATTGAATCATAATGCTTTCTATTGTTACTTAATAAAAATAATAATTTCTTAATCTTCTAACTAAAAATGATTAGAAATGATTTTTTAAATGAAAGAAATATATATACATTTAAAAAAATATATTTTTAACCCAACTCATCTTCTAAGTTATAATTTTTTTATACACATAATTATAAATACGAGGTACACATACATATATGTACGAATATATTATATATAATTTTTATTGTGTGGTCTTGAACGGAGAGTACTACAGGATTTACTAGTTTTGCAGAAAATAAATTCAAACTCAAAAGATTATTTTTGAATCAGAGATGTTTATATTGAACATATTTTTTTTATTTTTTGTGTCTTTTCTGTCATTCTAAAAATTATCTTTTAAAAGAAAATATTTTTTTTTTGTATTTTAATTTTTATTTTTTAATAATAACTTTTGTTAAACTTTTATAATTTTCTTGTTAAAAAAAATTTCAAAAGAAAAAAATTATCGTTTATTTAAAAGTAAGAATTTTTTGAGTTTGGATGTAGAATGTGATTTAGAAAAAAAACGTATTTTATTCTCATATGTATGTCACGTTCACGAACATCATCAGTATCATCATATATAAGACAATATCAACCAGGACCTCCACAATCACCACCTAGAAGAAATACATCTAGAAATCAACCTAGAAGTATATCCAGAGGTGCATCTGGGAGACGTGCATCTGTATCTTCTGTTTTAAGACCTGGCATTTTTTTTAAATGGTATAGAAAACTTAAACAAAAATGTTTATGTTTAACCTTGATAATATCGTTAATTATTGTATTCATTATTTCCACATACTTCTACATACGTTTAGAGAGTAAGTAAAATTTTTAATTTTTGAATTTATACATATATTATATAAGACATATTTCTAATATTTTCTGTTACAGCAATACGAGCATTAAGACGTTCTAATTCTCCAAAATTAAACTTTACTGTAAGATGAAATTCTTTTTTTGTTTTTTGTTGTTTTGTTCTCAATTAATCATATTTTTATTATTTCAAAAAGGTTATTATAATGGACCGTAATTGTTCGGGTACAATTGTTTCACCAACATGGTCTTTAACAGCGGCTCATTGTATTTGGGATCCGTCAAATTCTTCGGATAATCAACCTCTTCGTCTTGTTGCTGCTAAGGATCAAAATGATATTGAACACGCTGATAAAGGTGAAAATAAATAAAAAATGTTTGTTCTTTTCTGCTGTATTCTTCATAATTTAAATAACCTTTTTTTTAAAAAAAAAAAAAAAACAGATTATATAAGGACATCAGAAAAATTATTTGTCCATGATAATTACAAGTTAAAAAGAAATCATTCATATGATATTGCATTGATTAAGCTTTCTGAACCATTTAGTTTTCAAAAAGGGATAACATTGATTCCTTTGTCTAGACAAATGATTGAATCACAAGAGATGAAACTTAAAACAGAATTGAAAAGTAACAATCCAGATAAAAGTTCATCTACAGTCAAGGTATTATTTTGGCAATAAATTTATAATAATTTTAAAATTGATAAAAAATATTACAGAAAATTCCAGAAAAATATTTTGGCAGTAAAGAAAGTAAAGTAAAATTTCTTTTCAATCAATTGAACTCTGCCAATGAGTATGATAACACAATAATAATAAATAATTCTGGTGGGCCTGTACTGAAATTCGAAAATGGAAGTTACGTTCAAATTGGAATTGTTACTCAACACCAATTACAAAAGAAAAATGAAAAAAATTTATTAATTTTTATTATTGGTGTAGCACCATTTATTGATTGGATTGAAAAAATTATAAAAGAAAATTAGAGTGAATGATTTTTTTTAATAAATCGTCTTCATAGTTGAATGACTATCATAAGGTTAGTGCATTATTAGAAAAAAATTACCATTACATTAAAAAGCATAGATTACTAAATATTTTAAATGTAATTTACATACCATTTATTTGCATTTATTTGATAAAGACGCAAAATATTGCGAATATTTGTTCGAAAGAAAGAATCTTCCGAACGGAATCAACAATAGAAGTGGTAAGTTGGTGCTTTTTTGGTGCACCAGCACGAGTTATATGTAACTAGACATATGTTTGAGTGAAATTGATGTATTATTATTATTGTAATTAAAATTATTAATTATTATTATTTTTAAAAATAAAATATGCATCATTTGAATTACAGTTGCAATATTTAAAAAGCAGCAAATGAAGTCACATAAAATATTTTTTAAAAGTCCTTTGATTGCGTTAACTTTATAATAGTCATTCAATCATTAATCACCTTTTTTTAAAATTTTCTTCTCTAAAAAATTACAGCTTTTTTTTTAAATCCAGGGAACTTTCCAAAGCATATAAAAAAACACCTTTCACAAAATTTGAAAATGAATCAAAATTAACATCAAGTAATCCTTCGAATATTTTTCAGCCATTTCAATTATTTTTTTATTTCGCTTTCCTATTTTTGGTCATTCAAATTTTTTTTTTATCACTTTATTCGTTATTTTTTCATATTTTATGTTGATTTTAATAAAAAAACGGTAGTGAAAAATTAGGAAAAATTATTATTTCTCTTGCAAAAAAAAAAAAAAAAAAAATACTTTTTAGATTTGAAAAAGACGAAAAATGATCGATGATAATAGGATGAATACATGCGTTGACGAGGATGATATATGCAAGGAAGAGGATGATACATGCTATGACGAGGAGGAGAAGAGGGGTTGTTGTATTTGGTAAATCTTAAAGATTAATTTTTTTTTAATCGAATTTAAATTCAAAATTTGTATTTATATTTTTCTAATTTATTTCAATACAGCTGCCAAATAATAATCGTAAAAAACAAATGCTGTTGTGCAGTATGTTGTTGTCTTCTTATTGTAATTCTTGTATTACTTATACTGGCATTTAGAGTGGGTGAGTTTGTTTTCCCCATACACTAAAATTCAAAATGAAATAAAATTTCTATCATTTAGCTGGACCAAACATAAATCCGTGTTATGTCCTGCACACAACATATAATTATAACACAAAAAAGACTGACATTAAAAAAGTAATTGATGTGAAAAATTCTCCATTTAATGCAAGTTATCCAACTCGGTGAATTTATTTTCTAGAGAAAAAGTTATTATTTTAATTGATGTTTTTAACTAGTTTTTTTTCTTTTAAAGATTTTTAATACACCAATGGCATGGTGGAAAAGAAAGCCCTTTTAATCTTCAAGTTGTAAAGGCTTATCAGGAAAAAGGTCATTTCAATGTTTTCGTAGTTGATTGGAGTTCTCTTGCTTCCAAACCCTATACTATCGCTACCTTATATCTTAAAAAAATGGCAAATAATATAGGAGATTTTATAAAACAATGTGAAAAGGAAGTTAATCTGAAATTAGAGAATACATATATTATTGGCTTTGGTATGGGTGCTCATTTAGCTGGTATGACTGGACGTAGGTGTGGAAAAGTAAATACAATTTTTGGTTTAGATCCTGTGAAAAAACTTTTTAAAATACATAAACTAAAAAGGTCAGATGCTTATTATGTCGAAGTAATTCATACAAGTTTGTCTTATGGTGCACGATATCCATTGGGCACTGCAGATTTTTATCCAAATTTTGGATGCAAACAACCTCAATGTCCACCAAGACAATTCGAGTGCTCTCATAATAGAGCATATGAATATTTTGCACATTCAATTAATTATCCAGAAAATTACGAGGCAAAAAAATGTGATAGTTTTTTAGAAATTTTGAGAAGAAAACCTTGTACTCAAAATACAGATATTTTTATGGGTGATGAACCTTCAAATGCTGGAAGAGCAGAAGGAGTTTATTATGTTGGAATATCTGAACATTGGCTTGATGAATGTCGATCAGCAAAACATAAAAGTAATGCAGGTGGGGGAGCAGATGCTACTACAAAAGCAGCAGATGCTGACGGAATCAGGAAAAGAATTTAAAAAATGTGTCATTGGTTCTTTTGACAGTTGAATTTTTCATCTTCAAAATTATGTTTATTGTAAAATTGCTTAAAATATTGAATTTAATTGAAAAACAAGAAAGCAAAAAAAAATGTTGTTTGTAAAAATTAGCATTTAAAATGTAAAAATTAAATTTATGCAATATAAAACTCTCAGATAAAAATGAAAGCAAGTTCTGAGACGTCGCTGAAGAATCAATTTTTATATTTGTTTTTTTTTTACTAGAATCAAGTTCAACGAATTTCATTAATATTTTTTAGAATTTATTCAAATGAATTGATAAGATTTCTATTTGTGAAATTCATTTTAATTTTGTAACGAGATGGGCTAATAAATAAAAATTTTAGAAAAAAAAAACTTCATACATTTTTTTATTTCCTTTTAAAATGTCATTGAACTTTCAAAATAATTTTTTTTAATAACTTTTATCAACTTACTAACCCTTGACTAAATAACTTTGGGACTAAGGGCGACGCATAGACTACTAGGTATTTTAAATGAAATATGAAAAAATAGGTTTTTTGATTTAAAATGAGTGAATGGAATAAATGAGCTTTTCCGATAAAGTAAAAAAAATTTCACGTTTTTTTTGGTGCGGGTTTGGTGAAAACTATACCCTCCTTGGGATTGTCCAATTTGGGTCGTGTGTGATATCAAATTAAAACTCTTGCTGAGTGCTATTAAATGGCATATTTAATATCTCGTGCATTTTAAAATTCATCAATTTAAAAATTTGTAAATTATTTATAGTTATGACTAAAAAATAGAAAATAAAATATATTAAAAAACCTTTTAAAATAAATAACTTTTATAAATAAAATGCACTAAAAATTAAAAAATAATTTTTCTTTCTCAGTGATATAATAAAAGTTTGGGCATGAGTTGCAGTTAGACAATTGTGATTATAATTATGGATGCCCAAACTTTTATTATATCACTGAGAAAGAAAAATTATTTTTTAATTTTTAGTGCATTTTATTTATAAAAGTTATTTATTTTAAAAGGTTTTTTAATATATTTTATTTTATTTTACAACACAATTTAGGAAAACAAAAACAACAACGCGTCAACATGAAACTGTTTTGTAGAATTTTAAAGAAACAAATATTTTCTTAAATATTATATTGTATAATACAGGCTTCACAAATGCATCATCGCTTTGTAGCGATGCGGCATCGCGTTACAGTATCATGACGTTTGCCACATACTGATGCGATGCTATTACAAATACGATGCCGACAGATGCGGCTTTACCTTAAAGGCAAATAGGGCAGTGCCCCACAAAGAATTCCACCTTAAATTGCATAAAATTGCAGAATTTCATCAAAATAAATTTGAAATTATTTCTAAAAAAAGTAGAGAAAAATCAAAAATAATTTGCTGTAAATGGTTTTTCAAAGTACATGTGTACTGATGCAAGTATATGCAAAGAGAATTGAAATACAAAATATATGTATACATACAATACAATACAATACATGGCTTAACATATTTCAATTCTCTTTGAATAATTTTACATTATATGTATGTCAGTTAGTCCTTTTGTCCATTGTACGGTAGATATGTACTTATTGATCTAATGAAATGTACTGACATATTTTGTTTTTGTTAATGTTTTTTTTTCTTCGTTTGAAGTATTTTTTAAATTTTTTTATCTGTATATGAAGTTATGTAAATAATACAGAAGTGTAATTGCATTAAACATTTGAGTTTTCTTTCATTTACATACATAAAAAAACAAGTATGACACTGACTATGTGGACCACCTCCTATTCGGACCACAAAAATCTTTCACCGTGAGGTGTCCCAATTAGCAGGTTTTACTGTATAAGGATTCTAAATAAAAAGACATACCGGAATATTTAAAAGTTTTGAAAACCGAGCAGAAATCCAAATAAACTGTCTTCACAAAAAACTATGTTTTTGAGCATTTTTTTCTACAACTTTCGGAGCCTAAGCATTGATGCTCGTAGTTTTTTCGGTGCTCTATAACTCGCGTCTTATTGAAAGGAAACTCAGAGGTAGTTTCGTAGAGAGTAATAAGAAAAATACCTTGCAAAAATTTCAAAACAATCGGATAGAAGAGTCCGGATATTTTCAAATTGAAAAACGGATTTTTCAGAAAAAGTTGTTAACATTGATTCGAGTGTTAACATCCTTGAAACCTTCAGCAGCCCCACCATTTGATTTACCTACCAGCCTACCATGATTCTCATAGGTGATGTGATTTCCAATATTAATGTCATAATTTTAATTATATTTTTATAAATTGATTGTGTTAAGTAACAAATAAATTGAAATTGTGTTGAATAACAATAAAAATATTGACTATCATAATTACAATCATAAACAATATTCCCTTTATGTTTTTAGAAATGTAATGAGGATTCTAAGGAAAAGTTTACGAGATGATGAAAACCCATTCGAAGCCACTTCTGAAGATCAATTTTTCTACCTATATTGTTTTTCAAAAGATCTTTGTTTGGTTTTAATTGAGGAGCTTACGCCATTTATGGAGATAAGGGTAAAAAATCATGGGATACCATCTCAAATAAGGATACTTTGTACCTTAAGATTTTTTTCGACTGTGTGCTGTGCTACATAACATGTTGATGCTTGCTAAAATTCCATATGAGGAATTCATTAACTACGAAGAAGCATCTAGTGAATCTGACTTTGGGGAATTCGATCCAGAAGAAACATCACAAGAAGGCAAGAGGACTTTAAATAACATAATTAATATTTACTTTCAATGAATGTGACCTTTTATGAATATAATATATTGATTAGATAAAAAATTCATTTAATATTTCAAATTTTTATTTATTTATTTAAATAGAATTTTTCTTATTCATTTTTTTTCCTATTCATTTAAACCTTTTTTTTCTATTTCTAATCTTTGTTTTTCTATTTCTAATTTTTTTTCTTCGATTTCAATTTTTTTGTTTTAAATCTATAATGCACTTTAATTCCTCGTCTTCCTCATTTCAAAATTAATTGAATAAAAATAAAAATAAATTTTTTTATTTATTTAATTTATTAATTTTCTTCCACACTTCTCAAAATAAAAAGTTTTATTTTTATTTTATTTATTTATTTAATTTATTAATTTTCTTGCACAACAGCACAACACACATTCTCACAATTTTCATACGCTTAAATAATGATGAGAATTTTTTTCTCATATGAAAATAATTTGACAGTTTTTGTCATTTTCTCATTGAATTAGAACCAGAACATTGGAAAGAAATTTGGAAATTTCTCATTCTCTGTTTTTCGACGAAACAGAATAAACCCTCAGAAACAGCAGATGTGAAAATGTACAAGCGAAAAATTTTCTGTTTTCTTGTCATTTTTCTGTCTGAATAATGTTATTTTTTTAAATTTTTTTCTAAAAAAAATTTGTTTTTTAAAGTGTTTCAATCTGTTCTGACTTTCATAGAGAAGTAATTAGCTTCCGATTGGATTGTACCAAATATAACCCTTGCTGTTAATATTTTTTTCACAATATCAATGAAAAATTATAAAAGAATAAAAATTTAGGTCATTTATATTTTTCCTCGATGTTCATTTCCAATATGTCAGTCTACATAAAAAGGACCTATTTTTTTTATAAATAATAATTATAAAATGGAAAATATTGTTTATCCTCTTTTTTTAACATTATCAATTGTTATTATGTATGTGCGACAATAATTTGTAATAAAATCAAAACATTATTATTGAACTTTATTCGAAAAACATTTATTGATTTCTTTTTTAAAAACAATTATTATCGAAATATTAAAAACAAAAGAACAATTTTGTAATTCTGAAATTAATTAAATTTTCTTTTTAAAAATTATTATTTCAATTATCAGTAAAATAATTAAAAATAAAATAAAAGCAATTTTGAAAACTTTTTATTTTAATAAGTAATAAAAATTTAAAAAAACAAAAAATATTAAAAATGAATTAATTATGGTTTGTAATTGAAGCAAGGTTCATATTTTGAACTTTTTATTTTAAAAAGTAATAAAAATTTAAAAAAACAAAAAATATTAAAAATGAATTAATTATGGTTTGTAATTGAAGCAAGGTTCATATTTTGAACTTTTTAAAAAAAAGAACTAGAGAAAAAATAAAACAAATGATTAAAAATAATTTTCTTACACAGCTAACTAAATGAAAATAGTCACTTTGTTTCAAGTTTGTCTCAAGCTTGACTTTTTAGACTTCAATTAATACTTGATTTTTTTCAAGCTTCAAGGTTACCGTCATATCCATAGGTAAGATTATTTTTGTTAATATTTATAGAGGCAACAGATCGATGTTAGCCAAAGCCTAACCAAGTTCAAAGAAGAAGAAACGAATGTTGTTTAAATATGTATATGTTCAATAACTTTTTATGTTCTTGACTTTAAAAGATATTCAGTCTGACAGCAAGTTTGTAGATCTTATAACTCACGTTGATAAAGTCATGTTAGAGTTGTTGAAAACGGCCAATATTTCAATATTACAAAATTAGAAATGAAAAAATAAAATAAATTTATAAAATCCTTCATATTTACACTAACAAATTTTTCGATACTCGAACCAAAACATAAAAAAAAATTAATTGATTTTATTTATTTTAAAATCATTCATTGAACAAACATATAAAAAAATATCTACACAAAAAGCACGTGTACATAAATAAAATTACATACAAAAAAAAATAAATATATTATCTGTACCAAATCATGTACGTACAATTTTAATAATAAACATAATTTACGTTTGATCAAGATATAAATCTGTAATCGTAAATCACTTTTTTACTTGAAATTTGTATCCATTTAAATTTACAGAGTAAAAAAAAAACATTTTTTCTTAAAGGAACACTTTATATTTATATTTATAATGTTTACACATTCATAAAATATAACAGAGTACAAGGATAAATCAAAGTTGTAATATACTGTATCAAAAAAAAAAAAAAAAAACAGAAAAGAGGAAAAATGAAAACTTCTCGTCACAAAATATTCACATTTGTATACACGTGTCTACATAAATGAAAATACTGATAACAAAATGTCACAATTTATTTAACAATATGATGTAAATACAATCGTATTATACATAAATAGTAGAATTTTATTAATTTAACTCATCTGCACTTTCAGATCTGTATAAGAAAAGACAAAGCATACCAATTATCAGAAATGATTTGAATATGTAAAAGGTTAGATAAAGTTTTGTATATCATAAATAATATCATTTATAAAAAAAAGAATAGTAGAGGATGGTTCGAAAATAATTACGTTTATTCTTATTTATCTGTTTTGTCTTTCAAAAAATCGAGAACTCGCAGCCATACATATGTAAATATTATTAATGTCTACAAAAGAGTACGAGAAGCTTTCAAAGTAAAATTTGGATTATTTCTTTCCGTTCCTTTTTAAATAATACCCTGAAACACATCAGCTTAGTTTTGTTTATTTTAGAAGTAAAACTTGGATACTTTTTGGACTGAGCCATTTAACTCAAATACCTTCATTTATAACTAAAGCATAGTACTCACGTCGAGCGCAATTCAGTTTCCTATTTTTACTATTTATTTCTACACGGAAAAATTTTGTGTAGAATATGTAGAAATTAAATCAAAAAGCATTCACAAATATTGAAGCAGCTGTTATTTTTAAAGCATAATACTCAGATCGCCCTGAATTCAGTTTCCTATTTAAAATACATGTTAAAAAAAGGTGACTGAATTCAGTCAAGATATTTTTCCGTTCACTTTTTGTTTTGTATTACTGAGTTCGAGACGGAAAATAAATTTAAATTGTCATTGCTAACATTTCTAAAACTTTTCAAAAGATGGCGCTGACGATCAGTCTCCACTAATTTTCCGTCAAGCGTAATACTCAAATGAAAATAGGATATTTTGCCTATACAAAACCTATGTAAAAAAACCAAAATAAATGGAACCGAAAAAATTTTCCGTTTCGATTTCGTAAGTGGTACTCAGCTGAAAATAAAAAAGAGTTGAAAAACTCTTTCACATATGGCGTTGGCTGTCCATGTGGAGACCTTTTATTTTCATATCCAACCGAAAGAAATGAAGTTCCATTTATTTCGTACGGAAAATGAAAATAAATTGATTGTTTGACATTTGTGATTTTTGTGGATTTTGATATAGTAAAATTAAGATAAAAATATATATATTAAAGTTTTTTCATCTATGTAGATATTTTCTCCATTTTGTAGATTTTTTATTTCGTTCCGAAATAAATAGACTTTTTCCAACATAAAATTTATATTCATCTGATTACTACGCTTCACTATTGAAACAAAATAAATGTACAGACATTTATTCCATGTGGTAAATTTGACAGTTGGTTCACAATACACATAAAAAAAATAGTTCATAGTAAAAAGCTGACAAGCTGTTAAAACTTGAGTAGTTTCGATTTTAAGCTCATTGATCAGTGATGAAGCAAATATTTTTTTTTCTTTCTAACTAAATATTTAAAAAAAAAAACTTCAATAAATCACAAGGTTAAATAACAAAGACATCAAGAGACTATTTTCGCCCTTTATTAAATTTGGTCTCCGAATACATAAAATTAATTTAAGAAAATCTTTATAACAGAACTAATTTAATGAAATAGAATAGAATAGAATCTTTCAAATGACATCTCTCCTCAAAATTATTTTATACGGATAATGACGTATAATATACATTTAAGGAAATGAAACTAAGCTTTTTTAATTAAAATCGAATTAAAATTCATTTTAAACCTAAACTTTAGGAATTTTCGTATTTAGTTACTAAGTAAAATCAACTTTTTATACATATGTATGTATGTACAGATGTACTCGTATGTACATCTTAAAATTGTTTTTAAATATAAGCATTAAATTCTTTGGAATATAAATTTGTATAACATTTTGAAAATAGACGTTTGTACAAAAACCACAAAAAAAAAATGAAGTTAAATTGAAAATACCGTCAATGAATTCTGAATTTTTCTTATAAGATGTGAGAATTAAAACAACTGCGTTAAATCTTGTATGAATAATAAATTTATTTTAGCATTTTAGTTAAAATAGTTAAATTAATTAAATTCAAGAAAAAATTAATTTATTCAACAATTATTAAAACTTTTTGATGAAATTAATTCTAATTTTAAATTATTGTAAAATAACTACATTTTACCATTTGAAGTACAGTTTTCTTTATTTTATAATGACATAGTTGTAAATTTTAGAAAATCGCGGAATTTAAGAAAAACAATTTAAGGAAAAAACTTGAATATTTTGTGAATCTTAAAAAAAAAAATAAATTTAAAATCACTTCTTCGTCCTATAAGAAAATATAGAAGAAAAAAACAGATTTTGTTAAATTATAAATTGTGTGTACATAAATTTTATAAAAAAAAAAAATTCAAAAATAATAAATTCACCTTTTTTTTCTTTTTGGTTTTATATTATTTATCGAAAAGGCATTTATGTTCATCATTTTCTCTTATTTCTTTTCCCATAAATATAATTTTACAGATAATAAAAAATTTATGACTTTCATAATCCTTTTTTGTGGGTGTTTGTGTGTATTTTTATTCATATACGAGTATATGAAAAAAAACTTATTTATTTTTCTATAAGAATTTATCGATAAGTATTATATTAGAATTAGAAACGTGATATTATATTATTCAATGCGTGAAAAAAAACTTTGAATATATGAATATATTGAATTTTTTTTAATAACACATTCCGTAGAACGAAAATATTAATTTTTTTTTTCTTACTTAGCTATTTTGGTTGATTTTAATATCCTGTTTTAAATTTATTTAATATTTTTTTCTGTTAAGAAAGTTTTTTTGGAGAATATAATAAATTATTAACTCCTGGAATTAATTTGGATAAAAAAAAGGAAAACTATTCACAAATAAAAACATGCATTTATTTGAAAAATTATATTTTTTTAATTAAGCCTCGAAATCAGCATTTGCAATTGGTTTACAATTGAGTTGAACTCAAAGTTAAATGAGTGCCATTTTTCGTTTTTTTTTTCTTGTGTTTTAAATTTTCACTTAAAAATAATGAAAAACGATTCACATACAAATTGATTTTTTTTCATTTATAAATTTATATTATTGGAATACAAATTTCAGTTATTTTTAAAATATATTAATTGAAATACTTCGAATAATTTTTTCAATTTATATGCTTGTGTTTTTTATGTAATCACAATTAAATCAAAAAAATAATTAAGACAAACGTTATTAAACTACATCTATTCAAAATTTAAAATTTCTTGTTTATACCGAAGTTAATTTAAAATTGACAGTATTTACAATTTTTATTATTATTTTATTTAGCTCTCATTTTTCATCAAGAAAACTTTGTTTTATTTAACTTTTGCTATTTTCACCTTTTTATAAAGATTTTTTAAAATAATACTCCTAATTTTCATTAGTTTTCTACAAAAACAAATATTCAACAAGATAAACAGTAACAAAAAAGCAAAAACAAAGACAACAGTGAAACCAATGACAATGTATTCTATAACAGACTTATTATTCCCATATAGCGAAATAGTCAGAACCAGTTGACCTCCAATCTCAACGTTTGGCCTCCAATCTAAAAGCTGTTTAAGCTCTTTCTTATTCTCAAAGTTTTTTCCTAATTTCTCACTTTTTTAAAATATATTCTCTTTTCTATCTATTTTCCATACAATACATAGAAAATTTTAACAAAAATTTGAGAAATTTTAATATTTTTAACTCGCTATACAATCATTCTCATGATTCTCATTACTATACAGAATCATATGGAAACAGCTTTCCTTTACTGCATATTCAGATATATGGTAGAATACATATCATTTGGTTTAGTATAAAAATTTAACCAATTTGTATGAGGAATTGAAGACATAGGATTTGAGGGTATATTTCAAGAAGAAGAAGTATACAAGTAGCTAATTTGCATATGATCACATTTATAAATTTTAATGGTAATTTACATATCAAATTTATTAATTTATCAAATTTGATCGTTTATCAGGTCAAATATAATGTTGATATCAAAATGATATTTTTAGAAAATAATTTAATTGATAAATTCGATCAAAAATCCTTAATTTTCTCGCACTAAAAATCTTTTTTGCACCAGGCAACCAGAAATCATAGCGATCAAAAATTTAAACAAAATCATCTACAAAAGTATCAAATGTTTTTGTACTTTAACGATTATATAGGACATTGTATTTATCCATATAAGAATTGTTTGATAGTATGTGTTGACGATATACCTCAAGAAAACAATAAGGAGATGTTATATACATGTATGCCTTCGAATAATTTAATTAATATATGAGTTTACTTCACTTCAAAATAAAAAAAAATAGTATTCAATTTTAAAGGATATATACATACATACATACGTATATATATTTGTTTTTTTAAACAGCAAAACATATATACATCAGTTGCACATACAATTGGACCAGGTATAATTTGTTGTTTATTTTTTAATAATAATATCCATTAATATATTTAATATACAAAATTGTATTAGGACAGCCGCTGATATACTTTCGTTTGATAGTATATGTTGACAGTAACAAAAAAAAAACAAGGAGGTGTTATACACATGTTTAACTTCAATACATAATATCACTTCAAATAGAAAAAAAGATCTTTTTTCCTTATTACCCTTTATACCTTACCTCTATACATTTTTCAATGCAAAAAACCAAAAATATATAGTTAATCACCGCACAAAAAAAATTGTATGTGTGAAAAAAATTTACAAATTATTTACTTTATGCCTAAATGGTATTTCTGTGTTTTGTTGTTTTTGGAAAAAATATATGATGTGTATGGTATATGAGAAATGTATGAATATAATATTTTTATTGTTGCATTTTTTTTCCCTTGTGTTTGCTTGTGTGTATATATATTTTAAAGTAAAAATATATATTCAGAACAGCATTAGATATTTTTTAATGTAAAAGAAAATAAAATAACATGACTGTTGATTTTGATCTCCTGATTCATTACAGATAAAATTTTCATATTTCCTAATGAAAAAAATTTCTGGATATGAAAATTTACGAAAATGTAAAAATTAATTTTTAAAATTATTTTTAAAATTTGAAATAACAAATACATATTTATCTGAAATACTATTTTAAGGGATACATAAACAGCAAATATATACCATATGTACATATTGAAGAAACAGGTATAATTTTTTGTTTGAAACGAGAAAATAAATTTACAAGTTCAATATGTTTTTTAATATTTTTATGCGTATATTTTGGCTCGTGTTGAATTTACAGTATATTTCAATAAGCAATATATGCATTAAAAAATTTTTAGAACGACAAATGGGAATTAGATGTGTGTATATGTATTTGTTATATGAATAATAATTATATTCTGTGCGTAAATGAGTAATAAACGAAAGTTTTCTCATATATTTTTTCGTGAGAGATAGAAACTTTTCGTCTCTCATACTTCCCCGCACAGGTCTACAAATTTTTTGAAAACTGCTGATTTTCGAATGTACTGCCAGTGTACCTCTCTATGTATCTGCTCTGTGGTGAAACCAAGAACATATAAGATTTACTTAACAGTGCTGGAAGTCGATTTTAAATTTAAAAAATTGTACTCCTTTAGAAAGAAATGCTACATTATTATTACGCCCATATATTTTTCATGTTTCTATGTACTCATTTGCTTTCTCTTGAGATAACTGATAATCAACATATTTGATTAAAACTCCCTGCAAAAAAAATAAAACTCGGTTATTTTTGTTGAATGTTATTTCGAATTTTTTATTCTATATTTTTTTCTTATAATCATCATTTAAACATTTCAAATCTTAGCAAATAACGTTTAATAAACCATCAAATTAATTGTGTAGAGCCATAGAAGAAGAAATACTATCAAATTAATTTTTTAATAAATTACTTACTGATTACTTGTTTACTGTAAATTTTACTTTATTTAAAAATATTTATTTAACCTTTTTAATCTACAATTTCGATTAAATAAAAAATTGTGTAGTTGAAAACACATACACTCTTAAAATATCTAATTATACATTTCTATTTTCTTTGATACTTTTTTGAATTTTTTTCAATTGAAAATCCTTTTTCATAAAAAAATATCGCCTGATAAAACTTCCCAATCTCACTGTGAGAAAAATAAACTACTTTTGTACATATGTATGTATGTACATGTGTGGAACGTATCACACATAAACAAGAAGATTTTAAAATGAATATAGCATAAGGAAATAATTTTATTAATAAATTCTTAAAATTAAAGATTTCTAGAAAAGTAATCAAAAAGAAACAATTTTATTTGAAAAAAAAAGAAAAGAAAAAATTGAAATATTATTTTTCAAAACATCTTTATATTAAATCAAACAAAAAATATGGAGTTTCTTCAGAAAAATTTAATCTTGTTGTAATTATAAAAGCCTTCAACGAAAAAGACATTTTCTTCAGAATAAAAAAAATGGAAAGTAAATTTCTTCAAGAGATACTCACTTAAGTAGATTTTAATGAATTTAAGGACAAAAAAAGTCAACATAACAATATTAAAATTATGCTACAAAAAGGCCTACTAAATTAACCCATTTAGACAACCCTATAAAAATTACAAACGAAACACTAATTAATTTCAACTTTTCTGTCTATTATTTTTTTTTATGTTTTAATAAAAAATATTAATTGTATAGTAGAATATTCTATGCATAAAAATTAAAATAATTTTATAGAATAAGGGATACTTAGCACAAAATTTGATTAATTAGGAAATTTCACACAAAATAAATAGGACAAATTTTTTCAAAATGCCTTTATTGAAATTGATATTGTTTTTACTTTTTTGTTTTTCTTTTCTTAGAAATTTATTTTAATTAGTGTAATATGTTAGCATTTAAAAAACTAAAAATTTAATGAAATTCAAATGCGCTCAGTCTGAAAAACAGTAAATTTAAAAGAAAGAAGAAGTATTAAATTTTTACAAAAATAGCTTGATGAGGTAAAAAAAAAAATTTTTGGTTACAAAAGCAAATATGTTCATCATGTATTTTGTGTTCTCAATTTTAAAAATTTTAACATCTTTAAAAAAAAAACAATACAAAAAATATACTGTGACTTCATTTGAAAACATCAAAAATAATAAAGTACAATTTTTTGATTATCGTGAAATTTTTGAAATTAATCTAACAATTGAATTGAAAATTGAATAAGCGTGTTCTTTTGCAATTTCAGTTGAACACATCGTTACTAGTAGTCGTTTAACGATGAGTTGAACAAACCTACTATTAAATAGATATTTTCAAATTTCGTTGTTTTTTTTTAAATAATTTTTAACAAAAAAAATTCCTGTCTTCTGTTCACTAAACATTTTCAATTTGAAAATCATATTTTGTCGAAAAGTTCTTTCTGACAATTTTTGTTCGTTGTTTCTGTAAAATTGCAAATTTAATTCAAATAAAATAATAATTTTATCATTATGGAAGTAAGACCTTATGTTTGTCCACCGTAAGTTGAAAAAAAATTTAAAGAACGTTTATTTTACTTTTTTTATTCTTTCCTTTTAGACATCCACATCAATGTTCTGATCATCCAGATCAACTTTGTAGTCCAATTCCAACACATACACGATCAATTAGAAATAATCATACAAGACATGAAACAGATAGAAGAAGATACATTCGAGATTGTGAATATGAGTACACAGGAGCATTTCCGAAAAAATGTTTAGCATTAGTTGCACTTGTCATTTTTGCATTAGTAGTTGCAGCAATTATCTTCACGCTTATATTTTCTTTATTAAAATAAATTTATTAACATATGTAATATTTTTTCTAATTATTTTTTATTAAGAAAGATATTTTATTTTGATCAACATTATGATGCTAAAATTAATCATGCGTATAAAAAGTGAATTTTTTTAAGCTAAAAATTATTAAATAAAATTTCAATTAATCGAAAATAAAAGACGAAAATGTTTAATAAAAACATAGAGTTAAAATCCAACCCTATTATTTCTTTACTCCCTTATACATATAAGTATAATATTTTGTTTTTCTACATAAATTGAAGTTTTAACATCAGTTAAACAAATATATATTTTTCTTAGTCTATTTGAATTACAAAAAAATGACAAAGTAACAAAAGTGAAAATTCATATTTTTACAATTTTTTGACATGGAATAAAAATGCTGCTTTTACATTAAAAAAATTTTTTTGAAAATTTTATAATTTTTCTAATGGAGAATATAAAAAAAAAGAGAATGGTAAAAAAGCATTTTCTAAATTAAACGCAGAACACTTTTAAGCAAAGTAGGTATCTCATAACTTTAATTTCTATTTACACAATATATAGGTAAAACTAAAAGTTTCAGAATTGTTACTTTCAAAAAACAAAATGAATACATATGTATTATGTATGTATGTATATGAGAATTTCAATAAAAAAATGCTAAGAATTTTATTTAATAATAAAATATGAGACAAAATTACTCGATAAGTATGAACTAGCTTTATTTTCATATACCTACATACATAGGTACATATTGAGAAAATTATACCGTATTATGAAAGTGGTACTTTTTTTTTTGCTTTATCGTTCAATTAGATTTTTAAATTGAGTTCAAAATTAAGAGTAGCTTTCAAATATAACTTTTCGAAAATCAGTGGTGATTTAAATGACTTTAGTTGATGAAAAAGAACACCACCCTAAATCACCATGGTGAATAGAAAATTTCGCAATTCAATCGAATTCATATTAATTTTAATTACAATTCAAATTTCGTTTCTGAAATTTTGTAGAACTATCCGAAACGCCTCTTAATATTTTTTTATAAAGTTTTATTTAAAAATAAACCTAAAATGAAGTGAATGTGAATAGCATTCAGTTGCCCTATTCTAAAACTTTTTTTTTTAATTTTTAGTTTTTGAATAAGGATTTTGTTTCAAGAATTATTTCTCGGTAGAATAAAAATCATCAGTACTTCAAGTCTGCAAAATTACATACTGCCATCAAATGTATAATACTTTATATTTTATTGATTGCTTTTTACAAAAATATAAACTTCGGTAATGAAAATTCAACAAATTATTTATTTAAATTTTCTGAACCGATTATAATTCAAATATAATTATAATTTTTTGAAAATAATATTACATTTTTTAATCATTAGCAAATTATACATTTATAGAACAAATTTCATTAAATGCCTTTTTATAATTGTTCTTGTAATTTTGTAAATAAAATTTAAAAACAATAATTCGAAAATAATTACGTACAATCGATTTTTTTCTTCGCCAATTATTTATTAAAAATGAAAAACATTCAAGTTATTTAGAAAAAAAAATATAATTAATTAGAACAAATAAATACATAAATGATCCATTATTAAAATCTTAATCTGACCTAATTTTCTAATTATCAAAAAAAGTTAATTAATATTCAATATTAAGTATGTAAGTATTTAACTTTTCAATGCAGCACATTCGAAAAATATTCAATTTGTGTTTTTTTTTTCGTATATTGTTTTTAAACTTTTTTTTTTTTTTTTTTTTTTGTTTTTCATTTTCGATTTTAAAATGCATTATTTACTTAATTGAAAATTTCTTTATTCAACGAAAAATATATTTTAAATGCATTATTGTTATTTAAATATCGAATACAACAAAAATCTAGCAACTATGATTTAATTTTAAAAAATAATAGTACATACATATGTAGGTACTTTATAAATTCAATGCAAAAAAAAAAGCATCATTTGCAATTTACAATAAATGAATGTGTATGTTTAAATGTTTGTGTGGGTAACAATATTATATATTCACAATTCAAATACATAATTGAAATAATACTTTTTGTATTTACTTTTTTCGTTAAATAAAATGATTAAATTACGTTTTTGTTGTTGTTCATTAATACAAAAAGGAAAAAATTTAAATAAATGGCATAGTGTACTGAACAACTATTTTAATTGTAAAATAATAAAGCATTAACTTATAATGATACTGCAAAATGTTACAAACAGGAAATTATTCTGTTTTACTCTCTTAAGAATTTTTTTTTTTAAAAGTTGAAACACATTTTTGAAGACAGCATAGCATGGACCATTTTTTTTCTAATGAAAAACCAATATGATAAATTAACAAAAAAATAATAATAAAGAGTAGCTATTTAAAAAATAATTAGAAATAAAAGTCAGGTTTGAAATTAAGTTTTTACAATTATTGGAAAATAAAAAAAAACAAAAAGTTTAATTCTATACTTATTAAAAACCCAACTAATATTATTTGTATAACATAAATGTTATATACATAATTTTCAAAATTCAACAAAATTTATATTTTATTCTGAAATAATTAGGACACAAATTAAATTCACACTCATTCATGTAATACATATACAAACATTTATTTATTTTAATTTTTGTTGTTGTTATAACTGTTATAAGTATAAGCTCAATTTTCATATTTTACTTGAAATAACTATAGATTTTTAACATTATATATATACCTACTTAGAATACATACATAATACATATGTAAGTGTATGAGAGGAATAATAATAGTATGTTGATATACTAAATAGCATCAATTTTAAATTTCTGATGCACACATCTTAAATATGATATAGAGTATGAAATGAAAATATACAATATATGTAATACAGACTACATGCTGTATACATGTATCTTCTGTGTAAAATATATCATACTCAAGATAAATCACCTTACAACTTTAAGTAATTTATCAATATCTAAAAATATATCTTTCATTTTACAGCTTGAAGCAAAAACAAAACGAATTTTGATGTTTGAAAATATCAAAACATCAAAACTAAGATACATACATACAACTCATTTCAGATATATGTATGTATGTACCTATATTATACGACTATACAAAAATGCATACATTTATAGGGTGTGATGGAAAAATTCAACTAAAATATAAATTTTAACGTTCAAAGAAATTTTGTCGACAAAAGTTAACAGTTGGTACCACTTTTTCTTTAATATTAATAAAAAGTATTTTCAACGGAAAAGAGTATCTGTTCGAAGAAAGCACAGAGCAGTCTTGAAGATTTCACCGAACCCTCCTATGAAACACATTTCTCAGGGTGTAGAGTTTATAGTGTACAGATGGTTTACAGTAAATGGTTGGGAAGGTATGCTGGCACCTTTAGTACATACATACAAGCATTCAAATATCCTCTATTCTAAAATTCGTAAGAACCCCAAGTCGGAGTTCTTATTCTTTCTTCGACTACTTATCCAGAATTCAAACAGAAGTAGCTATTATAAAAAAAAGAGGAAACAATAAATTACAAACTACTCTACTTTACTTATTTTTTTAATTTATTTTTTTTTTCTTCTTGTAATTAACTCTGCAATCTAAAAATCACATTAATTAATGAAATAATCGATGAAATACCATGTATGTACTATATTTAAATAAATATTATATCGTAACTGAGAATATTATATCTAACGATTTGAACATTTAGTTACACATTCATATTCTAACAACTCCATAATTCACTTTTAAAATTTCTTTGTTTGTTTTTTTTCTCTCTATCTTTCTATTTTCTTTTCAAATTAAAAGTTAATGTGCATTACATTTATCGTATAAGATATCAATATAGTGAGAAACAAACAAAAAAATATATATATATAAAAATAAAAATGTTATCAAGATACATTATTTTATTAGCACACGTACATATATGTATGTACAACAGATTACACAAGCAATCAAAATATATTTATTTTCTAATACAAGACCAATAAACGAAAGATATTATTCTTGTTTTTTTTTCTTTTTTTATTGCTTTTTTCTTCATTTATCTTGGTAAAAAAATAGAAGAGAGAAAATAAAAAATAGATTGCATTTTATTTATCTAGATGCACACAGAAAACAATGGACAATCGAATTTTATTTTATGGTATATCTATTTACAATTTTATCGTGAAATAAGAATATATGTAAAAAATTTCTCTTAGGAAGGTGGTATAAACACACATAAAAGCAATTTAGTTTATTCATGAATAAATACAGAGGTTTGTACTACAATTGAAATAATAATGAAAAATGTTTATTTAAAATAAAGAAGAAAAAAACACATTAGAAAATAGAATGTAACTTTATAGAAATTGAGTTATTGTTTACTTTATTTTAAAAATAAATAAATAAACGCAGGTAAATAATTTCAAATAAACGGACCTAAGATGCTTTTTATTTATAACGCTTTTGCAAAATCTGTATAAAAGTCTACTTAGACTGTAATTAGGATATGCTGCTGTACGAAAGGAAGATGGTTCTGACAGATTAGAAAATAATATTGAGTATATGCAAGATATTGATGGTGAATCCGTCAACGTTTTCATCAGGATATAGAAAATTAGATGGGTTAGACTCTTAGACCATATGGATAAAAATAGAACACTAGTCGAAATAAAAATTTTCACCTTGTACCTAGAGAAAAAATAAAGTAAAGGAAAACCTAGAAAGAAATAAATCGAGCAAGATGCACAAGAATGAATATTGTAGATTGGAGTAAAACTGCCTTGCACATACAGGGGCGGAATTAAGTATGTACTACGATATCGAGCAAAATTTAACTTCGACACCCAAATTGGGATTATGAAACTCGATTATTCGTGTATTCGATATCGAATGCTCGATCATAGTAGCTAGACAGTATTTTTTGTATCGAATTAATGCCGACTAGGTGATAATTTGTTTTAAAAAGTATAGGTACGTTGGTAATTTTTTAAAATAAATAAAATATTTTTGTTTATTTTACTAAAATATTATTTAAAGGTGCAATTTAACAAGCTAAAAGTTATTGTAAATTTTCATTGAATACATGGGAAAAAATATGAACTACGCTTTTTTTGTTTTTGTATTAAATCAATTAAAAAAGAACATAAATATGTACTATAGTTTTTTATTTTTACTCTAATTCTTCAAGCGTATTGTCGTATATTATTACATCCATGTATATTGTCAGTGAGGACCAGAACTATGTGAAAGCACAAACATTTACAAATTTATGCCAAATCCAGTTTATAAATTACAACTTAAGTCAATTAATATATAAATGGAACTTCAAGCTTAGAATTTCATTTATTTGAAAGCAACCATTTAAATTTCTTATTTTGACAGCTCGTAATTCGAAAACAAGACGAAATTCGATGTATCGTATTTCATAATACCAAAATTTACTTTCGAACGAACGATATCGTTTTCAACTTTCGAATCAATCGAGTATCGAAGTAAATAATTCCGCCCCAGCACTTTTTTTCACATTTTTTTTTTTTAAATAAACAATGCTGGGGCGAAATTTTGTAACTATGATATGTAGAAATGTAAAGCGTTTTATACCGTCGGACGTAAAAGTAGATATAGGGAAACTATTATGAATATTAAATCTACAAACTTAAGGAAAGAGTTAACGAAAGAAGAATTGAAAATGATGAATTAATAATTAGAACTGAGAAAACTACAAGAAGTAGAAATTAGTTCAAAATCACAGGAAATCATTATTAATTAAAAAAATAATTAGTTTTAATTTTTATAATGTGTAAGAATTGAATCTAGGTATAAATTAGATTTAAGCATTTTAATAATAAATATTATAACGTTTTTAGAAAATTTTTTTTTATTTAAATCCAATTTCCCTCATCTCTTTTCGACTTCTTAAGATATTTATCCACCGAAGCTCGTAAGCTGCTCACACACTGTTTTCGAATTTGGTGGATACGAATGAATAAAGGGACGTAAACTGTGTGTGAGCTGATCGCACGCTGCATGCATACAAAGTACGTCTACTGTATCCACCGAACGTGCTTTAAAGGAATGAAAACAATCATAGGTTGCAAACATTTATGTTGGTGTGTACAGTAGTACTGCGTGCTGTCCACAATCTGCACGTGAACTGTTCGTTTGCTTGTTGTACTTGCTTGTCGAAAGTTATGTAGGATCTGTTGTGAATAAAATGTCCGACTATTGGGATGATGTTGCTGTTTGCGCTGCTTCATTTATTGTTGTATATAATTTAACGAAGAAACGTAAGTCTCCTCGTTGCTGGATACGACCATATCTAAAATCTAGAGAAAATTCTGGAGGGATGCAGCTGCTAAACAATCTCAAAATAGATAAATTGAGTGGATTTAAAAATTTTACAAGAATATCATCCAATGATTTTGAATATCTTGCAAATAGAATTGGTCCACTTGATGGAAAAAAAGGCTATTGTTCTATTCCACTTATTAATTTTAAAATATTTTCATTTGACCACTCCAGGTCTACTGTTTTAAAAGTTGACATCACACTGTAGAACTATTATTTAGACTGCAAGCAGCTTCCTTGTTTTCCAATTTAAATGGAAAGCAGGCATATTGCACGCATGCTGAACGTCAGCTGCGTGTTTCTGAAAAACAACGGTATCCACCAAACCTGCTCGTTAGTCAGCTGCACTCTGCTTGTCTACATGCTTTTTAGTTTGGTGGATACACTTATTTAAATTACTGTCACTCAGCTTACGATCAGATCACGAGCAGCTTGTGCGTAGGTCGTGAGGTGATCGTGACATGTTGTTTTGGTGTAGACACAAGAACGAATGCAGCTCGTGTGCAGCTCGTGAACTAAAATTTTGGTGGATACATACCCTTAAACTTAAGTCAATAATATACATAATATAATTTTTCAAAATATGAGTAAAAAGAGTTGATTTACATAAAATTTTAGTTTATAATGGAAGATCGTACTCTTCGACCTTCAGCCAATATGTTATCAGCATCACGTGACTGTGATACATTGCCTTGAAGTTAATTTCCAATAAATAATAATATGTACATGCATATTTGAATGCAATTACCTTCTATGATTTCCTACGGGATTTCTCAGGTGTAAAGATAATACAATAAAACAAAAACCATATCAAAGTCGACAACATAAGCTTTGTACATTACGCTAGCGCTGAAATATGTAGCAAAAACTGGAACTGGTTACTTTTCGAAAAAAATTGTCTTTAACCTTGAATATCTCGGTAACCATTGAGAATAGACCCCTTCCCCCCCCCTCCCCCGAAAACAGAAAAAACCACAATCGACTCGGCCGGGAATCGAACCACGGAATCTTTACCTTTCCATGGTAATGCTCTTAAACCATTAAGCTGCCGAATGTCATATCGCTTGCTGTTCTCACTTATCGCCTAATCATTGATAAATAATACTCAAATCTCTTACAATTCGGCCAACGGGGCCGTTTCACGTACAATGAGAAATGGAAAATGAGGTTATTCTCAGTGACTTTTTGGAAAAAGTGTTTCACGTTCAATGAGAAAATGAAATTTAATTATCAGAAATTTCTCAGTGAGCAAAACTTTATTCACTGAGTTTTTTCCGATGAGTTAAGTGGTTTTTTAAAAATAAAAAATTTTTAGAGTTATAAAATAAAAAAAGTTAAAATAAATAATTAAAAAAAAATAATAGTGAAATATTAATAAATTCAGAAAAAAACAATAATTAATATAAATAATTTAAAAAATATAATAATAGCAAAATGTGAGTATAAAATTTAATTTAATTTTTAAATAATAAAATATGATTTTAATTAATTTTTGAAACCCTTTTAGTGAAATAAGTACTCCAAGAAAAATTTCTTCGAAACCAACGGAGGAACAAAAAGAGTTCTTAATAAATTATTTGGAAACAAACATCGACTTTGCTAATGATAGGTAATTTATATTTATAAATATATTATTTTTATATTCATATAAAATATGTATGTATAATAAAATATTTTCTTTCAGATTACAGTGCATTGATGCTGGAAGAAGAAAAGATGAAATGTGGAGGGAATTATCCAGCGATTTGAATTCATTGGGGGGAGTGCAAAAAGAAGGCACACGATGGAGGAAATTTTGGTTAGATTTAAGGTATACATAGTCATATTTGTTCTTTTTTACTTAAATATATAATAATAAGAAAAATGCTTGCAGAAGCTACACTAAAAATAAATATACATTAATAAAAAGAGCTCAACAACAAAGCGGTGTAAATGGGCCAAAACGATTAAAAGTTCTAAGTACGATTGAAGAAAGAATCATACATCTCATCAATCCAGTTAGCATATCTGGCACAGGACTTAATGAACTTGGACCTTTGGTAAGTTATTATACATTATATTTTCAAATATATGGTATCTGTGTCACTTAATGTTTTTTAATTACAGCAAAACGAACTCAGACAGATTCTTGGAGAAGAACATCAACAAGAAGAACATCAACAAGGACAACATCAACAAGAAGAACACCAACAAGGACAACAAGAAGAACATCAACAAGAACAACAAGAAGAACATCAACAAGAAATCGTCCTGTAAGAAGGCGACCAAACAAACAAATTATTAAAAGAAATTTTAGACACTAGAAAACAAAAAGTAGAGCTTCTTAAAGAACAAAACGTAGTATTAAAAAATATTGAAGAACATTTGAAAGACTTAAAATAAAAATTTAATTAATTATAAGTATTATTTTACAATTAAAAGTATTTAAAAATTATGAAAAATGTGTTCTTATTATAAATTGTTGTATTCTCCATCCTTCACCATTTAAATTCACTTCGTCATTATTTTCTCTGGCAACTTCATCTATATCTTGACCTAAATCGTCATCAAATTCCAAATTTTCTGGTAATGAAATATTTGATTTCACTAAAATGTTGTGAAGTACCGCAAATGCATTTATTATTTTACCAGATTTCACAGGGTCATAATATAAAACTCTTTCTTTTGACAAGCATCTGAATCTACTTTGCAAAATACCAATACATCTTTCTGTTATACTTCTTGTAATTTTATTAGCAGTGTTAAAACGTTCTTCTGCTGTTGCAGATGTTGTTGAAATAGGTGTCATAAGCCATGGCTGCAAAGGATATCCACTATCTCCTAGTAACCAACTATTTCGATCTCCATTTCTGTATCTGTATTCAAGAATTTTATGAAAATTTGATTGACGCCAAACATATGCATCATGAGCTGTTCCACCAAAACAAGCACTCAAATTCATAACCATATAATTTGAATCGCAAGCAATTTGGACATTTAATGAATTCGCGACAATAAAACACATGTTCATTTTCATTTGGTGTAACAATTTTTATATGAGTACCATCAATTACCCCAATTATTCCTGGGAAAGAAGCTATATTAAAAAAATCCCTTTTAATATTTGCATATTCATCACTGTTTGGAATTTTCACATGATTTTGCGCGATTTTATTTATGGCTTCAGTAACGTCTGTTATATATCTGCTCACTGCAGATTTTTATATTTTTATACAAACAATTTATTATAATTTATAATGAAATTTATAAACTATAGAAATGAAATTTATAAGCTATACAAACTGACATTTTGACTGCTTAGAAGTAGTTTTTCCAATAAGAAATGAAATTGTTTCATTTTCCGTTTCACGCATTGGAAATTTCTCATTTAATGTACAAGAAACACGTTTTTAGATAGAGTGGGAAAATATTGATGAGTTTTCGGAATCTCATGAGAAATGAGATAAAACTCATTCTCACATTTTCCTCATTGTACGTGAAACGGAACGGCCCCATAACAACATCTGCCCCATGATACAATAACTGTAGGTAGTCTACATGATACAATAACTATAGGTAGTCTATATGAAAAAAAGCTTCTCTTCTTCTTCCATGCTGAAGCTTTATTTTTTCGTCGACCTGTGCCAGATGTGAAAACTGTGCCAGATATTAATATTGGGGTAATTTATACGATACAGCAATTGCTGGACGAGTTTTTGGCGTTTTGCTTTGAACTTGCTGCGTGATGTACTCTTGCATTTACACAGTCCAGCAATCATCCATGCAGCAAAATGACAGACAATGCTTCTTCTTTAAAATTTTCTTTTGTTCGAATATTCTTATATTTACATTTAAATAAACGTTAAGTAATTTGAAAAAAAAAATTACTTAAAATATTGTTTTTTTATTTGAAAAATAAAAAATATAAAAAAATTATTTAATTTTAAAATTAAAAAAAGAATTTTATTCACCTATTTCAATGTTTCATCACTTTCGAAAAAAATAAATTTTTTTCACTTTTTGAATTTACTTTTTCTCTTTATAAAGTAACGATTTTTAATACTGCTTTCATAAAATCGAAGAAGAAATAAAGCAGAGTTGAAAAAATTACGAAAAAGGAATAGAGCAAATGTCAAATTGCTCGATGAAATTTTTGGTACACAAGTGATGTGCTACCCCTCAATTTGCCTCACCCCGATCACCAAGAAATCGTTGCTTGATGGTTGATGGATAGAGCAATTGACGTATCGTGGAAATTGTGTGATTGTTTTGATGTTTGTGAATATTCTTTTTTGTGTAATACATATATTAAATAATTATATATTATAATTATAATTATATATAAAATAGAAATAAGTTTATTGTGGTTTTTATATCGTAAAATTTTTAATTTATTTAACATGGTTGGGTGTAAAGTAAATCATCAATAGAAAAACAAAAAGTAGAATATGCTACTCAACTGTTTTCACATCAAGTGCATAGTGCTTTAATTCGTTCTGCTGAAATTGGTAAATGCAAAGGCTCAGTTGATCAAATAATTCTGTGTGCTAATTTCATCAAATCTGTTAATGATTGGTTTGACCAAAGATCGTAATAACTATAGGAAGATATTGCACTCAAATGGGAAGAATGTATACAAAAAAATTAAGCTTCTTTTTAACAAAGCTTTTCTCTCTTTATAATTATTTTCAAAGAGATTTTTCACAGTTGTATTTCGTACGTCTTGTAAAATATGTACAAGAAGGTATTGTATATAATTTTTAAAAATTTTTCCCCTCGTGCTTTTTCCCACGATTTTATTCAAGGAGACAAAATGTTTCCCGTTCCCCTTTTTTAAATTGTCGATAGCCGAAATTCCCAAAAACAGGGAAAAATCCCACAATCTAACAACACTGCATTCAGTATAAATAGGGAGAAAAGTTTATCTTTCTCTCTCGCAAGTATTTTATTTTGAGCAGCAAACGTCAAAGCTTTTTAAAATGGATTTAGTGTAAATCCACCAAAAATCTTACTCAATACAATGAAATACACTGGAGTGCAATATCTTCCTATAGTTATTACGATCTTTGGTTTGACGTTTTTAATTCAAAAATCCCCAAACCTGATAGCCGTGACAGAGTAAAAGCATTTGAATTAGCTCTTGATGAACAGATGAAAATTTTAAATGATATGAATGACGTCATGTTGAATTTAAGAGTACCAGGAAAAATTTGTTTAATGCCATTTCAAAAGGGAATTTTGATAAGCAATTCATCCTTTAAATGTCTTTTTCGGTATTTAAATACTAAATACAATGTTGAGTTTCTTCTAACTAAAAGGCTTAATCAGGATGCATTAGAGAACTTTTCCAGTGTAATACGTTCTAAAGGTGGACTACATGATCACCCTTCGCCGTTGGAGTTCAAATATCGAATGCGTTCTTTTTTATTGGGTAAACGTGGATGTTAAACACTTTTTCGTGTTTGTGTTGTATTCTCCTTTTGTACTTTGTCGTCATTTCATATTTGTATGTCTGCGTGTATAAATTTCAAATTCAATGGCTCTATTTAATTTATTTATTTATATTTTCGCAGGAAAGAATCATTCAATTTTAAGTGATTCCACAAATGCACAAATTGACTACGACGAATCCTTACCTTTAAACTGGTCAGAAAAAGGCAACGAAAAACTAATTTCGAAAGAACTTCTTCAAATATTTAGTAACGACAACCTAATTTTTCATGAAAACACTGATTTGGATGCTGATTTTGAAAATAATTTTTACGAAAATTTCGATGAGATGGACGAAGATGCCATTGAGCATTTGGCGGGATATATCATAAAAAAATGCGGCAAAAATATTGAAAAATATAGCATCAATTTCAAATGAAAAGTGTACTCATACATGGATAGATCAACTTTCGGAAGGAGGTTTAATTAGGCCTTTATATTTTTTTTTTGAAAAAATAAAATAATTAGAAAAAATATTTATACAAATAAATGGAACAAGTATAAAAAAACATAAAAATTGTCTGCAATTTCTAATTTCAATTTCAAAATATATAAACTTGCCAATAGAATGTAAGCAATTATATTTTAAATGTAGAATTTATTTTAGATTAAAGATTTAAATTTAAAAGAAAATTACAAAAACACAAAAAAAAAACAACAAAAAATGAAAAAAATCATATTATAATAAATAAAATCTTTGTTTTATTTAAAATTAACAATTTTATAATTGTTATAATTGAGTGTTTCTGGCACAGTGTGACATCACGAAAAGCTTTTATTGAAAGCTTCTCTCGATGTAGATTACCTACCTATTGTATCATGATCTGCCCCAGGTGTGTATCACAACAACAAAGCCTCACCGTATGTGACAGCTTTCAAATCGTGAACAAGCTTTCCACATAGCTTTTCACGTAAACATGCACTGTGTCAAAAAGCATTAATTATACAATAGGTATAATACCTATTAATAGGTATGTAGTCGTTAAATTCAAATTGCAAAAATAATATAAGGGGAATATTTTGTTTCGAATAAGCTCATTATATGATTGGCTGTATATGATTTCAAGAGGAGAAAGTGAAAAGAAGAAGCATTTAAAGTAAATTGAAAACCAACACCCATAATTCTAATATTCATTATAACTGCTTTAATTATCTTTGTATACCATATGATATTTTTTAATTTTGTTTCTGATTGTACACATTTTTATATTTTGTTTCGAAGAACAAAAATAATACAATTGTATACAATTATAGTTGATGATATTAATTATCACGTTTTTTTGAGATATGTATGAAATGAAAAAATATTTTTAATTTTCATGTTTTTCAAAATATACTGCTTCTTATTCATTTTCATATTGCATTTTATAATTCTTATTAAATAATGACAATTCATTTAATCGGATGATGATTTTTTTTTCTTTTTTGTAAAATTTCAAGTTTTTTTAGTTTTTTTTTTTTAACTTATTTTCATTCTGAATAGACGCATTTCTTTCGATTAGTTGTTGTAGATTTGTATGTAAATACTTATATTAATGCTATTTGATCAGCCTGTTTACATAAAATTCGATTTATTAGAAATTTGTTTAATTTAAAAAATAACCTTAAGTTCTTAAAAAACTGGTGTTCTAGATTTCGTGAGTTTTCATTGCTTTCGAAATTGGAACAATTCACTGTCGAAGTTAATAAATACTATTATTTATTAATTGTTATTGATATATCCAACAAAATTTAAAAAAATGTTTTTATTTATAAAAATATATAATACTGACATATGTATTTTTTGATTCAATTCGTTTTCTTTTTAATTAAAATATTATGTTATTTATTAAATAAAACAAACAAAAATAAAATACAAGAAAAAAATGGAATCTATTCTGCATACCATCTATTATGATATTCTGCTATTTTTCTGTAATTTTTTTGGAATAAATTTTGACAGCTCGTAACAGAATCTATAAACTTTAAAATTTGTATTGTGACTGCACTAATTCATAACAATTTTGTAAAAAAAATCTGTTATGATAACACAACCACTTTGTTCACTTTTATCCTGTCAAGTATTCTGTAATCAATTTTTGTAAGTGTAAAAATTTGATTATTTTATTAAAATTTCTAAAAAGAGTTTAAATTATTGTCAAGACTGTACTAATTTTGAAAATTATACTTTTATAAGATTTACTGTGAAAAATAGATTGTTGATCTATTCTTGTTTAATAAAAATGGACGGAATTGATATTTTATTTTCTTTGAGATTGAAGAATGTTCACAAAAGAAGAGCAATGTAAGTGTAATAGATAAATAAATAATTTGTTGAGCTAATTTACAATTTTTATTTTGAAAATAATAATTCTAGAAGGAGACATAAAGCAACACTTTTGAAATTGAAAGTTCGTAGTAGTCCAGTTAACTTACCTGATTTCATATTTGAAAAATTGTTCAGATTTAAATTTTAAATTGAACAAGTTGTTTATATCTTTCAAAATAACCTCACAAATTAAAGACTTGACAACAATTTTACAGTTTTGAAATTCAATATCATGAAATATTACAGATTCGAAAATAGAATACGTTCTGAATACGACTTTTAATAGATCTGTAAAAATTTACTTCTGTTATAATTCATAACAAAAATCTGTAAAAAAAAACAGAAAATTGCAGAATACACCCCAATATCACAATTAAATTTTCAGATCACAGTTCACATATCCATCATATTTATATTCACGGATTCACGCAAAGTGAATTTTAGAACATCGATATTTAGTTAAAGTGGATTCTGGCAAATGGGCGAAAAACTTCATTAAAAGTTGATTTATATTTACATTTTTTGCCTAATACTTATGTATGTATTATACTTTTAAAAATTTTAAATTTCCAAAATTTATATTTATTTTTACGAAAATAAATAATCTTACAGAAAATAATTTTCTACAGTCCTTTTAAAATATAAACGTCTTATTGGTTATTAAAATTTTAATTAATTTCTATTTATTAATATGTATGCATAGCAACAATTATCAATCATGTGAATAAAACATTCTAGATTATTATAATAAAATATATACTTTTAATAGATACTCTTGTAGAATTTCATGGAATTTTCAATTTCAATTATTTCGTTTTACAATAATTTCGAATAATTTATCTTATAAACAACGTTATAAAATTTTCATATTCTTTGAACTGTTAAATAAATTAATATTAAATTTGTATAAAATCATAGAGCAATAATATTTTCATTCAAGCATTAGCTGTTATTATTAATAATTTTCAAAGTATCAATATTTTCTTCGAAAAAAAAATATAAATAATCAAAAAAAAAAAAAACACTTACAAAAGGAAAATTAATTAATTAAAAAAGAAAAACATTCATTAAGTAAAATAAAAGTTATGCATTTATGATCGCAACTCATTTGTTTATTTAAATAAAGAAAAAGTTACACAAAAGCTTAGATATAAATGTTGAATCGATCGATTCTTTCCTCAACGTGGCAAAACAATTCATTAAATTTTAGTCCAATAAATAGCATGGCTACAGAAGTATGGAAAAGTTATTGCTCCACAACCCGCAGTATGTGGCAAAAGCTAAATGTCAGAAGGAATGCTATTCGGTTTCTGTAGAAGCTGGGAGAAAAAATAGAATCAATAGTGCACTTGCTCTAAAAGTATACGGAGACTCGATTGGTTAGGATCAAGATTATTTTAATTATTATATTATTTTAAGAATAAGGTCGAAGAGCGTTTACAACGAGTCTTTAGGCCTTCGAGTGGACTTGCTTCTCAGCATATAGCCCAAGATATTGTACCATATCAGGTAATCTATATGTGTATTTGTAAAAATAACGAATATTAATTTCCTGTTTTGATGCAAGTAATCACAATTCGTGCGTTTTTTTTTCAAATACCTATGTAATTTATGTGTCAAAAAAACGCAAACAAACAAAAATTTATACAAAAATCTTTAGCTTGTCATTCAAAAGACTATAAAAGGGTTTACAAGTAGATTTTAATATTTAATTTTTTTCCATTAAATTTTAAGTATACAAAATATGTACATATGTATGTATGTATGTGGAAATAAAATTATTTAGGAGGGTAAATAAATGATAAAAAAGTTTTAATAATATAATATAATACAATATAATGTAATATAATATAATATAATATAATAGAAAAGATAAGATTTAATAATTATTACTGAATTCAAAATTACAATTATTACTCTCTATCCAAGGCTGATGTGTCCACCTCTACGGTTCGATATAAAAAGGCAGATATGATTTTACATTTAACTAACTAGCTTAAAATATATCGTTTCATCAACACAGAACAAAGTATTACAATATAATTTCAATTCATAATATAAGTGTAATGGTAAGTACAATATTCATTAGTTAATATCCATAGGTATATTGTACAATAACAATAGCGGTAAGTATATTATTCATTGCAGCTGTGTAGTACAATTTAAACTTTGATAATAAGAATAGCGATAACTATTTCAGATAATAGTTAAATAGTTACAGTTGTTGTAAAATAAATTCTCCAATCTCCACATGTACATATGTATGTATATGTATTCTTACACGGTATTTGTGTTGTAGTCCAAAAGAAAAAAATGTATTCAATAATTAATGTAACTAAAAAAAATTATAATAAAATATTATTAAAAAAACATGAGCTTAAAAAATAAAAAATTACAGTAACGAGTCAGCCATACTCATGGTCTCATGGAAAGTAATTAATAGAGGTGGATATAGGTAGTGTCAATTGTTTCATGTAAAAAAACTACATTCATCTCATTCAAACATGACATTATTTTTTAATATTCAACTGAGAACAAAATTTAAAAAAATATATGGAAAAAATACAATTTTAAATTAAAGTCTATAAATAAAAAAAGAATTAAAAATTGTTAACAGCAAATGATGTACATATACATACATACATACATGCATTTTTATTTCATGTAGAGTTTCCTATGGCAGCATGTTTTATATATACATATACATATATACATACATACATATATTTTATCATTTATAGTTCAGAGGAAAAATTCATTATGGTAACCGCATCAATAAATTTTCATATAAACACCAAAATAAAAAATTTCAACAAAAAAAAAAGTATTAAAAATAAGGAGTTAAAAAAATGTTGGTAGCAAAAGTGTGGTATCCTATTATTTAATAAATAATGTTGAAAATGCAATTGTAGGTGGCTATAGACACAATAATCCTGTTATATAGTATTTTTTTCTTTTATCAATTTTTACAGACAAACAAAATTCCAGAATGAAATGTTATTTATGGAAATTTTCGGAAATAAAATAAATTTTTAAAGAAATTAAGGCTTTTAACAGAATTTTTCTAAACTTAAATTGAAGTGTGAATTGTATATATATGTACATAATTTTCAAATAGGACATTTCTAGCCATAGTTTATGATGGCTTTGATAAAAAAACAATTGTGTGTGATATAATACTGATATAATGTCTTTTAAGTTAATTGATTAAATTTTAACTGCATTATTTGAAATAAAAAATTCCATTTCCCAAATCAAAAGTCAACATCAAACGTGATATTTACTGTATTGTCCTTTTTTTATGTTATAATCTAATACTTATAAAGCTAAAAAAACGAACAAAAGATAGATAAAACAAAATTTATTGCATACTATCATAAAAATTTAGATGAACATACGAATACATTAAATTTCTACAAAAGATCCTTTGAAATTTCATTATATACGCGAATTTGTAAAATATGTATGTAGTATGCGAACGTTATTTCAACTGAAAATTTAGCATAAACTACAAAAATACAAATGATTATTTTTTTTATCATTCCCTAAAACTCGTTAGTCATGGTGGCTATGGTATACATATAAAAACAGTTTTATGATTTTAGAACTAAAAAATCCAAAAAAGAAAAACATTTGAAAAACTGGGAATTTATTTAGCTTTCTTTTTAGAATACAAAATAAAACGAACAAAAATTCATGTAACTGTACATTAATCTTTTTGGAGTTTTTAAACAAGAATGGTTACATTAAATGAGTAAAGTAAAGTAAATACTATAAAGTGTAAAAAGTAAGCAAAATTTTCTTTCAATTAAATGTAAAACTCATTGATTTGTAATTTCTCTTGACTCACAAAATGTTGAAAAGAAATATAGAAGGTATCTACAGATACTTATTATTACAAGAAAAGATAAAAAAATTTTCAACACGTAAAAAGGTTAACCGACATATCATAGAGTTAATGTTTAAAATTATATTTTTGTGTTATTTATATCTCGAGATATTAAATAATATAGAATGAAAATTTCAAATCTAATTAATATATATTTACATATATGTATTTAGTTTATAAAATGTTCTTTTTTAAAGATATTTTACAAAAGATAAGATTAAAATTTATATTTAAAAACAAAAATTTATATAGAATATCTTTCAAAAACTTTTACACCTTATAAACAATTAATACAATGTGATTGAGCTCGAAATATATCATGTAAGTATAATTAGATTAAAAAACTTTTTAAGTGTAAAAGATAGTGAAAATTTAACGAGGTGCAACAAATTTTATTATGTTAGTGTTAAAAATTAAATATCAAAAATATTTTATATAAATAGCTATACAGGGTGTTTCTGAGATCGTGTGCCAAAGTGAACATAATGGTAGATCTCGATGAGAAATGAAAAAAAACGTAAGGGAGGGGGGGGTCTATTCTCAATGGTTACCGAGATATTCAAGGTCAAAGAAATTTTTTTTCAAAAAGTGATTGGGTTCACTTTTCGCAACATATTTCAGTGCTTGTGCAGTGTAGAGAGCTAAATAAAAGTTATTTGTAAAGAGAACCTTCAGACCTTTCAAAAAATGTCTTTTATGAAGTTGTATGTCAAATGCTTCAGAAGTTATTGTAACTCAAAGTCAAAAGATTTTGGAAAAAATTGTCATTTTTTTGTTCAAGGTCGAATTTCTCGAAAAGTTACCTTATTATTTTTTTTATTTTTTTGGCTTTAATAAAAGCTTCTGTTATCTACTTTGATATGGTTTTTGTTTTATTGTATTATCTTTATTCGTTCAAAAGTTATAAACCATAATGTAAAAGCAGTTTCTTCAAAATTCCTTAATTTTGTACTTGTTTTTCATTTTTCTATACTGAGGCCAGGAAATGTTTGGCAAATATATTTAAAACAATCACCACTCTTATCCAAGGCTTTTACAAACTGTTTTATAAGTCCAAGCTTAATATGGAGTGGCAGAAAAATAATTTTTTTCCGACCTACAAGAGGTTCATGAATAATATTAGCTCGACGACCAGTTTTTTCTCATTTTCATTGTTTTATACATACCTGACACATAAATTAGGTATTAAACATTCAATTGTAATTATTGTCCTCACATTTTATCGCTATTGTCTTACGTGTTATTGCATTTTTGTTCAATGCAGGTAATTTTTTTTGTACATAATATTAAACATAGGAATTGTACTTTATTTGGGTATCTTATTGATGTCAAAGGGTTATATTTTGTATATATATTTCTAGAAAAATATAAAAAATAACAGACTACCAAATAGATTCATAAACAAAGATATAACAATAAATATTTGTTACATTATACAAAGAAAAAAACAGTTAAAGAAGGTAGATTAGTGGAAATTTTACTTTTTTCTTAAATCTGGAAAATACAGTTTATCTTGAGAACTAGAGTCAATTCAAACAAAGTAACTACATATAGGCAAATTAATTACTATGCTAGTATACAATAAATTTAACATCAAAACTTAAGCAGCATAAAAAAAAATTTTTTTTTGTTCCCCAGTGTAATCATATTTCGAAAGCTCTTAATATCTTATGATACATTGTAGTGTTCTTGAAATTCATGAGGCATGCAAACAAACAAAATTTTTTTTTTTTTTTTCAAAATAAATTTTGCATTAAAAAAATCTTTAGAAGCTGCTCTATTTTCCACAAAATTAATTCTCTAAGTCGTGCTCCATTTATCTTTTTAATAACCTTTCAACTGCAGTCAAGCAATAAGTTTATCTTTTTTTCTAAATTCAAATAATTGCGTCCTTTAATAAGTTCTTCTACGAAAATTTTAATCCTCCTCTATTGTGTTTTTCATTTTTAATTTTGTTTTTGAACAAAAATATTTTACAATTCTAAAAATCTTTTTAATTTATTCTTTTTCTATTAAAAAAAAATGTCTAAAAATTGCATTGAATTTTTTTTAATGTAATTGTCATGAGATTGATAGTAACAAAAATCATCCTTAATTAAAATTTAAAACAATGTTGATCTTATATGACAATAATTCCAACCTCCACCTTAATAAAATTAAAAATAAAATAATTTGACATTACAATTTAAAGAATTTTTTTTATTCAAAATGTAGACACATACATACATATTTTGTTTCTGTTTTCTTTGTTTGAAAAAAAATAAATTGTAAGTCTTTTATATTCTTACTGAAATTGTAAGTATTTAAATTGGACGTAAAATATTTTTCTATTATTATTCGTTTTTAAATGAAAAATACTTCATTTTAATATTTTTTTTTTTTCATTTTAATATTTTGCTAGTAATAAAAATGAATTATTTTGTAATTAAAAAACATTTCTCATTTTTTTATAATTTTAATTTCATTTTCAATTTATGAACAAAAAAAAAACTGTAAATTTGAATTAAAAATCTTTTTTTTTTATTTTGTATTTCAATAACAGAAAAAAAAATACAGTGCACACAATAACACAACACAAATAATTTTTCAAATTACATTCTTTTTTCTTTTTCACATTAAAAGATATGTATCATTTTTCAAAAAATCAAAATCAAATTGCTGTCATAGACATTTAATATATGTATGTAGGTACCATACTGTCGATTAAAAAACTTTATTATTTTATGCAACGAAAAAATTACTACGAAACACATTACCAAGGAAAAAAAGAACTAGCAAAATTATTAGAGAAGAAAAAAGGAAAATTCGATTAAAAAAGGACGATACACAACACACACATTATTTTTTGTTCACTTTTCAAGTCCAATTTATTTCTTAAAAAGCCTTGAAAATGTTTCATGAAATTTTAATTTGATCATCAAAATGAACATAAATATTATTTAACGGTAATTTTGAAATATTTAGACAAAGTTAAACTTAAACTTTCATTTTTGATTTTTGCCTTGTATTTTACGTAAATATTCAGCGGAAAATGAAATGGCTTAAATATTTTAAATGTACAAAAAGAATTATGAAATTATCACACATCTGTTTAAATTCAACGCTACATTTTGGTTCAAAAACACTCTGGTGTATGTATGTTTCTACAAAAATGAATTGATACCTAACTTTAAATATCCTAGTTTTAATAAAAATCTAAAATTAAGAAAAAAGTTTTTTTTTTATTTGTCAGTTTAAGATTCATGTAATCTTGTCGAATTAAATAATTTAAAACTATACATACATACTCTAAAGTTACAAAAACAATTTTCCTTTATATCTGATCCTCAACATTTTTACTTTTTTTATTCTTCCTTTCATCATTATTTTCGTATTTCATTTTTTTCATTTTTTTTTCAACGAATTCCTTTTTTTTTTTTCTGGTAAGATTAATATCAAATTTTTCTTTATTGACATTTTAGTGACATACAAATTGTGCTGTCATTCGCTTGAATTATAATCAAAAATAATCTTTAAGCTGTAGAAAAATATAAAAATGTTAAAAATATAATGTCAACCTCATTTTCATAATCACTACCACAATTATTATCTCTTTTACGCTACGCTTATTATTAGAAAAATATATAATATACTACATACGTATGTGTATGTGTTATACGTTATATGATATGTACATAATAACAGTGATTTTCAACGCTTTTCAATTATATTCTGTATCTATTATCAACCTATCTTATCTTAAAATCACTAGATCAAATTATTGATCAAATTTTCTAATCGATTAGGCTTAACAATAATATTTCGACAACTGACTAGACATATGCACGTTAAGAAACGTTGAGTACACAGGATAATGTTAATATTAATAAAAATATTATTATGAGATTGATTTATTTCAAAAAAAGAATAAAAAAAAAGGATATTAATATCTTTCACGTATACACAGGTTAATAATAAAAAGATAATTCAAAAAAATCAAGGTTAATGTATAAATATGGTTGCGATGACAATAAAAGGGATGATGGATGTATGAAAATTATTCATTAAAGTGTCATATCTATTGTATCTGTATTCTATGTATAGTACATACTTTATTTTTCCAAATTTATTTTTTGATAAAAAAAAGTTATAAAATTTAGAAAGAAAAATAATGTCATAATGGATGTCATATGCAAAAAAAAAATTATTAGCATGGATGAAAAATCTTTTTTCTTCAATTTAAAAAATTGTGTAAACTGTGTTAATTATATAATATCCTTTTTCACTTTTACATTATATTTTACGTCCTTTTCCACAGTTTGTAAAATATATATATAAAATAAAATATATAAAATATAAACTTATCAAATACTTGAGAAACTTTTCAGAATTTTTATAAGAAATTTGTACTTTTAAAATAATTTCAAAAAATAAGAAAAAAAAATACATACATTATTAAAAGTTTTTTTCTCGAAAAAAAGAAAACAATTGTTTTTTCAACAACTGTTTACCACACATGTTATCAAAACACAAACACATTGAAGTGTACTTGATAAAAAAAAATGTATTATGTTTTAATCGTATTCTTTTTTCTCTTCAAGTGATTACATTTTCAAAATAACAAGAAAAAAGATGGAAAGATTTATTAAAAATAAAAAGTACGTGCTCATACAAGAAAAATGAACCAAAAAAGTAATAATTAATTAAAAATTAAAACGAAAGTTCATTTTCGTGAATCTTTTTATTTAGAAAAGAAAACGATGAATATTTTTGAAAAAATTCCTTAAAAATAAAAAGTTATTAATACGTAATTAAAATTTATCCAAGAAAAATATAACTTGTGTATGTGTGTGTATGTTTGTTATGTTTATAACTGATGTAATTTTTAACATGATGAAACCTTTAATGAAAGATGCTTTTAAAAAAAAAAAATAATGTGAGCATAAACATGAATTAACATCAACTTGACACTAAGATTGTCCAAAATATTTTAAAAAAAGTGAAGAAATTTCATAAATTGAAATTAATTTAAAATACTTATCTTCCTAGAATTTAACTAACTAACACCTTACACGTAACCGTTTTAATGAATTTAATTTTAATTTTAAATTGTCTACCTTCTTTTTTTTGAATATTTTATAATTAAAATGAACTGTGCAACAACTATTTTAAAAAAAAAAAAAAGTGAAATAAGAGTTTTTCAACATTTCAGTGTAATATTAATTTGAAAAAAAAAAATAGAAAATAATAATAAATGAGAACAAGACAGTTTTAACACTTGCATACATATATCTAGAATACTTTTAATGAATAAAATTACAAGTCTTGTTATTTATAAAAATTAATAATGATTCTGTATTTAAATTTTATTTTTAAAGCTTTTCACTAGTTTATTTTGTATTTTACATTTTCAAGAAATTTTATTTTTTTAGGTATTTTTGCTTTATTTTTCACAATTCATTATTACACGATTTTTTCTTTTGACAATATAGCAAAAAAACGTCAACATCATCATTATCATTTTTTTTCTAAAATTTTTGTTGTTGAATTCACTTTTGTACCTCTTTTGCCTTTTTATAATTCCCGAACTTGAGTTTTTAATTTCAAAATTTGTTGTTCTAAACGAACAAGGCGTTTTCCATAATACTCAAGGTTATTTTGCATTTTTTTCGCAATTTCGTCACGGAAAATCTATATTATCATTAGAAAAATCAGATCTCGTGGGAAATGGTATAGGTACATATATAAATTTGGCACATTATCAACTTGAGTATTATGACTATACAGTTGATCTGTTAGTGAGGGATTGGTGTGCGGAGTGAAAATTATTCTAGAAGTAGAGGGAACTTCTAAATTACCAGGACAAAAACTTAGTAGAAAAAGTTTAGACCGCGGTCAAACTTAATTTTTTTTGATTCGGGTAATCAAGAACAAAGTGTTTAGAGCAAATATGTATTGTTCTTGCGAAACAGTTTTTAATTTTACACGCATTCATCCATTTACGCTTTCTACATTCATCAAGCGGAAGTGAAAAATATCTTACGCTGGGATTATTTTCCTTTCTATTGCCACAGCCCTCAACAACACATTTCACATACGATATTCGAGATACCTATTCTATAATTTTCCCGGATTAATACAAATATAAAAATATAAACATGTACTGTTTATTTTAAAAAATTAATTATAAACTATGTAATTTTATAATTACCACTTTTTAAATAGGTACTACAAAAAATATGTTTTTTTATTTTTAACAAGAAATGTTTCACTTGTTCTGAAATCATTACACAAATGAAGAGTATAGAAAAAAAAACAATGAAATGAAATTTGTGAAGCACATAGAACCAATTATCAAAGACGAAATGAAAATAATATATATACTATAGGTACATATAAATATATCTAAAATGACATAATTTCTCATCTTAATTACGTACCTACAACAAATCGTATTGACATGGGTCAAGGTTGTCATTAGAAGAAAAATAAAAAAAAAAATATAAAAACATTTAATTAAGTAATTGAGAATTAAAAATTAAAAATAATATTTTCAAATTTATAATATATAATAGGTATCTTGAATAATTTTTTTATCAATTATCATATTTATTCAAAAACTAATTATAATTACATATATGAATACATATGTAGGTCAAATAATGCTATATACCTATGTACATTAAACATCTTCAAAAGGGAAATAAGAAATATTTTAATACTTTTTGTGTATATGATTAAAAATAAATAAAATGTAAAACCTTGTTTTCGTTTGCATGTGTGCATTCAAAATTCAGAACATTGTGAAACAAAATTAAGTTATATTTAGAACAAAAAATCAACGATTGAAAGGTTTTTCTTTTTTATAAAAAAGAAAAATATGATACCTCCTTCTCTGCACGCCGGTACAGGGTCTGTGTAAATTTTGTTTCATTTTCTTTTTCTCATCTCTATTTTATTTAAATTCTCTTTGCGTTTATTTCGAAAGTGACCTAAGCCTATTGCGTTTTGTTTTGAGATATGCAAAATCTTTTATTTCAGTTAAGATACAATTTTCATACAACAGCTGAATTTCTACTGAAAAATTTTTGGGCATAATGTTACATAATAACTTTTATATTATCAAGAATTGAAAAAAAAAAAAAAGCTGCTCAATTAAAATCTGATCTAATTTCGATTTGCAGTTTGCACCTACCAGTCACCTACGTCTATCGTAGAAACTATGTAAGTACTTGATTACGAGCATAGTTTCTACTTAAAGCTTTCCATATTTTTTGTAGAACACGAATAAATTGCTTAATTTTTTTTCTCTGCTTCAATTTTCTATCGGGTTGCAATCTGGGGATTATGCAGGCTAAACCATAAGTTGTATCTTATTTTTAAATAACTTTTATCCACTCACTAACCCTTGACTAAATAACTGTGTGTGTGAGAGTGACGTTCGTGACGAAAGTGTGAAATTTTGGAAAGAGTTTTAAGGTAATAAACGTGGATGGATTTACATGGAGTTTTTTGATTTAAAATGAGTGAATGGGGAGCTTTCCGATAGGGTAAAAAAATTTAACGTTTTTTTTTTGGGGGGGGAGGGGGGTGGTAATTTATAAAAATTATTTATTTTAAAAGTTTTATTAACATATTTTATTAACTTTCATTATCTTGCTGATAATCACTATATCATTACGTCCAAGCCAGCTCTATCATTTAAGGTCCTAGTCAAACAAATTAACCATCCAAATTCATGGTAAGCACCTTTGCTGTAAGTTCAGTAGAACGCACGATATACGGCTCGCCCGTTTTTGGACTCAGCACGCTTTATAATACTGCTTACAAGAAATGATGACTCTTCAGTGAAGACCACTTTATCCAATATTGATCGATGTGATCGATGTTATTGTTTCACAACAAGTATTGCAAAGTTTCTGGCTTCTGATTCTGGCATTTCTTCTAAAGTAGACTTGCAAAACAAACTAGAATTAACTGACAAAATCAGAATCGATTGTACTTTTATATGCTAGAATACCATTTAAAATAATTTTAAAGAAGAGAGAAACTTTTGCTAAATTAAATCACACTGTATATTACGAACACATGTCCTCATTGCACTATTTTAATAATAACGAGAAGATTTATTTCAATTTTTCCATCTGTTACTCTATTAATGTCCAACGTTTTTTTTTATCTTTTGAAAATATTATCAATCATGTGTAGAAAAATTTTATACTCAATTAATTACAATTGGAATGCATTCCATTTGACAATTATAAATTAATGGTAAACTTTAATAAGAGAAATTAAAAAAAAAAATAGAAAAAAAAGTGAGGAACCGTGAAGAGAAAACTATCATATAATGCAGTGTTAATTAAATACTAATTAATTTTATTTTGAAATTTTAATTAATTTAGATAATTTTCCTCTTTTTTTTCAAGATTTCCCTTTAAGTTGAAAAAACTACTTTCTACATACATACATACATATGTACATATATATAACAAAGAGTTAGTTGAAAAATTAATAATTAATTAAAACAGAGAATTTTTCACAAAAGAAAATAAATTGAAAGTCAATATTATTTTCACCAGGTGTTATCCTTCGACATCATAAAATATTAAACATTGAATTTTCATTTTTAAGTTTCTTTAATTTATGTCTTTCATGTAGACTGCACATTGCGTTGTGTGTATACAAAAGCTTCTGTTTTTTTAATACATATACATATCAGCTCATATTTATACATACATACATAATATGTATGTACGAGTATATAGTACATGTGTATTGCTTTAGATAATATTATTTTCATCATGCTTTAACAAATTAATTCATGATGAATAAAATTTCTGATACCTGATGGTGATTCTCATAAATTATTTTGCAACACAAAGGATATGTATCACCTGATAGGTATATCCAACATAAAAAAGGACATTAATTTTACGCCCAATTTGATTAAATATATTGATTATTTACTTTATTTTTTTAATATTTTTTTTCTACTTATTTCTTTATCTTTCAAAATTTAACAAAATAGAATACAAAAAAAAAAGAGATTTGTTCATTTTTAACATGAAAAAATAAGAACTTTATTATGCGGATATAAAAAGCATAATAAGTCAAATTATAGATCAACCTAAAACCAATGACAATGTAGTATAGTAAGTACTCTGTGCTAAAAATATTCATATGTTAATAAAAACGTATGAACATAGAAAAAAATTAAAGAAAAAAAAATAATAAGATAAAAGATATTCTATTAGAATTTCATTAAAATTTCTTGTTCTCTTTATGTTTGGTGTAATTTTTTCTACATATGTCTCTAAAGTAAATATATGTACCATCATCATCATCATCAGGTAAATAAAAACAAAAAGCTAATGCGATTTGCCATGAAAATACATTATTTTACAAAACTATATTATTTCATGTGTAAAATTTATGTACTTAATGTACATACATTTTTTTTTTTTATTATTTAGTTCTATTATTAACCAGACTATATTATACGGAATGTTTATGTATGTACGAACCAACCAACCATTTGTAAGTTGAGTTAAAAGGGCAATAATCTACTTTCAGACTTGTTTTAAGTCTTTATAAAATATTACATGGTATGGATATGTCCTTTAATTTTAGTTACAGAATATCTTAATATAAAGACACAAAGATCTGTAATTTTTACTTCTTTTTTTTTTCTTTTGTGCTTTTTATATTATATGCTTTGAAATAAAATGTATGAAAGAAAAAAAATAATAATAATAAAAGTAGATGTGTGTATTTTACATTAATTACATAACAACCGCAAATTTAATATAAAGTTAAAATAATATCTTTGAACATTTTACTTCAAGTATATTACATACGGGAATTCAAGCATATATTATTCTGGTATAAAGAAATTAATTTTGTATTTAAAATTAATTTATAAAAATATGATTGTTTCTCAGTAGAATTTTTAAAATAACTTTTTTAGGTGAAGTAAATTAAACAAAAATACTTGATGCTTATTCATTAAAGGATTTCAAAAGATAAATTAAAGTACAGTTTTCAATCGTATTTATTTTTATGTTTTTATTCGAATAATAAAAAAAATGATAATTTTTATCATTATTTTATAAATATGTATATGTACTTAAATAGGAATTAATCGTACAGAATCAAGTGGAATGATAAAATCATACAAAGATATTAAGTATTTCTTCTTTTCATCCACGTAATAGTTTTAAAATAAAGAGTTTATATTGTTCTTGTACAAACAAAGAATATTGTGCATGATTTTTGAAGTTTAAAATTAAGGATTTTCAATTTTCTGCAAACTTTTTAAAGCTGCATCTAAAAAACTAATACTCGTACTCGTACAACAAAAGTCTTTATAGATTTAGTATTAAAAGATCACAAATTGGCATTTTCCATAGCTAAATAAGAAATTCATTATGGAGTCATTTTCGTGAAAAGTTCAAAAGTCAACCCCATTTGTGAGTCAAAAATAGGAAAATTGTAAAATGCCTAGAAATTTTTGGAATGAGGGTTTACCTTTTCTATGAAAAATATGGCTTTACTATTTTCTGTGAAATTCTGGTTGAATGGATTCAAAAATGATATTTTCATGATGAAAATTTCTTGTAAATTATTTCAAAATAACGGACCGAATCATTTCTTCTATTTATTATATTCCAAGAAGAATAATACAATGTTTACTTTTTTGGATTATTAAATACTTCGCATGATATTCAAATAGAGGCAAAATCGAAAAAATTTAAGGACTATAGTTCCAGAATCCAGCTTGATAACGGCGATGAAATAGAAATTTGATTAGAATACAAAAACACAATGATAGAAAAATCCATATAAAATAAGTAAGCAACAAATATAAAAAAACATTTCAATGACATTGATGTGTATAATATGTATGTGTGTTATATAATTATATTTAAATAATTCTTCAGCTTTTGAAATTTTTTTATTCTTTCATGAAATTTTAAATAAATCACATGTATATTATGTTAAAATAACACTTATCGTAAATCGTAAAATATTTATCTAACTACATTTATAATTCTCGTGTAACACATATCTAAAAAAGCACAAAAAAATCTCTTTACATTATTATGTATTCCTTATAGATCCTAGCATATAATTCTCACTTATCCTTACATTGCATATTTTTCTATATTTTTCAACTTTTTTTTCACATTTTTTTGTTTTTCATAACATTCCCATATGCATAAAACTAAAGTAAATCGTTAAAATAAAAACTTTGTTATGACTAACAGATGGTGTCCAAGTAAAGAAAAAATATTTGTTTTCTCTTTTACCACCCTCACAAATTTTCCCTTGTTGAATGCTACATTTATTTAGCTACAATTGTACTTTTCATACATTTTTTACAAAACAAAATTTTATATCTATTATTCATTTATTCAGTGAAAACAAGCAAAATTTTAAATAGAATAAAAAAAAACATGAAAATTACCAGATTTTCAAAAAATAAAAAATTAAAACAACAAAATCATATTTAGTGAAATGAAAAGTTTAGTTATTCTTAAAAAGTTGGCCTAAAAATATCTTTCAACAATATAAAACACAGGTGTGCATTATTTATTAAATATTCAAAAAAAAAAATTCTAAAATTATTATCTTATGAAAAGTGAGTTGAATTTAAAATAAGACACTATTAAGTAAAAATACAAAAGGAAGGAACATTTCTAATAAGTATAAGTTTTTTTTTCAATTAATTTTAGTTTTGTTAGTTTTATTTTGTTACACTTCAATGATTTCAAAAAAAATTTTTAAAATTAATTGTTAACGTTAAATTATGTCAAAACTACAACATTTTACGAAACTTACCTATTTCTCGCAGATTAATTTTGTGTAAGATTAAAAAAAGGTAAAGGATGAATAAGCTTTTAATCTTCTCATTATTTTTTTTATCATACAATTTATTTTGAAAGATTCAATGCTGCATTAATTCATAGCACATACCTCATTTACCTGTTATTTAACGTTTAAATCCTTAATCAAACGACTATATATTTTCTTAATCCTTTTTCCCTTCAAATAAAAATGATATAACTTGACAACATTAATTGCTAACTACATATATTACGAAGTGAAATTAAATTTAGAAAATTTTTCATAATCATAGCAGAGATTAAGAATGGCATTGTTCTTGTTAATTCAATTTTACACATATGTATATGTTGATATTTATCTTCACATGTGTGAATTAATATACACACATAAATTTTACTTTTAATATACAGTAAATAACATTTACTTCACCAATCAATTTGTTTTACGAAATACAAATTTATGGTTGCGGTTATTTTGTCCAAAGATATCTGTTAGCTAATAATATAAACTCAGTAAATAACATAAGCATGTATGTTTTATTTTATGTAACAAATTAATATACATATAATTCCTCATTTACCTTCATATTTATTTTACTTCGTCTATCTAATGGCTTACTAAAAATTTATATAAATATACATTACATCTAGTTTTTTGCTGGCTTTTGCTTTTCATAATAAAAATTCACTTGAGCAAAAAAAGAGTTATTGGCTACTCTAATGCACTACATTGAACTCGAAGACATTATATCTGTAACTATGACGTTTGAATTAATTAATAAATCGTTTAACAAACCAAATATTTTTAAATTATTTTTTTCGAATCATGTACGTCCTATCAAAAATCGGTAACTAATGTTTTGTGCGGAAAAATAAAAAATCGCAAAGATAGAGAATTATAATGATTTCATACCTATTTGGAAAAATAGAAAATAAAATACCACTAATACAATACATTATAAAACACTTTTTTCAGTACAGGTCTTATGGACATATTTTGTCTTGTTTTTTCTTTAAATAATTACATAAATGTGTTTCTTATTTTCGTTACCGACAATGTTACCCTTTAGTTTATATTTTGTATCTAAAATCGGATGAACTTTTTGATAAGTGTTACCGTTTATACATTTGTTTTCAAATTTTATAAAATTTTATACTTTGTAAAAATTGTTTCCCAATAAAGAAAAATTATAATACATATTTATTTTTTTTTTAAATTTAATTATTAAAAATTTATTAAATAGAAAATGTTATGAATGTGTAATATTAGATTTAAATTATTCCTATAAAATAAGAAAATGTGAAAACTCAAAAACCCGAAAACATTGTATGCACATACATACATACTCGTATATCCTACAAACAGATAACTGAAATTCAAAGGGATTACGGGTTTTACTTTTTTGTTTCATAGCTGATCGTATGAATGAAAAGATAATTTACATTATCCTTATCAGTACCAATACTAATGTATATACGAGTATACCATTGTTTTTTTAATTCAATTTGTTGATCATAAGAATTTTAAAATTACCCAACACTTTGCAGAATTTTTAAGAAACATTTTTGTGCTGTTTTATTAGGGTATCATGCGATTCTTTTTACACATATTTTAAGAAAAGAATTACCCATTATGTACAAAATATCAAAGTATCAATTACATACATATATACATTTTTTCTACAGAGTGAGTATTTATTACAAAATGCTTTCTATTGCAAAGGAATATGTGTATACAATTAATTGTATAAATTTATAATAATATGTAAAAAAAAAATATGTAAAAAACATTTTTTCAAATAAAACATAATTTATTATTTTAATATGCTACATCATATCATATGCATACTTGTAAATGTATCATATAAATAAATGCAGTAAATTATAATAATAAAATTTAATTTTTTATTATTAAGAACGTTACTACTATTAAGTAATATAATTATTACACAGCAACACTAACTTGCAATTACAATTATTATTCATTCTACTTTTTATACATACATCTCGAATATCAATCAACCAACTTTTAGCTCATCAGCGTGTGTGCGCATGAATTTTTTCATCATTTTTATCTTTCTTCATAATTCATTTTGTTAATTTTTGTTCATCCAGAGAATTGAAATATAAGAAAAATAAGCAGTCGCAGACCGCAGTACAACTGTGTTACTGGCGACATAAAAGGGATGACTGTTATTGTTGTTTTCTGTTTTCCAGCGTCTCGTTGTACATATAATAGATTGGGGTATGAATAGCTTAGTATACTCCGATTAAATGTAACGACAATGGGTAAAAATGAACTCTTCCATAAGACCTGTACTGAAAAAACTTTGTGAACAGAGTATAGACATTATTACTGTTCTAAGTTTTGACGTTTTGAAACTTTTGACTTTAGATTGGTATTTACATACATAAATGTTTTACAAATCATCCAGTATTTTTTACCAATTTTCCGAAGAAAGAAATAGTTTTTCCAAGCCTTCGTCTTATTTTAAAATTTAAAAACAAATATTATTTACAATTATTTAAAAAAAATAAAAATAAAGTAATAATAAAACTTTTTTCTCGTATTTTTTCAATGCAATAGGCACCAATTCATTAATAGTTATGCATTAAATAGAAAAAAAATATCATATTCAAAAAATTATTTATTAATTATCGGTATTATTATATGTATGTATGTATTTAATTTTTATACTTTTTTTTCGCACTCTTAAACAAAAAAATTAAATAAGTCAGAATAATTTGTCTAAACTAGCATAAAAAAATTAAATTACGTTCGAAATTATATTAAAAAACACATAGATACATATAGCCATATAGGTACACTCAAATCTACATACTTACATATATTGATATCCGATAAAAATAGTTTATGTTCATATTAGATGTTATCTTTATTTTCATAAAATTTCCATTTTAAAAAATCAAATTAACTTTAACACTTTTATGTACTTTTGCACGGTTTTCTAATTTTTTTTATATACGAATACATACATACATATATATTTTGTACTCTATTTCCATTCAATATAAACTTTTACTCAACATGTCTCTTGAGATATTTCATATACAATTTATATATTATATTTTTTTGTGTATGTGCTCAAATTTAGTCATTTCGTATTTTTGATCATTTTTATAAAATCTTCTCTGTTTTTAATACTTTTTTCCTACAGTTCACAAAAAATACAATTCTTTTTGAAAATATTGCATGTACATACGTTATTATTTATATTCATAGCAATTGCATCACATTTATTTTTTAATTTTTATATATAATATGTATCTTTATCACATACCTACATACATAAATACATAATACATATATATATGCGAGTAAAAAATAACAAAACATAACACACATAAGTGAAATACATTAACTGTACACAAAATTGCATCTATAAAAAGGATATTATTAGTTATTCCTTGTACAGATACTCATATTCATTTTGTGTATGATAAGAATTAATGCATAAAAAACAGTTATGGTGATGAGGTGGTATATGAAAATATAACGTTGAACAAAAAAAAAATTAAAAAAATAATAAACTTTGAAATATCGTACAATATATGCATTTATGTAGATGTGTGTAGTGCAAATCAGTAGGGAACTTCATAATAAAATTCATAAGCGAATAAATATTAGCTTCAATTTAGTCGTCTCAACCTTGCATTATATCAGAACGTTTTATATTTCTCATCGTCCATTACTTTTTCATACACATGTATAATGAACATATACTACATACAATATTATAAAGTTATAAATTAAGAATACGTTATAAAGAGGTTAAAAGGTGAAACTTTTGTTTTCACAAGATAAGGAAAAATTTTCATTACAAAAAAAAAAAAAAAAAAAACATTATTTCACGTTCATAAAATTAATGTTGTTAGTAATCGGATAGTCTCACCACATATTATGATATGTAACTGTAAACAAAACAAAATGAAGCATAAGAGGATAGAGTATCTTTTATTTTTTAATTTATCGTAAATCTTAATTTCAAATGTCCTTGAGCTATAAATTATAAAGATTCGTATAAAGCACTTGATTTTTTATCCAAAAAAAAAAAAAAATTTCTTAAGAATAATGTTTTCATAAATAACACCGTTTTCCAATTAATAAAATCAACAAAAAAAAAATATGACACTTTATCATTAATTTCATTTCAACACAGATTGCCATTTAAAAAAAAAAAAAAAAGACAAAATTACAAAATATAGAAGGCTACTTAAACTTGCATTTAAGACAACTTCATGTATTTTTCATTATAAAAATAAATTTTGAATTTTATTTATTTACCCTATTTTTGGTTTAATTTTCATTTTTCATATTTCTACATTTTGGATTTATTGAATTCAAAAAGAATAAGCGAATATATCAAAAACAAAAAATACAAACAGTTTTAATATTTCGAATTTAATAAATAATAATTATAGAGAAATTAAATTAATTTATAATTATGGATTCTTGTTCAAATGAAACAATTGAATTACAAGAAACAAATTGTTTAGCTGAAGTACCATTAACTTCAAATCGTTGCAATGAAAATGAAACTGAATTAACAACAGTCATTGACAATGATAATAATGAAAAACAAGAGCAACAACAACAAAATGAAATCGCATCAACAAATAAAGCAAAAAGTAATTCTTTACAAAGATTTATTGATTCAGTCATATGGAAGAAAAAATCACACAATACAAGTGAAAATATTGAAACAATTGGATCAGAAACTGTTGATTATAAAAATAAAAATGATGAGCATATAAAAAATTCAAATGGAGAAACATCATCTGTATTATCATTATCTGAAGGAGGTACAATTAAATCGAATTCAATAACACGTCGTCGTCTACATTTTAGAGTACAAAAAAAAAGTAATATTTTTTTTTCAATATTTTATTTAGTTTTTTATTTAATGTTCTTCGTTTTGCTCTTTTTGTTTTTTGCTTTTAATTATCAGCCACTGAAAATCAAACATCAAGCAATACAGAAGAACAACAACATAATTTAAATTCAGAAAATCGTAAAAGTTTAAGAAGATTATTTTCAGAATATTGGAATACAATTTTTAGAAAAACATCTAGAGTAAATAATACTGTTTCATCTAAACCCAAATCAAATGTCAAAGAGGAAAATCAAATTCTAAATCAAGGTAGTAAAAATACTGAAAATGTAAGTAATGTTGAAGTTCAGGAATTGATTGAGCGTACTGAAGTAGGATTAAATTTAAATGAAAAGAATATTATTCAAGAAACCGCCCTTACAGTTGGATAAGATAAAACGGAATTTTTTTGTTTGAAGAAATAAAAAAAATATTTCATTTACCTAATAATACGATAATTAGAAATATTGTAATGAAAAACAAAAAAATAATTAATTAAATTATAAAATTATAAATGAATTACATTCGTTAACAATTTAATATTAATTTGATTCCTTATAATTAAACAAAATTATTTTTTGAAATAGAACAAAGGATTTCTACTTTTCGATATTTATTGTTTGACTTGCTTTTGACTATTACTTGACTTATTAGGCATATTAAATTAGTATTTTTTTTAATTTAAAAAAATATGAAACATAAGTATCAATCATTTCTAAAGAACTTTTTCCTAATCGAATCGTGGCACAGAAAAAGAAGCTTTGTTCATTAATATTCCTGAATACTTGATTAAAGATATAGAAGGTGAATATTATTTTACATCTACTGGACTTGGTTCTTGTGTGGTGATTGGTGACTATCACCATTAATATTTCTTCCTGTATGGTGACAATCACCTTCAAAAATCACCAAATCTCATCACTTTAGAGCTGTCATGTATTTTTTAAAGGTGATTGCAAAAGATGTTTTTTCTGTGAACATTTTATTTCATTATTATAATTATTATTATAATAATTATAAAAAATTGAAATGTATAATACATATATACCTAATTATAATATTAATGTATTAAACTATAATAATGTTATAACTTATAATAAAATTATTTTAGAAAACAACAACAAGAAAAAACAACAAAATATGTTACAAAGTCGCTATGAAGTTTGCTACACATAAGAACACAGTCCGGGCTTATTCTATCATTCTATGTAGAAAATGAATATAATTTTTAAATGTTAAACATTCTACTCACAAAAATTTACGTATTATGTCTATTTACTCACACTGATTGAAGTGACTATAGGAATACCGATTTTCATTACTCACTTGATTGAAAATTGAGGTGACTGTCAGAATAAGGGCTACCCTACAATTTCGAAAAGAGATAGTAGTGGGCCCTATTGTGTAATTCGATCGATAGTCGATCAAATCGAATGAATATTCACAATATCTTGTATCATTCTCAAACAAATGCTAATATACGCTTTATGAATTTCATTTAAAATATCTAATCTATGCTTTTTAATGTTTTATTCGACTGTAATCGAAAATTATTTCGATGACTTTTTTTTGATTGAATGAAATTGTTAAACAAATATTTAAAATCATAGATTACTCGATATTTTAAATGAAATAGGGCCCAGTATTTTTTCTCCACTTTTTACAACGTATTACATGAAATATAATTTTTTTCAAGAAACTTAACTTGAATTTTTTTTTTTTTTAATAAATCTGTATTACGTGCCTTACTGTTTAAATTTCTACAACGAATAGAAGCTTTTTCTTTTTTAAAAAAACATTCTTACTTTTTAATATAATTATGTCATGTATTAAAATTGAAAATAATTTATTACATAAATAATTTATTTTGTATTTACATTTTTTTTTACATTACAAATATCATTATTACCGCCTCTATTGCTGATTCCGTTCATAAGTTGCTTGGTTCGAATGAATATTAACAATATTTTGTGTATTTATCAAATAAATGCTAATAAATAGTATGTAAATTTCATTTAAAATATTGTGAATACTTTCAAACGGAATCAACAATAGAGGTGTACATTTTTCTCATACCAAAAATATATTTCTATTTACTTTTCATACTTTCGCTTTAATTAATTTTTTTGAATGATGCCCATTCATATGGAAAATAAAAGAAACATCTTTTAATATTATGTATAATATCGCAAAATGAAAAAAACACATTCATACATATACGCTGAACATACTATACATTTATCTCATATACATAATCTATTTTTTTTTTTTTTTTTTTTTTTTTTTTTTCAAAGCCAAAAAACGAGAGAAAAAGTTTTTTTCTTCACTTTAGTTTAGTGTACATATTTACATACACGATGTATGTAAATTTATAATTCAAATTTAAAAAAATCAAAAGCAAAAATTTCCATACATTTTTTTTAAAATTATTTTCACAAATGGAACAAACTCGTTTAGTTTCAAATGAGTACAATATTTTTCAATGATTCAACTTGGCTTTTCACAAACTTCATTTAATCAAGCTCGTCGTCATTTGAAGGTAAGATTACCGTAATGTTCATAGAGACCTATTTTTCAAGGAAGAAAAAAATATGGGTTGTAAACTTGTAAAACAAATATGGTTTGTTAAAATTTAATGGTATTAGCTGAAAATTTTTAAAAAATGAGCAAAAAAGCTCAATGATTGTAGTTTTCTTGGTTTTGAAAGATATGTTATCTTAAAAAGGCCTACCAATTTATTTTTTTAATTTACCGTGATTTGTAAACAAACTTTGAAAACATTAAACAAAATGAAATCCTGTTATACAAATAAGTTTGTTCTCTTTCGACACACTTGTGGTTTGCATTTCACGTTAAAGTTTCGATAAGGGTTTTTTGTATATTTTAATTGTATATTTAATTGAAGTTGACTGAGGTGTTTTGTATATCTTAATTGTATAAATAACTTCATGTTTGAAAAACATGTATGTAAAAGTAACCACGTGAAAATATTAATTTAAAAAGGAAGCAAACTACATACATGTATGAACATCATGGTGATGTGTATAACAGTTAAGAAAAAGTTGTATACCTTCTGGGAAATTTATGCCTAATTTTCTACACATATCCTTTTTTTCTTTGCTTTCATTTTTTTGATACGTATTTTATTTTTATTTATCTTTATTTTTCTTTTCATCAAAATCTAGATTCATTCATATATACAAAGAATATTTTATTATTTAAAGTACATTCACTCAATTGCAAAAAAAAAACAAACAAGAAAACACAAGTTGAAAATATTGAAAAGAATTTAAATATAAAAATTTCTTTGAATTAACATCTTTTTTGTAGACATTTATCATATTTTTTTCTTCAAAATTAAAATGTACAAGATATGTATTTATTTATTTTGAATGAAAAAAAAAATTTAATAAAGTCAAATATGTACGTGAACTCATGTATTATATATTATTTTTCTAACATACATACATACTCGTACATACATACGTCATAATAAATAAAATAAACATACTTTAACATGTTTATATGTTATTTATATTTTAAACCTCACGTACCTTTAACCTTTGAAATTTTCACAATTACCTACATATTATGTATGTATGTATATGCATAATAAGTATCTGCGTAAAAAATTATTCTATAAACACCTTCTTTTATATTCTTAAATATTGCTAGTTAAAAAAAAAAGAAGAAATTTAAAAATTAAATTACTAAACGAAGCAGATATAATTATCATACAAAGAAAAAAATACATATAGAATTTCTTAGAAGGTCTTTTTAGGATTATACATAAATCAATGACAATATAGTTCTTATAACTGCTATGGATAACTATAGATAACTGCTCTGTGCTTAAATTATTTAAAAAAAAAATTTTTCTTACTTTTTAACTGTCATCATCGTTAAAATTTTTTTATCTATCCTTCCTTCCTTCTTTAAAAAAATTTAATCTCTAAAACTTTAGAAAAGTTTTCATCTGAAATTTTCACCCTTAGTTAAGGATCATTTTTACTTTGTCCTCAACAACAGTTTTTGTATTACATTTCTTTTTTTTATTATTTCACAGCTTTGCAACAAAAAAATTATGTATGTTTTTTTCTACATTTTTTTTTTTTTTTTTTTTTTGCTGTCTTTTCCTATTTTTGATTTAAAACTAAAAACTTCTCAAATATTATACCCAAAAAGAACAAAAACAAAAACAGGAAAAAAGACAACAATTTTTCATTTTTCATAATATTTAATTTAACATAAGTTTTTGATACTTACGTAAAAAATAAAAAGAAAAAAATTGAAAGAAAAAAAAGTAGCTAAAACAAACAAACTTGAATAACAGCCTGTTAGCAATCACAAACATATACATATGTATGAACCTAACTGTACCTATACATATTATATAGGAGTAGTTTAAAATGAAAGTTTTCTCTCGTGTGAGCTTCTGAATTGCTGTTGTGTCCTTTTTTTTCCTTGTATGCGATGACAAGGATGATGATGACGATGACGATAATGATAGAAATTCTTTAATATCAAAAAGAATAGTTTGACAGAGAATTCTTTAGAGTAATTACCATCTTGTCACCAATATTCTTATTGCATTTTTTTAAAAATATTTTCTTTTTAACCAATTTTGTCTTCTTTCAATTTGTATTCAAAAATGATGAAAAAATAAAACCATTATCACAAGTTGACGAAAAGTATTGTTTATGAGAGTATTAAAGTAGCTAAAATATGCAATTGCTATATACATATATGTATGTATGTATGTATGTACTTTTCTACATTTTGATATATTTCTTGCAGGATCATCTTATATCATTCCGACAGATGACATTGTGACAATGTCATCATGGCAAGAAAAATATTACTCCTATATATGTAAAATACATAAAGTACATATTTTTTTATATTTATTTTAAAAAATAAATGTCAAATATCTTAAAGGATATCCTTATATAAGAACAATGTAATCGTATAGAACAAAATGCAAAGTAATAAAAAAGTAACGTACAAACAAATTACCCCTTCGGGGATATTTCAATCATTCACAAAAAAATCAGTTTTATAAAAAAATCTCTTCTATATAAAGGACTATCAGGACAGCCAAAGCGAGAAAAGCCTAAGGATCAACTCAACACTAATCTAGTAGCGTTTTCACAGTCACTATAATATTTTAAGTCGTAAATGAAGTTTGAATTCAACTATTATGACCCCTATCAATCTCTTCTGTAGTAAGACAATCAATGAAAAACGTTCTATGTAATGTACTAATTTCGGTGAAAACTTTGTTTAATTTGATTGATAATTTTTGAAAATTTCAAAAAAATAAAAAAATGTAATTTTAATTTTTACAATAACAGTTCCTTTTGTTTTACAAGACTTTTTTTTACCATTTAACAGCATGACGACGACCCTTTTTCCTAAGAAAAACTAAAAAGGAACAAACAATGACACCAACTTTATATTACAAAAACAAATCAAATTTAGAAATTCTTATAATCGATTTTTATGAACTTTTTAGAAGGATCAACAAGGATTAATACAATTAATTTCGAATTCGAAAATTGTACAAAAAAAATTTTTTTTTTAAATTTAATACAAAAAGTTTATCCATTGTACAAAAATTTGAAAAAACCTGAATGTACATATAAAAAATGTACTTAATATGTACTTTTATGTTCATATAGATTCCAATTAAAAATTTAAACGCATATTAAATGGGAAAAAAATAAAAAAATAAAAAGGTAATTGAAAAAAAATTACTCGGGGAAATATGTATGTATATATACATATGTACAAAAATTTATTTATGTGGAAAGTCTACATACTAGTTCACTTCAATTCACATAAAAATGAATTACATTAATACACATAGCAATTTAAAAAAAACTATTTAAGTTAAAATTACTTTTTTCTCAATGTCTCTTGAAAATTAAATTTTAAATAAAAATTCAATTGATTTATTTAAAAAAAAATCGTCTCATTAACAAGATATACATAAGTATTATATGTACTTACATGTAGGTACTTACGTTTATGAGACTCTTCAATTCTCTACACTTTCAAAATAATCATTTTCATAATTTCAGGTCACCAAATTAATGAGATTGAGACTTCATAGATTTTATGGAATTACAATTAAAAATCAAAGGCCTTCATTAATTATTAATTCAAAAAAAGTAATTCAAACTTCACCTGTAAAACAATTTTTTTGTAGATCTACGTAAAAAGTAAAACATCAAGAAATTAAATGGTAATATTACATTTTTAATTTTAATGAGAAAAAAATCACCATAAACTCGCACTAATTATTTTCTGTAATAATAATTTGTATGATAGTTTATCGCACAGACATTGTAAATCAATAAATAGGTGCTCTTAAATTTTTTCAAAATTTGGTATACCTACATATATTTATATGTATATACTATAAATATCATACATAGTACAGGATATAAAGTTATAGGGTATACCGTGAGAAAAGAACAAAAAAAAACTTCAACGCCCTGTAGCGGCCAAACAGTTGAGATTGAAAAGCCAACACACCCCCACCCCCCTCCTATGCGTTTTTTTGTTTGTCTCAATAATACCTATCTCAGGTATCAATCCAAAGCAAACCAATTGGGACATCCTGTATATATGTTATGACACCATTACTAAACACATGTTTTGGAATACCATACATATGATACATACTTCAGATGAGATTTCAAAGTTTTTGTCTGTTAGCATAATTTTTTTTCTTCCTAATTTTGTTAATTTCGTATATAACGAACAAATAATAAGTACCTACTCGTATATACTATCTATTTTTCATATTCACAACAAATTAATTATTTATTAATTATGTATGGGTAATTTTTCACATATGACGCTTTTCCATAATATTTAAAGTATAATAAGGCTTTGGAGAACTCTTACCATTTCTGACAACCTATCACAATTAGGTTACAATTTAAACTCATTTTGTAATCACAGATATGTAAAATTGGTGTACCAATTGTAATGAAAATATAAAGGGATAATGAAGAACGAATATAGTATATACATATACATATCTAACTCGTCATTTCAAAATTTAACGCACTAAATAATAAACACAATCCTTTGATACATTTTATTTTAAAAACAGGTGCTGACACTTGTAGACAAGGGAAAATTGATAAGGAATGCAAAGGATTGAACATGCATTATTTATGAGGAAGGAATGAATACATTCGATGAAAGTACATTGAAAACTGAAGGGTATACGTATGATTGTCCACATTTAATTTTATTAAAATTTAAAATTATTAAATTTGATAATTTATTTTTAATTTCAATCAAATTAATACCTGAAAAATATTTTCGCAAAAAAGATATAAAACGTTTACAAACAATAAATAATCGTTTTTATTTTTCTTCACTTTTTTTTTTTTAAAGGATCAAATAAAAAAACGTTCACTAAAATTTTTTTTTTTTTGAGTTATAAATATCTCATGTTACTTACCTACATATATCAAATAAATGTTCTTTTTCATCCTATTATATATTTCTATGAAATATCTTCTAAATAAAAAGAAATATCATGCTCGTATACAGAACATGAAATTTTTACTGAACAAAAAATAAAGCTAAAAGAATCAAGAACATAGAAACTTTGTAGATTATAAAAACAAAAAACAAAAGAGAAAAAAAAAACCCAATGTTCTTTTAAAAACAGAATAAAATTCAAGGAAGCAAAGATAACTTGTAACCTAAGGAAATATCTTAATTTTTTTTTTTTTAATCACAACAAAAACATCCCATGTTATTGTTTATTGATAGGTACTTGAAAAAGTTTTACTAAATTATTACGATTGTACATACCTATATAATAAATTGAGTATGTACAAACATATAATCGAATAAATAAGTGAATATGTATATAGTGCTTCATAAGTTTTAACTTAACTTAATCTAAACTTAATTTGAAACTTTGCTTTTGTATTTAGAAGAATACTCGACATTTTTAAGATTTTCATTTCATAAGGAAGATAACAGAATCTAGAAAAATAAATGAAATTATTGAAAATCTTACATTTTTTTGAATTTTCAGGGGTAACCATGTGTATATGAAAAGTTAAAAAATTTTCCAATATGATAAAAATGAAGATGGAAGAACAAAAAATTGGAGAAGTGGAAAAATTTACTCTCCTACACAGCTACACTGTGAACTCATTAGGTGGTTATACCGGTTTTTTTGTGCTGGTTGTAACAACAATGGTATAATTTTTTTCCAACTTGGTATAATAAGAATCATTTAAAATAATTTTAATTCAGCGTGCCACCTTCAGATGTAATTTGAGCAATTGTAAAAACAAGTTTTTAACCAGTTTACGGAAGTCGTGGTTATAACCACATGTGTTTATGCTCCTAGGTAGTATTGTAGCAACTTATGATGGGGTATCAATGGATGTGAGTGTAGTGCAAGTATACAAAAAACTCGAGCATTGATCGAAAAACTGAAGAAAGTCTGAAATTCAGGAAATCTACTACTAAAAACCAAAATGAAAGTATTTAATGTTGTGTCAAAGCAACCTTACTGTACGGGTTAGAAACTTGGCTTGTAAAAAAGAAAACATTCATAAATAACAGATTAAGACGCAGAAGATTAAGATTATGAAAAATTAATTGGCCAAAAAAAATATCGAACGAAAAACTGTACGAAGTAACCAGATAAAAAGAAATTTAAAAACTCAGAAAAAACTTCAATGATATTTCAAATGCTGCATTACAATGGATTCCGCAAAGCAAGAGGCAAGCTGAAAGACCTAAATTAACCTTAAAACGATCAGTTTTAAAAGAAACCAATAAATTATTTGATGAACTCAGGAAGATTGAGAAGAATAGAAGTGAATCGATAGATTCATAAATATGGAGATAATACATACATAATAATAATAAAAATGAAGTAGTAGTTGAAAGCCCAAGTAGCAACTACTAACACTTTCCTTGCTTGATTTGTTAATGTTGCGGTTTTAAAATACTTCTGAAGATCCAATTAGTACCAAGAGTGTCGTTTTGTGACTTGTAAAAAAAATTGTGACTTCGAGAGTAAGAGCTATCGATTACAATTTAAGCCATCCCATTTCGTTCGAGAATAGAGTCCTATTCCCAGCTTTAACATTTAACATTATCATTACTTGCATGATTTTTATACTTCAACCACTTTATTTAAAAGTTTTTTTTTTTTTTAATTTTTTACCAAAATTGTTTTTAATTTTCCCTTAAAATTATGAGAATATTTTGTTTTAGCTACCAAATGTTCAGTTCAGTACAGTAGAATGCATTTTTATCTCTTAAGCAACTTTTACTCTGTAACATTATTTTCACAGTAAAACATTTTTTAAGTATTCAAAATCCTTAATTTATGAATAAATATATTTCATTTTTAAGCTTCAAAAAGTTTTGCATTTAAATTATATTCCTTTTTTTTTTGCAAAATATTTTATATATCATAAATACAAATACCTCATATATTTGAAGATGTGTGTCAGTATTTTTCTAACTGGAATTAAACTTTTCTAAAAGACTTTTAGGGATTTTATTCTTTTAAAAAAAAAAATTTGTTTTTGGTATGCAAAAACTATAACTATTTGTTGTTTCTCAGATTTTTTTTCGCTTATAAATTTTACTACTCACTACTAAGACGAGTAGATCCCCTCAATTTTCTATTAAACTACAAACACACCCTTTACTTAATACTTTATAACTATAAGTTTGAAAATAACTAACAAAAATTCAATTGATTTGAATTTTTTTTCAAGTGGATTTTACGAATATGAATAAAATTATTTTCATTTTTTTTCTTCAAATTTTAAGTATTATTGAAAATCAAAAAATTCTGAAGAGTTTTTTATTTTTAGCAATTTTTCATACATCTATAACTTTTGAAAGATTAAAACTTTTAAATAGAAATGTTAAAAGAAAGTAAAGGATTTTCTTTTGAAAAAAAAAAATAATAATAAAAGGAATAATAAAATCATACGAGTACTTACATGACAACATATTCAACAAATGTTCAACAAATTCCTTGAAATGAGGACATATTCTTCTAATAATTTCAAAAATATGTGCTGGTACATACATACTTAAATCGAATATTCTGAATCTTAAAAATCTTCTTTTTCTTTTCATATAAAATTTGGAAAGTAGAAAAGATATTTAAAAGAAAATGCTTAGCTACACCAGACAACAAATTTCTTTATTGGTTGTAAGGAAAAGTCTGTCGTTTTTTTACAAGAAAAAAAAAATTTTTTTTTTCAGTTTTTATTTTTGACACAAAATTAATCCTTTCGATGTAATCCAAAACAATTCTATGGAAGTTAATGTAGAATTTGCCCCGATCACACTGTTAATTATTGAGATCTGATGCCCTTTGCAACGCTGTTTACTCCTTTTTAGAATTCATAGAGTAGGTATACAATGTCTATACAATTAGTGAACTTTTTCTTCTTTTTTCATTAATTGATAAAAATTGTATACGAATTAAAGTTCATTTTCATATTTACACACACTTCCACTAAATCTTTTTGATCTTTATACGTATGTTATACTATAATCAAAATGTCAGAAAAGCCTAAAAAAATAAATAAAACCATTATCATTTACAAAGATCTTAACTAAAAATTTCACATTTCTTTCACGTTTTTTGTAGATGAGATACTTTTTATACCAGAATATTATTGTAATTGTAGATTTATGTTCATTTCTGTAATACCATGTAACTGGAAATTATAAATAAGAAAAATCTTTGTTTTTTCCTCTTTATAATTTACTTCTTGTTCATCAATTGAACGGATTTTTATTAATTCCATACAAGATTAACTTGTCCTGGTTTCATTTAGATACAAAATGAAATACAATAAATATCTTCCGACATTTGTATAAATTTTTATATAATACTTAGGGATTCTATCTACATGCTACGACCTACATACTCTGTGATAATGTTTATACTGTATATACATACATGTATGTATGTACGTACATAAAATATATTGAAAACATCAAAGACTATTTGTAATTAAAAATAAGGGAAAATTGGTGGTAATAGTGGTTTTGGTCAATCAATCAATAAGAAGTAAAGGAGAAAAAAAATCGGAATACATTTTCTATAATAATATGTACATACATATATTGTGAACTTTTAATGAAGAATCTTTATAACAGCAACCCAATAAAAAAAAGTCTCTTAGTGAACAATTTTAATCAAGAGTAAAATAAAAAGTCAATGATTGATTTTCACCCTCAATGTTTTACACACAAAATAGGGCCTTGTTCTTAAAATGCAAGTTACTGACTAAAAATTTTCAATACCTAACTCTAACATGAAAGCCTGTGCGGAAAATGTTTTTTTTTTTTAAATTTTGTATGTATTTTTAAATATCTTGAGAATATATGTACATACATATTTGAAATTTTTTTTTCTGCATTTAAAGCCTACTATAATAATAATCATCTGAAATAATTCTAGCTTCACAGTTGTAATACACTCACACTCTCGTTACAATTCATCGTGCTACCTTCAGATGTAATTTGAGCCATTGTAAAAACAGGTGTGTGTTTATACTCATTAATGATTCATGGTTTGTAATTCACTTAATTTACTTTTTTTTTGCACCACAATTTTGCAGACCTACGATCGTTACAGTAAAAAATCTACATTGTTGAAAAGAACCCATCAGCCGCATACACCATATTTTCCATTTTATTCAATTTTTATTGATTTCCCATTTTATATTCGTTTGATTTTTATTATCCTTTCAGCGTTCATAGATGCCTAAAATATTTGATATAAGGTGATTGGTATATACACACATCATTTAAAACGATAACGAATACAATAAATGAAGTTGCCTTTTATCAATATGAATTATTGCTACGGAAACATTAATAAAAAAAATAAATGATTTTCAAGAAATATAATAATATACATATACATAGGTACAAATGTAGCTATAGAGAAAAGAAAAACACAACAACACACTAGAGTAAAAAAGTATACATAAGTATAATCAATATATGATACATATAATTTAACTGATACAAATCATAATTCCAATCAAATATGTTCAATATGTTTCTGTGTAATAAAAATTGGTATCTGTATAGATACATTTTACCCTTTATTACATTTTTTTTATTTCAAAATTAAACTTTTCGAATTCTTATTTTGTACGTCTGGCTGCTATATCATCATGATAATTTTAAAATATACCACCCACTTATGATTCTTTCCTAAACTTTTCTCTAAAATCCAAAAAAAACAACACAAAATTGAATTTTATATTATCTTTTGATCCCTGAAAATATATACATATACATATATTGATATACATACATACGTATATATATATATACATATGTATGTATTCATTTGATACCTTAATTAATTTGAAAATTGTATGCTATCTTATTCCAATCAAGTGCAAATATCTCGAAAATAATGCATTTTTCGAAAAAAAAAAGATTTAAACAAGTCGATGCAAAATCAATTGAACTTTCATTTTCTGCAATAAAAAATGAGGGTTGATATCGAGCACTTTTATCTTCTTCTTGAAAATAGGCTAACTCATCAGTGTCCAATAAAACATGTGTTTTTGAGCGGGGGCATTAGATTCAAAGAACATCTATCATATACTAAAAATAAAAAAACCATCATCCGATATATCTAAACATCTTATCTTATTGATAATAATTATACGACGAACATGGATAACATGGAATTATTACATAATTTAAATAAATATCGAATCATCGATAAATATGAAATTTTTGAAATTAAAAAGCCAAAATTCTTGAGATTAAACATTGTAAATGTCGAATTGATTTCAATAATAAAAGTCCACTTCTCAATCCATCCCTGTTTAAATTGTAATAGAAGAATTTAATTAATTTTGTTAATTAATTAAATTTATAAAAAAATAAATATAATATGTGGAAAATTAAAAAACAAGTGTTTTCATTCTTTTATACAGGGTGATTCAGGTAAGGTGTCCGACCTGGAAACTATGGATAAGTCTCGGCGAGACAAACAAAAAATCGTATCAGAGGGGGTGGGGCAATCTCAACCGTTACGGAGTTAGAGAGGGGCAAAGATTTTTGGTACCTTTTCCTTGTTTTACCCTATAACTTTTCACAAGGGCACGCTAGGGTCATCCTTTTTTTTTGCAAAATTGTAGAGGACCCCTGTGTCTTTCTAACAACATATTACATGCCTCTGAACCTCTTACCGTTCAAAAGTAATAAGGCCTCAAATCCAAAATATTGTCATTTTTTTACCCATTTTTTGACTTTAACCCTATTTTTCTCGAAAAGTGCTCGATATTAGATCTCGATTTTCGAGATATTTGCATTTGAAAAATCGAAAATTAACATTTCTAGCATCTATTTTCAATTTACGTATGTACATACACTGTAAAGATTGCTTCAGACTACTTGATTTATCAAATACAATAAAAATCATCAATTACACAATAGAGGTTTAATCTCAAGCTCTTTCAAAAATCCAGAACATACAAACATACATAAATATTTTGCTTCGGAAAATTTATACATATAGCTTTTGAAACATTCGAACTCAATTTAAATTTTTTCCGTTTTTATTTAAATTTTCTACTATAAATCAGCTGTTTTGTTTATTTTCGAAGTAGACTCTAAAGAATAATAATACAAATTATACATAAATGCATATCGATTATTTGAAGACAGAGAAAGAGAAGATCCAGATGAATTATAATTGTATGAATGTTTTTTGAAACAATTTTTTTTCTTTTTTTTAATTTTTTTTTTTTACTTTATTTTACTAAATTTCTAAGATTAGCTAATAATGTTATGTAATTTTTTAAAGGGGTTTTTTCTGATTTTTACTTTTCGAAATAGGATGAAATAAAAACAAGTTAAATATGTACGTAAATATTACCTAATTTAAAATTCATTTTATAATCGTCATAATCAATTTTGTAATTATTTTTTTAAAAATACAAATGAATTTATTACAACACTATTTGGTATTTTTGTTTAAAATAGTGTTGAAAGTGTAAATTGGTTTCTGTGCAATTTTTTCAACTGTTCTAAAATTTAAACAAGGCCAGTTTAAATTAGTTCAAATTATCGAGTTTACACTGCTAGGTATAATTTATACTTATTTTCCATTGAATGAATATTGAAAATCATTGTTGCAAGTTTTATGAAATGTTATTCCGGTTGTGCTTCAAAATACACGGCATAAAAATATTATTTGGTAACAATAATATCTTTTTTATATTTCACTTTAAATTTTTTTTAAATATTTTACAAATTTTATGTAATAAAATAATTTGTATGGAAAATTTATCATTTAAGTTAAAAAAAAACTAAAAAACTTGAAAATTGACAAAAAAGAAAAAAAATCATGAAAAAAAGTAAAATTTATATCCAATTAAAAATAAATTATCATTATTTTATAAGAATTATAAAATTCAATATGAAAATGAATAATCAGAATATTTTTAAAAACATGAAAATTAAAAATGTTTTTTCATTTCATACATATCTCAAAAAAACGTGATAATTAATATCATCAACAATAATTGTACACAATTGTATTATTTTTGTTTTTCGAAACAAAATATAAATATCCAAAAATTCATACAATCAGAATCAAAACATTAAATTAAAAAAATATCATATGGTATACAAAAACAATTAAAGCATTTATAATGAATATTAGAATTATGGAGGTGTTCTTCATTATTCTTTATTTCTTAAATTTACTTTACATGCTTCTTCTTTTCACATTTCTCCTCTTGAAATCTTATACAGCCAATAATACCATGAGCTTATTCGAAACAAAATATTCCCCTTATAATATTATTTTTGCAAACATACAGACATGAAAATTCAAAAATTTAAATTTAACGGCTAAATTAAACCTCTATTGTCTAATTGATGCTTTTTGGTACTACAAAACAAAAAGTGAGCGAAAAAATGTCTTGACTGAATTCAGTCACCTTTTTTTTACATGTAAGTATTTTAAATAGGAAACTGAATTCAGGTCGATCAAAGTACTATGCTGTAGCCAATTGAAAAAAATTGAAAAAAGTTTTCTTGAATTTTATGAAGACAGAAGAAATACCTTCGTTTTTTAAATTCAGCCAACTTCTAATTTCTTTATAAACTTTACTGAAATGTTTTTAGTCACGCATTAGTCACGGAATGAAAAAACTCCTGAAAAATAATAAGAGGATTAAGATTTATAAATCTAAAGAAATATATTTTTCTGAGAGTCACGCGATAAAATAGAAAATTCTTTAAATTTAAGATAAATATTTTTTACAAATTTTTTTTTCTTTTTGTTTTTTGAATTTTATTGTTTTTGTTTTTATTACTACTATTAAAGTTACGAAACACCTTATTATATTAAATTTGTTCTTTAACGGATATTATGTAAAAAATTATCACTTCCTGTTAAATTATTTACACATAATTTATACATTCATTATGAATGAACACATAGCTACATACATATAATATGTATAATTTAATTCTTTAGCATTCCTGACCATATATTTAACATGTCTATCTAATAATTCTACCGAAAATGAATGTAATCAGACATTTAACAAATTTTATTTATGTTACTCATTAGAATATTATATGTATATACTGTATATTACATATATGTGTATTACATACACACACAAACACATCATAATATATGTATATGTAACATACATTATATTAATGTTATGTACGCTTAAATAATTTAATATACGAGTAAGTAACGAAGTATCATCAGGATGCATAAAATATTGTTTTTGTATGTACGTATGTATAGTAAAATCATTGACTTATTACTACTATACCTATACTAGGTTTATAAATCGATGTCAGTACAGGCAACATAGGCATACTTTTCTATATTCTTTTACATTGCGTTTGTATAAATCTGCCTCTTGTGTGGGGTGATCACATCTCAATTTCATCGGGTACTGCCTCCGCATAAGCACAATACTGACTTCGATTTATAAACCGAGTATACATAAAATTGCAAATCTATCAGCTAAAATCTTGAAATCGAAATTTGTGATGTATGTTTATATGCCGTACACACTTTGCAAACAAACTTCGTTTGCTGCATTGCAAATCATCTTAAGGTGGGTCCAGATTTAGCGAACGAATGGTAGCAAACGAACGATGTTTGCAAAGTGTGTACGGCAAAGCAATCGCAAACGAAGGCATTCGTTGGTGTTTGGTACCGTTTGCTGCTAGCTGCAAAATCCTAGCACATGTGGTCATGTTTGTTTGCATTCGTTTGCTGATGTTTTTGATAATCTGTACGTGGTTTCAAACAGTAACAAACGAATGTTGAAGTGTCCTCTTTGATCAACTCGTGCGATTTTTGTGTATTATTTTTACTTTTTGAGATAAAGTGCAAAACAAGGTAAAAACACTAAACATTTTCATACATTTGCAAGGCAAACATAAATTTCAACTTCAAAGATCTGCATCTCAGCATCTCGTAAACAGTAAACTGAAAACTAATATTTTTTTACTAAAACATAATGTTGTCTTTAGTATTGTCCATAACAGTTTGTTGTACTGAGCAAAATATGTTGTATTTTGTTACATTAAAATTAATTTGCGTGGTTTTATGTTTAATACCCTGTAACTCGCGCTCTATTGCAGGGATCTTTTTGGTGTCAAAAAAGTTCTGTAGAAAATACTACGCAAAAATTTTAAATCAATCAACTAACAAGGTTCAGACATTTAAATTTTAAAACGGATTTTTGACGAAAAATTTCATAACATAGAAACGAGTGTTAAAAAAGTACATATGTTATCGTGGGAAAAGAAAATTAAAACTTGACCAGGATACTCTATGGAGGTTTCACAACAAAACACATTTCAAATGATAATAATATGTTTCTTATGATCAAAGAACGAAATGGACAGAAAAATCAGTATTTTAAAATTGCATGAAAAGTGACTTTTATTCTTCACCTTTATTAATATGGGAAAGTCTGAAAAACATTTAAACTTACTTAATCACTTCGAGATTGAACCAGGATCCTCTTGAAAATAGCATATCCACGTTAAGAAGAAATAAAGGAAATTATGAGAAAAATCCTTCACCTTATAGAATTTCTAGAAAATTTACTGTCAAACTCAGCAGAATTTATTTCTGACCTAACCAATGAAATAGTAACTGCTGATGAGAAAAAAAAGAGAGAGGAAGTAGAAGAATTTTTAACGACTTTTGACGATTTAGAATCAGACGAAAAAATTGAAGTTTTTGAATATGTATATTGAAAGTGAAGATGAAGAATCTGGAAATGAGCAAGATATAGAAAATTCATTTTTAAATAATGTAATTGTTTATTTATCTGGCTATGTGGGAAAGAAAGTTTCTACGAAATACAAATGCGAAGTTTGTACGAATTTTATTTTGGCAAAAGAAGAAACAATTGAAAATGACATTTTATTAAAACTGAGGGCATATAAAACCAAAAATTCGAAATCACATTATGGCAATTTAACTGTACCTTCTTCAGAGTTTGTGAAATATATGAAAAATATTTCAAATCACTTTGAAACAAGTATAAAGTCCTTAATACATGAAACTGATCTCATAAAAAAATTAATTCAATTATTTCCAAGTGGTTCAAAACAATACTTTTGTAGTCAGCATGAAATTGAAATCTTAAATTTCGTTTTCACCGTTCTTTTCCGATTTTACTCCAAAAAAATTCACCGTCTTCTTTCGAACCCATCTTCTGAACAAAGTGCAAAATTAAAAATATCGCAAGGTCTCTAAAAATAATTAAAAATTATTCCCTCTAATACTTTTTTTTTTTGTTAATATTTGTCACTAACAATTTATCAAAACAATTTGAATTAAAATTCATAAAATATACCTATAAAATATTTTTTATTAGAAGCATTTAGTTTTTTCATATTACGTATTCCAATAATTATGAATGAATGTTTTTGCAGGAAAAATATATACGTAGGTACATATATATGTATGTACATATTTACGTTTAAAATACATTGACTTGTAAAATAAAATTCGTACTTTTTTTACAATTTCTCATCACAATGAGTAGGAATACTATTTTAGAAAAAAGAAATATCTGTAATATCAATATGCAATAAAAGCTGTCAGGAAAATTAATAGTCGCATTAAACAAACGTTTAGAAAATATTCTAATGAACAGGTATTTTAGATTATTCTGAAAAGCCCTTTGAAATCAAGATGTTTCTTGAAGGGTTGAAATCCTTCGACTAGGGCAAAAATTATAAAATAAAATCCAAAAACGCGTCATTTTTTTATAAAAAATCAACATTTTTTTTCCTTTTACTGCTATCCCTCTTATTTTTGAAATTATCCTAGATAAATTCCCATTGCAATTAAATTGAAGTGTTTTTCAATCTAGTGCTTCTTATTTGAATCAAATCGGTTCAACAGAACCGAGCCCAAAGTTGACAAGTGCCACTTTTACCATACAAAAATTTTGAAAAAATTATATGAAAAATTGAAAATAATTTTTTTTTATTGACAAAAATTTACATATTACTTTTTTTTTTAAATATTTTATCTTCTTGGCCAAATTTCAACTTTCTACTTCACATACTTTTTCAAAGGAACGAAAAGGTCTACAAAAATTTTTTATAACATTGATAAAATTTAAGATAAGTAAATCGGAATATTGAATATTTGAATAGCCTTTCAAAGTCAAATTTCCCATATTACTTAATTGCATTAAATATGTAGGTATACATAAAATAAAATTGATAAAATCATATTTTTAAAATATTAAAACTAGAAGTGATATAAAAAATAAACAATGAACATAATTCATAGTTGCCAGAAAAATTTCTTATCCCATATTAATTTAAAACATTACATAACAGAACATTGCAACAACGCTGTATAATATTCATAATATGAAAGAAGTAGAAATATCTCTAAAATGTTAGAAATACACAAACAATGTATACAAAATTCAAAATGTATATGTATATGTATTTCCACTTGAAAAAACCGAAAATTAGCATTTCTAATACCTATTTTCAATTTACACTGTAATAAAAGCACATTTAAACCATGAATTTCAAATATTTGTCCCCTTTTTATTTTTTTCAAGTGCAAATATCTCGAAAATAATGTATTTTTCGAAAAAAATGATTCAAACAAATCGATGCAAAATCAATTGAACTTTCATTTTCTACAATAAAAAATAAGGGCTAATATCGAGCACTTTTCGAGAAAAATAGGGTTAAAGTCAAAAAATGGGTAAAAAAATGACAATATTTTGGATTTGAGGCCTTATTACTTTTAAACGGTAAGAGGTTCAGAGGCATGTAAGATGTTGTTGGAAAGAAACAGGGGTCCTTTACAGTTTTGCAAAAAATAGGATGACCCTAGCGTGCCCTTGTGAAAAGTTATAGGATAAAACAAGGAAAAGGTGCCAAAAATCTTTGCCCCTCTCTAACTCCGTAACAGTTGAGATTGCCCCACCTACCATACTATTTTTTGTTCGTCTCACCGAGACTTATCCGTAGTTTCCGGGTCGGACACCTAAACTGAATCACCCTGTATATAAACAAATACATGTAATGTATGTATAAATGGTGTTTGTTTATGGGCAGTTCCATGAAATTTCCAAAGAATGTGAATCGATGTCTTACGATTTTTTTGAAATTTAATGAGAATGTATCCCTCTGGTCCAGTATCACATACGTACATTTATAAGAAAAACCGCATTTCTTGGGAATTATGGGGTTATGAAATTTTTGGTATATGTGTAAAATGCATATCTTTAAAAAATCGTAGAAATCTTAAATATGAAAAACGAGTTAATACAATATGTTGTTGCAATCCTTTGAAAAAAAACCACACAATCCTAAAAGAAGCGACTTAAGAGGTGGTAAACCGTGGATGATTAATAAAGTGCCTGAACTCTATTTCGAACCCTTACATTTGAGATTTTTTTTGAATGCATTTATATATAAAATAAATATATATATACATATAATGATGATAATAAGGTTCGTTTCATATTTATAATGCCATCTAAAATGTAAAAATTTCTATAAAACTTTTAGACACAAGTAAATACAATGTTTTGAAGGAAAGATAAAAGCAAAAAAAAAAACCAAACCCGTTAGATTCTGTCGAATCTATGAGGTTATCCACTACCTCTGCAAACGAAAATTTAATGCAAGGTTGTTTCATAATTATAACGCCTTCACCACCAGTCAAATATAAAAAATCTTGAAGCTGTTTAAATACCTGCTGTAGACAATAGCAAAAAAATTAGTATAAAATTTTCATTTGTATGAAAATCAATTGATTTTTTATGAGAAAAATAGACATGTTATTCTTTGAAAAATTCTCCCACCTGAACCCAGCTTCACCCCAATTTGAGATTCTAACACGTTAATCATCCACGGTTTACCACCTCTTAAGTCGCTTCTTTTAGGATTGTGTGGTTTTTTTTTTCAAAGGATTGCAACAACATATTGTATTAACTCGTTTTTCATATTTAAGATTTCTACGATTTTTTAAAGATATGCATTTTACACATATACCAAAAATTTTATAACCCCATAATTCCCAAGAAATGAGGTTTTTCTTATAAATCGACCATTCCACGCGGAGTGTAACATCAACCCTAAAAAAAATTTTTTCGATAAATTTTAAATAAATAGAATAAATACGTTGACCAATTAGTACTCTTCACTACTGTAATATTTTTTTTTTACCAAAACTTGTTTTTTAAAAAAAATCAGGTACATACACATAACACCTATACTTTAAGTAGGTTTAGGTATATTGTTTTTGAATTGCATTAGTTAGTTACTAGATGTGTTTGATGACAAATAATACAGTGTGTTTTTATTTTAAGTAAGTGCACTATTAAAAAGTATAAAAGGATTTTCAACATTGTTTTTAAAACATTAAGATACAGACGTGTTAATTTATTACGAAATTTTTGTCCCGTCCGTCATAAAAAAGTAAGATTTTTGTGAATATGCAGGTAAGTTAGAGATATACACATAATCAGTTATGTTAAAAATAACAAGTTTATGGAGGCAATTATAAATACAAAAACTTAGCTCGATATCATAAATATATTCTTAATTATAATATGTAAATTGAAAATTGTCCCGTCCGTCATAACTGAACAATTTAGATCTACTCCTTTAGAATTTTTATAAATTTTCGAATGTTTAAAATTTTGATATATTTTAATAATTAATTTTTATTTAGAAAAATACCTTAATACATTCTTTTCTGTATTTAAAACAAGTTGTAGTTGTTTTATGAATATTCGAATGTTTAAAATTTTGATATATTTTAATAATTAATTTTTATTTAGAAAAATACCTTAATACGTTCTTTTCTGTCTTTAAAACAAGTTGTAGTTGTTAAGCGGATGTCTGATTTAGTAAAAGTTTTCAAATCAATATAGCATGAATAGACAAAGTTATATTTTTTTATCAAAGATTCGCTAAGAAAATTTTCAAATTTTTATTATAAGTGGTTTTGTTGTCTTTGTTTTTCAATTTAGGACTCGCGAGAGAAGGCTAAAGAAAAATGTAGACAATTGTGGCGTAAATGGCGTAATTTTATTGTTTAATTTTATCATTTTCTTCTTATTTTATAAAGTCTGTTTGGAATTTTTCAATTGTCCCTTCCGTCATGTGTGTCCGTCATACGCACCTGGTAAACATAATTTGTTATATCTTAGGTTGCGCGAGTTAGAAAAATAAGAAATTTCTGTCGTAGTTTGCTAAGACTACCACCTAAAAATTTATCATAAAACAGGAGGTGTGAAGTAATATACTTCGAAGAAAAATAATGTTGAATTTATGACTGGAAATACCAGTGTCATTTCATGTATTGTCCGTCATAGTCACTTATCGCCTTATAAAATTAAAACAAGAGTTCTTGGAAAACATCTTTTTCAGTTTAATAGGTTGTTCGGTGGATCATTAGTTTTCTACATTTAACAAGAATATATTTGAACTATGTACATATATATATGAACGTAAAAGCAAAATGATTAAAAAAAGTTTGCTTCAATGTCCCGTCCGTCACGCTTGGAATGGTCGAAATTTACGTATGTGATACTGGACCAGAGGCACACTTTCTCATAAAATTTCAAAAAAGTCGGAAGATATCGATTCACAAATTCGCTATTTTTTGGTCGAAATTTTGTGGAATTTCTCTTATATGAATATACATATGTATGTGTAAATAAATAAATAAGTAATATAAAGCCATAATAAAGTAAACATATATTGATTACAAATTTGTTGAATTATAATGCTTAATCAAAAGATTATATGATTCCTTCTGAGTTTAAACATCTTATTGATATATGTATAAGAAAACACAAAATAAACTTATAACGTACATATACTATCATAATATGTAATATATATACCATACACACTCAAAATATGTAGGTAGGCAGAGTGCATATATTATTGTGTAAATTCTAATATATTAGTAGTATTTGTTTATTTTATGATTAGAAGAAAATCAACAAATAATATTGTGTGTCTATTAAAAACAAAATGTGTTTATAAGAAAAATAAAAATTAAAGACTTTTTCTTTTAGTCTTGCTAGTTTGTTACATATTTGTTGTTTATTATTCAATTGTTTTGCTACTCTTAACAGAAATGTAATTTGATACAAGAGGAGGCAAGGGATGGAATTGGACTGTAGTGTCATGGAAAGGAAAAACGAAGGACTTAAAAAATATTAGTCTTTTGTTCTAACACTTCCTCCAATTTTTCCAAGAAAATGAACTTGATTTTTCTTTCTAACTTCAATTACGTTTTTGATTAGCATAGTACTGTGATCGACCAGGGGCGGAATTATGTATTGGTTCGAAAGTTGAAAACGATATCGTTCGTTCGAAAGTAAATTTTGGTATTATGTAATACGATACATCGAATTTCGTCTTGTTTTCGAATTACGAGCTGTCAAAATAAGAAATTTAAATGTTTGCTTTCAAATAAATAAAATTCTAAGCTTGAAGTTCCATTTACATATATTTTAATTGACTTAAGTTGTAATTTATAAACTGGATTGGTTTGGCATAAATTTGTAAATATTTGTGCTTTCACATAGTTCTGGTCCTCACTGACAATATACATGGATGTAATAATATACGACAATATGCTTGAAGAATTAGAGTAAAAATAAAAAACTATAGTACATATATTCTTTTTTAATTGATATAATACAAAAACAAAAAAAGCGTAGTTCATATTTTTTCCCATGTATTCAATGAAAATTTACAATAACTTTTAGCTTGTTAAATTGGACCTTTAAATAATATTTTAGTAAAATAAATAAAAATATTTTATTTATTTTAAAAAATTACCAACGTACCTACACTTTTTAAAACAAATTATCACCTAGTCGGCAATAATTCGATACAAAAAGTATTGTCGAGCTACTATGATCGAGCACTCGATATCGAATACACGAATAATCGAGTTTCATAATCCCAATTTAAGTGTCAAAGTTAAATTTTGCTCGATATCGTAGTACATAATTCCGCCCCTGAATTCAGTTTCCTGTTTTATCTCGAATAAAACTATGATTGATGATATGAATGATTTAAACAAATCGATGCAAAATCAATTTAAATTTCATTTACTGCAATACAAAATAAGGGCTAATATCGAGCACTTTTTGAGAAAAATAGGGTTAAAATCAAAAAATGGGTAAAAAATGACAATATTTTGGATTTGAGGCCTTATTACTTTTGAACAGTAAGAGGTTCAGAGGCATGTAAGATGTTGTTGGAAAGAAACAGGGGTCCTCTACAATTTTGCAAAAAAAAAGGATGACCCTAGCGTGCTCTTGTGAAAAGTTATAGGGTAAAACAAGGAAAAGGTACCAAAAATCGTTGCCCCCCTCTAACTCCGTAACGGTTGAGATTGCTCCACCCCCTTCCATACGATTTTTTGTTTGTCTCGATGAGACCTATCAATGGTATCATTTCAAACGAAACCAAACGAAACACCCTGTATATATGTATGTATGTACATGTACGATACTTACATATAACCTAATTAATGTACATACACATTATAAAATTTATTAATATTGAATTTCATATTTTCGAACGATAATCAAAATACGCATCATGTGAAACCTTTAATTTAATACAATATTATAATTTATATACATATAAATTTATTATAATGAAAATTGATTTAAAAAAAAAACGAATTAAGGATTATTAATTTTTTTAAATTCCCTCTGAAAATGTAAATTTTCGAAATATTCATTAGAAATAAATTTATTTATGTATATAAGTAATTTGAAATTGAATTTAAATTATTGATAAAAGGCATATAAAGTAATCTGTGTTTACCCTTAAAAAAAATTTTTTTTTGATTCGAATTTAAAAACTTATTTTAAAAAACACAATGTTTTGTATTCAAGAGAACATACCTTTATTTATGATTACGATTTTTTTATTAATTTGTTCACAATTTTTTTTTTGTCATGTATTTTTTTTAAAATTCCTTTTTTAAAATAATAACACGAATATTTATACATTTTATTACAATAAAATAACAATAGATTATAAATTGTTTTTTTTTTTTCATAGATAAATTATAAATATATTTTTTGTTTCTTTTTTTTTAAGTAAAAATTGAAAATAATTTAATCATTTTATAAATATCTGATTTTAAATAAATATTTAAATGAAGCTATGCTTTCATAATTCACATCTTTTATTTTTGTTTTTAAATTGTTGTATCTCCCCTCTAAAATACTGTGTAAATTAAAATGAATTTATTTATCTGAAAAAAAATTTAAAAAAAAAAAAAAAAAAAAAAATAGTTAATTGTTATTTTCTTTACAAAGATTTAAAATTTAATTTGAATTTTTGTTTCCAAATAGAATAAATTGGAAAGTAAAATATAAAAAGTGTGAGAGAAAAGAAATTATTTATAAAAACAGAAGTAAACAAAAAAATTAATAAATTAAAAAAACCTAAATTAAACTTACATAATTTTAAGTTGAGTTGAAACTTTGATCCTTTTTCCTATACACAATTTAACAAAAACAACGTAGATATTTGAAAAATAATAAAAATGTTTGCTGACTGACTCTCGCAGTGACAAAAATCGTTATTAATCACAAATGAGAAGTGTGCTGATTGCAATAATGAACTTAATGAACTTTGTTTTAAAATACACTTAGCTAAACTAAAATTTAATAACTATACATACTAGGTTTTTAAAAACTAGTTTAAGGTACTTGAATTAATTCTTATCATTTTCTAAGAGACGGCATAGGTAGTACTATTTTGGTGATACATATATATCTGGTCGTGATGTCATGTCAAAGTGCAGTCTATGGCCTTTATTTGGATGGTTTATAGCCATCGCCTTTTTATCACAGCACTTTAAATTGGATCGATGGAGGGAAAATGGAAACAAAGTAAGGATCTCTTTGTCGCAGAATCCATCTTTTTCCCGACAGATAGGCAAAAGTAATAGCTAACAATGGCCAATACTTTGAACAATATATTATGAATCTTTGTTTTTTGAAAAAAAAATTTTTATTTGGTATAAAAAACGATGAAAATTAATTCAAGTACGCAATTAGAAGAACAATATTTTTTTACTACACTTATTGAAAAAAAACAACGAAATTACAATAGAATACATAATTTCGCATCATAATTGCATTTTTGAATTCATACAGTGTTGGCTTCCATCAAAAGCGTAGCAATCAGATTTATGCTTTGATTCGTTTCACTCGATATTTATCAGCTTTCCATCTGTACTCACAAAAAATCTTTTTTATTAAACTTAATCGCTTTAACTAGATTACTTTTTCATTCAATTAATTCAAATTTGTACAAAAAAAAAGAAATGAAAAAAGAAATTGTACTTATTCTCCTACAAAAATGTTCTATAAATTATTATTTCTATTGCATATTCTACAGGTGCATTTGTTAAACTCATATAATAATTTTTTTCTACAATTTTCCTAAAAGTTCAGTAAAAACGAAATTTAAAAATTGGTAATTACCATATATTTTTTTTTAAATTATTGTTATCTTTAATATTAGAAACTCTGTTCAATTGTAAATTAAACTTGAATCAAATTTCAAAATAATTTACAAATATATTTCTTTTTTTTTTTTTTTTGTTATTGTAAATTTTGATTAACTAACCCTGATTTCAACTAAAAAAAGAAGAACGGAAAAATAGAATAAGATAGGAAATGAGAATTCATAAAAATGTCAATTAAAAAAATAAAAAATAAAAAATTTTTAAATTATTTATGACTAGATGTACATAGATGTATACATGCAAAATTAATTAGTAAATTTTTTTACAGAGGAAAAAAATGTGTTATAGACAGTTTTTAAATTAAAATTGTGGAAAAAAAAATTGTATTTTGTTTTTTTATGACTATTAGTAATTAAACAGAAAATATTAAAAAATTACCTTTCCAAACAGATAAAGTTTTATTCTGAATTACATTTAGAACTTATATTTTTCTTTTATTTTTCTATTAGAAAAAAGTTTTTTTTTATAATTGGTCAATAATCACTCCATGTTGCCTGTTATACGGAAAAACAAATTCCAAAAGAAAAAAAAATAATGATAAAAAAATTACAAAGATATTAGTCAATACAAAATTTCAAACTGTTATTTAAGTTTTAACTAAAAACAAAATATTTCAAACAGTTATTTGTAAATTTAGTATTTAAATGAATAAATTGTAAAAGTATTTAAAAATTATGAAAAAGAAGCACTTTTGCATTTTATTATTTATTTAAAAATAAAATGTGAAAGCCAAACCAAAATTAGTTAAAAATGATGGTCCGAATCTCGATTTGATTAAATAGAATTAAATACAGCAAATAAAATGATATGTGTAATCAATGATAAGTATCATATTTTTACTACCCCAATTATTTGTAAATAACCTAATGGATTTTATTTACTATGATAAGACTTTAAATTTTAAAAGGAGTTATTACACAATATTTATCCGAGAACATAATTGGTTTGTTTTCTTTTAGTCTTCTATTGAATCCCTTTTTTTATATTTAATAACAATCAAAAGTTTTTTATGTAACAACCCATTTAATTATTACGGTAATATATAATTATATAATTTTAATGTAAAGTTAAAAAAACTTCAATAAAATAAAACACATTCGCAAATTATAAAAATATAAAAAAAGAAAGCAGTTTTATGTGTTAAAATTTTAATAAAATAAATTTTCACACCTTTTTTCTGTACTGTTGATGGTGTGTACTATTAGTATTAGTATTATGAATTCAAACTAAAAATCTAAAGTAATTAAATTAAGAATCAAATAACATTTTTTTTTTGTTTGAGGTGAAAATTAATTTAAAATTTTTGAGCGACGTACATTTAAACAGTATTCTGTTACGAAATTTGAATCAAATTAAGCTCTATCCAGATTAAATACACTAGTCTTTAGGAAACCAGTCCTTATCAATTTTAATTTCAGAAGCTATCGAAAACCTATGTGTTGGTGATAAGCGATAAATTACCTTTGTAGTACATTTAAAAACATGAAAACGACATTCGATCAGATTGTGATTTGAACCGAAGACCTTTACCTTTCCGGGGCACGATTCTACCAATTAAACTATAGGATGCCATGTTGCTTGCTGTTCTTTGTTACTACTTAATAATTCATGAAGAATACCCAAATCTCCTACACCTTATTTTTGAAAACAATAGCTAAACAATATTTTGATGGAACACTAATTTATTAAATGCTTGATAGGTAGTCTGAATAGAGCTTAAATCAAAACTAACTACATGTTTCAATGTATTTTTTTTTAAATTTACAACTAATAATCAGGTTCTATAATTTGACCTCAAAATTGAAAATAATTTTCGGTTTAAATAAAACTAAGAAAAAAAATAGCAAATTTTTAAGTAATTTATATTTTTCATAAAATGTTTCCATTATTTTTTTTCGTTTATTTTTATTTTAAACACAATAAATAAATTTCAAAATTATGCTCTACATTTAAAATAATATGAAACTGTAATTTTACCATCATATTTTAAAAAAAAAAATTTCTCTGACTTTAATAAAATAATTTTGTTTTATAATCCGCATTAGAAGTACCATTCAAAAAAAAAATTTTTAAATATACTTCACTTTTAAAATTTTAAGAGTAATATTTTTTTTTCATTTTCACTTCTCTATTAAGAGCTTAATAACTTAAATTCATGTAATCTTATTTTAAGCAAGAGAACTTAGTTATCTATTTTTATTCGGTGTTTTTTTTTTTCTTTTTTTTTTGCACATCAACAATCACTTCATTATACGGATTATAAGAATTAAACAAAGATAAAACCAAAAAATTTTTGGTTTAATTGGCACTTAAAACTGCTTTCCCTAATTTAAAAATTTATCGATTGTCGGCAAAATTTTATCTTATGTATTATAATGATGATTTTGACAAGATATTTAAAAAAAGATAAATAATTAATAATAATCATATGACACTTAAAACTTAAAAAAAAAACATAATGAATTACCAAATTAACATAATACAAGAAAAAAAATTTTTTTGTTTTAAAAAATGAACACTTTTCAACTTAATACATAAAAATTATTAAAAAACAACGTTAGCAATAATTTTAAAAATAACGTAAAAGACAAAACAAAGGAAAATTTAACAAAAAAAAAAAATTCTTCTAAATAAAAAACCCGAATACAAATTCATTGGACGAATTCTAATTTTTTTTCTTTTAAATAGGAGCTGCAAAAATCTTCTTTTTTTAAATTTTCACAATATAAAAACAAGTAATGAATTAATTTACATGTGTGTATGTTTTTTCTTTCTTTTTTTTCCAAAATCATATTTCATAAAATGTGTTGGTTTATTTATTTAAAAGGAAAAAGAATAATATTTACCAATGAACACGTCTTTTAGACAAAATTTTCATTATGTTATCGATAACATCAGTACTGCTTGCTGTTCCACCCAAATCTGTATTTAAAAATAAAATAAAAACATTAAAACATAAAAAAGGATAAACGAATGAATAAACCAAATAAATAACATGAAAAATGTTTTTTTTTTTTTTTCATTACGTATACACGTATTTTTTTATTTTTTAATTTAATGGAAGAGAAATGAAGCTGAAATTAAAATTTAACAATTTTTTTTTTACAATTTTCTATTTCCTTTCTCTTCCTCTTTGTTTTTTTTTCTTGTGATATACATACCGGCTGTATGAATTCGATCTTGGACCAAAGTCTGATAAATTGCATCAGAAATTAATTTAGCGTGTGATTTGTGTCCTAGATGATTTAACATATCAACGCTAGCATTCAACATTGCAACTGGATTTGCAATATTTTTACCAGCAATTGCTGTACCGGTATTACGTGTTCCTGGTTCGAACATTGCGTACTTGTTTTCAATATAATGATTTAATATGTAGAAAAAAAACATGAAAAATAAAGAAAAAAAACCAGATTAAATGAAATTTAAATAAATAACATATTAAATACTTTTCTGGTGAATTTACAATATTTCAATGGGAAATGAAAATGAAAAAAAAAATGAAGAAATTTGCAAAAATTAAAGAGAAGTTTATTAAAAAGAATTCATTTAAACTTTAATTACTGTAAATTAAAAGAATAAAGAGAATTTTTAAAGTAAAAATTACACTTCCATATGTAGGTTTAATTAGAGTAATTATCATACAAATGTGCAATGGTAGTAATGTTCTGAAATTCTAAAGCATGTTAATGCATCTTAAAGTTGCAATTTAGAAAATTTTTAAGTATAAAATTACTGACTAGCATACATCACTAAAGTGTAAAAATATTATTTCAAGAATTTCCACAACAATAAAAATATCAAATAATTCTATACGTACGAAATGATAACCTATTGAATAAAGCAGAATATGTATTCTTCAAAATAGATTATTTTTGAAAAAAGAACTATTTTTAATTTTACAATTTATTTGAAAAAATACATCAATTATTCTTCAAAATAGGTACATAAATTTTGAAATAATTCTTGATTTTTAAATACAATTTAAGAATGAAAATTTTATTTGTTGAAAGACGCATTTTTAAAAACTACGTTATAACGTTTTTTTTTCATTGCATTTTAAAATCACTCACTTTTGAAAAAAAGTAAAGAGAACCTTTCACCTTTTCTAATAACTCGTATATTCTTTTTTATGTCAGCCACAATTTAAGAATTCTTAAAAAAGGCTCGTAGTTTTCAAAATTCTATTTCGCTTACGAGGAAAGTTATTTACTTAAAATTAATACTAATCTAGTCAGCATATCGTTATTTTTCTAGAAAGTTATTTGATACTATTGTAGTTTTATTTCATTTTCAAAACAAAATTCCCTGTGAAAACGACAACCATTATCGTAATTATCATTCACTCAGTTTTGTTAAGCAAAACTCTTTTTTTTAAGTCTCCTACGACATCTCACTGGAATTATAATCAAAAACTATTTATCCAGAATAAAAAATTTGTAGTTGTTCTTTCAATAAAAGTTTTTATCACGTGAAAATAACACTTTATTTTAAAATTCTATTTCGCAATTATCTTTAAAAAAAAAAATTGTGTATAAAATATAAAATTTTACACTTACATGATCTCCATAATTTATACCAGAAAGTAAGCCAGCTCCTCCAATAAGACCGCAAATAACATTTGAAACAATTGTTCCATATAAGTTTGTCATATTCATTACATCAAACTTAAAAAAAATAACAATAATAAAATAAACTATGAAATTTTTATACTGCAATAACTATACATATTTACTTTTTTTATATGTCGTTAAATAAAAGCTTCTTAAAAACCATTTTATTTTTATTTTTTTTAACAAAAAATAACATTATTATTACACATACCTGATGTGGATTCGAAACAAGTTGCATACAACAATTATCAATAATCATGTTATTATGTTGCAATTCTGGATAATCTCTTGCAACACGATTTGATACTTCCAAGAACAAACCATCAGACAGTTTCATAATATTTGCTTTATGTACAGTTGTTACTTTTTTTCTATTATTATTTCTTGCATATTCGAATGCATAACGTGCAACACGTTCAGCATTTTCAATTGTTACAATTTTCATACTTTCGACAACACCTTTAACACTTTCATGTTCTAACATTGCATATTCACCATCAGTATTTTGTCTAACAATTACAATATCAATATTATCATGACGTGCTGGTAAACCAGGAAAATTTTTACAATGTAATACATTTACAAATAAATCCAATTCATTACGTAACGCAACATTTCTTGATATTGTTTCAACACCTTCAGATTTTGTTTCAATATTACCCTTAATTGCAACACCATTACGTTTAATTGACATTAATGCATATTCTAAATCTTCATTGCCTTCTGTTGATGGATTAATATCAATAACTTCAAAATCAATTGGTGCACCAGTATATTGAAATATATCACGAACATATTTCATTAATTCTGGACCAATACCACCGCCTGGTAACATTGTTACAGCATGTCGTCCACCATATTGTGCTTTTGGTATATCAGTTATCTGAATTTTTGAAAAATTTCATATTTTTATTTTTTATTTGAATTACTGGTAAATAATATAAGAAAATTTTTAATAATTTTTTAATAAATTTCATTTTATATTCTCTACTACATTTATATGATACATAATATCAAAAAATATATAGACAGAAAGAATTCTTATGTAGTATAAAAATGTCTCATACAAAAATTTTTGTTCTGGGGTTCCAACATTGGAACCCCATTAGTGAAATAGCTTTGAATGTACATCAGCATATTTCAGTTTTGTTAAAAAAGCTTTTACTTCTACATAGAAATACATATGTACATGCGAATACGACAATTACCTTGTTTATGCACAAAAATTAAAACGTATTAACGATAAAACGTTTTGAACATCGTTTTGAGATAATACATTTTAATTGGTGTTTATGCGTAGTACAACATTTCATTCTCACTTAAAACGTTTTGAGTAATAAACTAATACTACTCTAAAAGTTCATATTGATGTTTAGTATGTTACCAACACTATTTTGAAAGTTCAAATATGACAATTCACTTAAAACGAAGAAAGTGTACATGCACATTTTAAAAACGCATTGAAATGTTAAATTCGGATTTTATAGTGTATTCACTCAAAACGAAATAAAGTTTCAATGCGTTTTAAAATTTGGTTTATGCATCCGTATTTAGTCAAAACGGCATGAGTTAATGCGAATTAAAGCTTCGCATAAACAAGGTAATTGATGGTGTCGGTGTGACTCATTTTATTCACATATGTTTCACCATTTGAAATTTTTTTTATATTCTATTTAACACACAAGAGTAAAATTTTTTTTTTATTTTTCATACATCTTGATCATGTTAAAAACAAAACTTAAATTTCAAAGCGCTTTAAAGCATAGTTAAAAAAGCTTTCACTTCCTTCCTTCTCTTACCGTACTGTTCTATAGTCTAATTTAATAATTACAATTTTTAGTCGATACTACATAAGACTTCTTTCTGTCTATATATTTTTTGATAATATGTAATTATAAACAAATAAACATTAGATAACACAGATAAAGGTTACAGATGTACCATAAAGAAAAAAATTTTGTGATCACAAACAACACAAATAATACAACGACATTTTTGAATAAAGAGCATAAATTATACAATATAGGTTTAATGTAGTGGTTCAATTCAAATTTTTAAATTTTTCATTTCTGTATGTTTGCAAAAATATGATATGATGAGGAGCTTATTTGGCTTCGAATAAGCTCATGAGATGAAAGAGAGTGCAAGAGAAGAGATGTGAAAAGAAGAAGCATTTAAAGGAAATTAAAGAATTAAAGAACTACAAGTCCATAATTTCGAAAACTATTCACAGAAGGTGCAACTTTAAAGTTGTTCATTACTGAATTGAAAAAAATAGGTAGGTGGGCAGTTCCACAAAATTTCGACCAAAAAATATCGAATTTGAGAATCGATGTCTTCCGATTTACTTGAAATTTTATGAGAAGGTGTGCCTCTGGTCCAGTATCACATACGTAAAATGTTTTTAAGAAAAATCACATTTCTTTGGAATTATGGGGTTATGAAATTTTTGTTTTTGTGCAAAATGCATATTTTTAAAAAATCGTAGAAATCTTAAATATTATCGTAGAGCGATAATATATAGCTCATTTTAAAGGGGAGAGTTTATTCAATCATATAAAAATACTTCCAAAAAATGATTTTTCAAAAAGGACAAGGACGATAAAAGGATCCTTTATCCTTGAATATCCTGAAATGCTAACTCTCAATTTTGCTCATTTTTTTAAATGTTTTGTATAATATTATTAGCAACATCGTGTAAGAATCTTAAAATGGGAAGAAGCTGGGTTCAGGTGGGAGAATTTTTCAAAGAATAACATGTCTATTTTTCTCATAAAAAATCAATTGATTTTCATACAAATGAAAATTTTATACTAATTTTTTTGCTATTGTCTACAGCAGGTATTTAAACAGCTTCAAGATTTTTTATATTTGACTGGTGGTGAAGGCGTTATAATTATGAAATAACCTTGCATGGAATTTTTGTTTGCAAAGGTAGTGGATAACGTCATAGATTCGTCAAAAGAGGCTGGTTTTCTTAACCAATAAAAAGAAAGTAGCAAAACTGATAAGTAGCAAAAATTTTGTTTCTAATACTGTTCTTCATCGTGATATCGTAAATAATTCAACACTAGATACACCAAAAATTGATATATACCTATCTCTACCAGCTTCAATAATATTAATTTTAAGGAAAAAAGTGGTCGGTTTGCGTGGTATTCTCCATATACCAATGTATTTTCAAACAGCCCTTAAATGACAAATTTTGTATATATTCGTAAATTATATTACCTACATAAAATTTGTAAAATATTTTTAAAAAAATGTAAAGTTAAATAAAAAAAAGATATTATTGTTACCTAATAACAACAAAGTAGAAATTATACATATCAGTGTAAATTCTATAAATTGAACTAATTTAAACCGGCCTTGTTAAAATTTTAGAAGAGTTAAAAATATTAGATAGAAATCAATTTACACTTTCAACACTAGTTTAAACAAAAATACCAAATAATTTTGTAATATAATTCATTTGTATTATTAAAAACAAAATTACAAAATTGATTATGACGATTATAAAATGAATTTTTTATTGCAAAAATCAGTGATTGAAATTAGGTAACATATTTAACTTGTTTTTATTTCATTCTATGTATTTCATAAAGTAAAAATCACAAAAAACCCCCTTGCAAAATTACAGAAACTGAAATTACAGAACATTTTTAGCTAATGTTAGAAATTTAGGTGTTGAAAATGAAGAGGTTCAAATTACCGAGCTTACAAATACAATTCATATTTTATTCCATATTGATCATTATTCATTGAACAAATATTTCTTCTGTCTTTGTCTATCTTTAAAAAGACGATATATGTACATTTATAATTTGTATCTAAGCGCACGATAGTACACGGCCAAGTTTAATATACAGGCCGTATGCACGTCGTACACTATTACAGCTAAACAGATAAAATTGTATCCACGTAATAATATATCTTTTCCCGCGTACTATGCCAAATTTCATGTCTATAGCTTTAATAGGTCTTGAGATATCGACCATAGAAAATAGCTAATTTTGGCACTGATTCATTTACCGGTAATCAAAGCCTCTAGGGTACTTTTAATAACCCTAGAACCATGAGACTTGGCACGTAGATAGTGTTTTACACATAGATAAGGAAAAAATTAAGAAATCGGTCAAATATGAATTAGACAAGTAAATATTTCTATAATTCTTAAAATAATTGTGCATTTCATATTATTTCTCTATCATTTATAACTCTGAATTTAGCATTTGCCATAGCTTGCTTTAATAAAAAATTAAAAAAGTCATATTTTATAATTAATTTTATATAGACACATAAAACATATACTATTCGATATTACTGTTTTAAAAAATAGCAGTGCTTAGGAAAAATTTTTACCTCATGAAAATGTCATATAAGTGTATGGAAATTCACATAATTTGTAAAGTTTCTTTCTTATTACAATATTGTATGTGTACAAAGATGTCCTTTTCAATTACCTCTCATTCTAATTTATGAATAAAAAGTTCATATTTTTTTCGAAAGGTACTGTATACAAACACACTTTGCATGTTTATTGATTAAAAACACAACATATTTACAATTGTGGCCATGTATTATATTTCAAACAGCATGGCAATAAACAAAAAGGCTGTTGTTCTTAAGCGACAAAAAAAATTCAAAACCACAAATATCGAAAAAAAAGACTATAAATGTACCAACCAAACCAATGGAAATCCAGTACCTACTATACATATATCAATCAATTAATTCAACAAAAATAGTTGAAATCAAACCAAAAACATAAATGTGAAAATGGGACCAAGTTCTTAATCGTTAACTGTTGGGCTAGCAAAAGTAATGAAATCTGCATTAATGCCAAGTTCGAAGAACTTTTTCACATACAAAATTTCAATGCAAAACTTATTAATAATTATGAACTTGAACTCTTTTCTAGGCGATCCTCAAACAGCCCGTCAAAAACGAATTTTCTATATAAATTATTTTACATATTTAAAAAAAAATTAAAGTGAAAAAAAAAAAAATAAGCAAAATTATTAAAAAACAAAAAAACATTTATGCAATTACAATTCATATTTATCAATATTGATCTTCTGTCTTTGTCTATCTTAAAATAAGCGATATGCATTTATAATTTGTATTATTCTTTTTGAACATTTTCTTCACTCTTACAAACTTCTGCTGTCTACTTCGAAAATAAACAAAACAACTGATTCATATTAAAAAATTCAAATAAAACCGGAAAAAATTTAAATTTAATTCGAAAGTTTCAAAAGCTATATGTTTATTGCTAAGCTATTTATTGCTTTTTCGAAGCCAAATATTGATGTGTTTGCATGTTCTGGATTTTTGAAAGATTTTTGTATAATTTATGCTTATTGTCCTGAATCATTTTCAAAAAAAACTAAAATGTTCGATGCTTTTTAAAGATCACTCGATTATTTTTGTTTACAGCGAACGAATTTTTTATATTTCTAATATTTTATATTCAACTCTTTTTCTCTTATTATACTTTTGTGAAACAATAGAAATAAAATGAAAAAGTTCTAGTTTTACTCGAAGCTCTATTATAAAAGTACAAAAGTGGAAGCTGTGGCGTTTTTCATAAACGTAATGAGACTTCTGTAACCTTTTCTGTCATAGTAGCGATATAACGAAGAATATAATAGAAAAATGTGTATACATTTGTGATAATTTCTATTTTATTATTATAAATTATATCAAAAACTAGGCACATACTCTTAAATTAATAATAAATTATAATACATATTAAATTTATAACCCTGAGTAAATGCTTAAAGCATATCTCTTCGTGCTTTTTTTATAATGCACAAGCACTATATGATTTATATTTATGGACCTACTGTTCCTAAAAATTATTAAACTGAAATATTATATGTACGCACATGTCATCTATAATGAAATAATTATTTTTTTACTTAACTGCAACTGTTTTTATTATTTTTTAATTAATTTAGTAGATGGAACAACATATAATTTTCAATTAACAGTTAATTAACAACAACGGAAATTGCAAAATGTATTAAAAGAAAGTTTGTATTTTTAAAATTTAAAATATGTTACGTGTGTTATTTAAAGTAGAAATTTTATAAATTTAAATTTTTATTTTATTTATTAACTAATTTTTTTTTTATTTTTTATTTTAAACAAAATATGAAAGCACATTAAAATCGAATTAATATTTCATCCAAAATTTGTGCACACATAATAAACATTACATAATATGTATTCTCAATACGCCTCTGTATATTAAGAGAAACCACAAAAAATAAATTTACATGAATTATATACAAAAAAAAAGAATGATTATTACAGTTTGCTTTAACCCTAGGATTGCCTGATCGTATACAAATGTATACACTCGGACTTTGAGCCTTAATTTAAATATGATCTCTTTGACCTAGGACCTTGAAAATTGGGGTATATAGTGAGAACTCTCTAATGGAGGAATTAGTGAAGTTTCAAAGTCCTATGTAGCTCAAAATCGGTAGGACAAAATATCCTTTTTTTGCAAAAACACAAAATTGGCCGTGCGTATACAAATGTATCTATACCATATATTTTATATGGAAATTTTCAAAAAGATGTATCTCAGCATCCCGTAGACCAAAAACCGAATTTCTTTGACCTAATTATTTGTTGAAGTGTCCTCTTTGATTACCCCGTGCGATTTTTTTGTACTGTTCTTATTTTTTGAGATAAAGGGCAACAAAGTTAAAGAGACGAAAAATGTCCATACATTTTTCAGACCAAACATAAATTTGACCTAAATTTCAACTTCAAATATCTGTATCTCAGCATTTCGTAAACTGAAAGCTAATATTTTTATACTAAAACATTTATCAAGTGTTCTCTTTAGTATTGTCCTTTACAGTATTGTTGTACTTTTTTTAGTTTTCAAGATAAAATACAAAATAACATCAAAAACGTGAATGTTTCATACATTCTTCTACATTCATAAAGGCAAACATATAGTTTTGACTTTGAAGATCTATATCTCAGCATTCTCTGAACCAAAAACCAATATTTTTGGATTAAAATATTTGTTGAAGTATTGCTATTGAGCTATCTTGTACAGTAATTCTGTAAGTACCATAATTTTCGACCAAAAGGACAAAATACGCGAAAAATCATGAAGAATTTTAACATTTTTAACCTTATTTTCCATTTTATTTCGAAAAATAGAAAAAATATAGAACTTAAATAGAAATAACACTAAGAACACTTCAATAAAGATTTTAATATAAAAATAATAGGTTTTGGTTCACGGGATGCTGAGATACAGACCTTCAAAGTCAAATTTAGATCTTAATTATGTTTAAATTTGTAAATCGACCATTCCACGCGGACTGTAACATCAAACCTAAAAATTTTTTTTCGATAAATTTAGAATAAATAGGGTAAATAGTTTTCAAGGTAGTTTACTTCACTACTATAATATTCTTTTATTACGAAGACTTGTTTTTTTAAAAAAATCAGGTACATAAACATAACACACACATCACACCTACCCTTAATATGTTTAGATGTAGTATTTTTGAGTTGAAATCAATAGTTACCAAATGCATTTTATGACAAATAGTATTGCGTTGTTTTATCTTTATAACGTGTATTATCAAAAAGAAATACTAATAAACTATTTTTAAAAAAAATAATTTCAGTTTTTAATTTTATTATTTTCTTCTTATTTTATAAAATCAATTTGGTATTTTTCAATTGTCCCGTCCATCATGTCCGTCCGTCATACGCACCTGGCAAACATAATTTGTTATATCTTAGGTTTCGCGAGTTAGAAAAATAAGAAATTTCTGTCGTAGTTTGCTAAGACTACCACCTAAAAATTTATCATAAAACAGGAGGTGTGAAGTAATATACTTCGAAGAAAAATAATGTTGAATTTATGACTGGAAATACCAGTGTCCGTCATAGTTACTTATCGCCTTATAAAATTAAAACTAGAATTCTTGGAAAACATCTTCCTTTTCGGTTTAGTAGGTTGTTCGGTGGATCATTAGTTTTCTACATTTAACAACAATATATTTGAACTATATGAGCGTAAAAGCAAAATGATTAAAAACAGTTTGCTTCAATGTCCCGTCCGTCATGCTTGGAATGGTCGAAATGTATGAAAATTTAAAGTTTTTCACCCTGTTTTGCACTTTATCTCGAAAAGTAAAAATAAATCAAAGAAAACGATACACGGCAATTTTAAAGAAGACACTTCAAAAAATATGTAAGTCGAGGAATTACGGTTTTTGGTCCACGGGATGCTGAGATACATCTTTTTGAAAAAAAAATTTCAAAATTTCCATATAAAATGTAAGGTATACATTTGTATACGCACGGCTAAAAGTTTGACAATGGGGTTAAAATAATTTAAAAATATATATATGTCGTGTAATAATTGTAGTAACTGAAAAACATGAAAACGACATTCATTTCGGCCGGGAATCGAACCACGGGCCTTTACCTTTCCGGGGTAATGCTCAAACCATTGAGCTACCGAATGCCATGTCGCTTGCTGTTCTCAGTTACCACCTAATCATTGATGAAGAGTACCCAAACCTTCTGCATAATGAATTTAAAAATCAACTACCTTAAAAAATGAAAAATACACAATGATTTTCCTTATCACAAATAAAATTTACATTAATCCTGCATATGTATTCATAATTTAAAATTAAAGATTTCTTAGAAATAAAGCTAAAATATTTAAAAAATATAAAATGACTTTCTCCTTATATCATCTCTATTTGAGACAATTTTTTTAAAATAATTAATGCACAATTAACAATTCTTGATATCTAACATAAACTCAACAATTCTATCTAAATGTATATGTACTTATATATTTTTTTTTAATTTAAAAATTACTGTCTTACCCAATTATAAAGTTCACTGATGCTCTAACCAATGTTTATATGTACATATTTGAAAACAAACACAACCCAATTAAAATTGAAGAAATTTTATATAGGTAATTCGTGAAAAATATGCAATTTTATTTGAATTTCTCAAGGTCGTGTAATTACAGTCGCAAATTAAAAATGTTTTTCACTCAATAATTACTATTTTTTATAATTCTTTTACCCAAAAAAGCAAATAAATTTTGTCTTAAAGTAGTGGGTAACAGAAAAAATATACAGCGATTGTGAATATATGTACATAAATTTCACTATGAAATTTTATCAAATCATTCACTTATATTTTTAAGTTGTAAGTTGGTAAGTATACACGACAGAAGACTTTGGTTTAAACATACTAAAAAGTATGTAGACTCTGGAGATCATGAAGACCTTCGACTTACTACATAAGTAATTTTAGGTCTCTTGAGTGTTTACACAAGATCTCATGATATCCAGACATCATTTTTTGATATCAGGAAATCGAACTCTAATGTCGTGTATAAATTTACTATAAGTAACAATTGACTTCAATATGTATAACGCATACTTTAAGAAACTATCAATTAAATTTTTATGAATTTCAATTTCAATTCTTTTGTATCTACAACATATATGCTATGTGAAGTTATATTTTAAATTTAAAATTATTTCCAAATTCATTGCTGGTGAAAACTCTATAAGTCTACAAAAGGTTTTGAAAACTTAGCAAATCTTTCACGTAGTGACTCCCTTTGAGAAATTTCAAACACAATTGAAAAAAAAATAAAGAATGGTAATGCGTAACCCAATAGTGAAACGTAATGATAAAATTAGCAAAATAAGAAATCATCAGCATAAAATTTTCTCATAGAAACAAATAATTTCATATTTATTTTGTTTTCGATGATGCTAAATGCTCGTAGATTACTACGTATTAATTGCCTCGTAGTTCTTATAACATAAACATAACACCAGCTCTAAGCTAGGCTAGGTACATCTCTTTAGTCTTAGGTGATTAGACATATTACTATGTATGTGGGTACTCTACAATTAACTTACCCCAACTGTCTTCTTCTGCAAAGGCATTTTCTTATGAGCAACTTCCTCAGTTTTCTCCTTTGTAACAAGAAGTGGATATCCCTAAAAAAAATCAAAATGTAATAAACATTCATAACAGACAATTATGTAATTCATTTTTTTCCCAATAGAAACGTTATACATAACAAAAATATCACGTATTTAAACTTACCCTGGTTAACATAGGTGGTTGAAATTGTAAGAGTCTTGTCAATTTTAATGCCATTTTGTTTCTTTTTTTCAATTAATTCACACAAATAATTGAAATATGTATTAGTTTTTTTATAAAATAAAAATAATGAAGATGAACCCAACTACGATCAAAAGAAGAGGACGACAGTTGAAATGTGAGGTTAGATTCGTCTTTTGGAACAGCCAGTGCTGTCAGCTCACTGCAATTGCAGTAGATCTACTGCATTTTCGTCGCTAAAAAATTTAAGTACGGACTTACCAAATTCTACTACTATTTTTACTTTTAAAAGATATAATTCAAGAATCCGATTTTTTAAATTGAACTATACAAAAACTCATATCTTGTGATATTATATACTATAAATAACTGAAAACATTTAAAATTCAGATCATTATTCAAACAAAAGATAATAATATTCAAATTTTCCTTATAACAAAGTATTTTTCCTCTAGAGAGTTCTTTATAAATTCACGAAATTTTCACTTTTCATAAATAGTTTGGATGATTTTTCTCATATTGCAATACTAAACTACTAGCCCAGTTTTTAATCACCTCTAGTAGTGAACATTTTTATAAAACGTTTTTCTCTACTACTATCTACTACTTTCTTACTATTGAATTCAGTACGCTTGAAGACCTTAAGGGTGACAGCACTGGGACCAGCTGATAAGAAAATTCGATGTTTTTCTAAATCTTTCAATTTTCGATATTTTGGTTGATAAAATAAAACACTTAACACTAGTGATGTTACTTTACTACTATCGGAGTAGATCTACTTGATTTTTTTTTAAATTTTGATTCTACAATCTACTCCCTTTACACTACATTTTGGTTTTATCATAATCATAATCATCTTGAACTATAGTCAAAAAACGTCATATTTTTACTTTTATTTTTTATTTTAATTTTTTTCCTTAAAAAAATATGAAAAGGAATTAATTTATTTTTGTTTATTGTATGTTAATGGAATATTAAATGAATTTAATTTTTGTTTTTTTGGTAAATTTATTATTTGTAAATCCGTTTCATTAGAATCTACTCATGTGATGCCACTCGAAAATTTCAAAGCTTTAAAAGCAAGCCAGTTTCTACGTGAAAAACAACCAAAAGTGCCAACAGCGGACCAAATTAAATTAAAAATACGATATTACATTTTTCAGATTTTTATAATAAAAAAATAAAATTCACTATGCTCTACATAAAAAAAATTAGGCTTCTTGAAATTAATTACAAATTTAAATAATAACAAAAATAAAATAAGTGAATTTCATTCAAAAAAATTCTTTCGCAGACCATATAATTTACAAAGTGTAAATGAGTTTCAAAATATTTCAGCAACTCTTTTGCTAGCATTATGTTATTAATTGTTTTGAATTTTAATTTGTTTCTAAATTTATTTTTGATTAAAGAAAATTCAGAAAATTTTCGTTCAGCAGAACTATAAGACAAGGAAAACCAAACAATAAACAAATTTACATAAATCTGCCATCTTATCATCTAAATTAATTTAAAGTTAGAAAATTTACAAAGTAAAATTTCCAAATGAAGAAAAATACCATTCGAAAATAAAAAGTATGTACTATGGAACCAAAACAAAAAGAACCAATTTTGGTTGGAAACTGGAAACTACCAAAAGTGGCATCACTTCCTATTTTAAGTATTAGGTATTCGCTTACCCACCTTTAAGTAGTCAAACAAATCAAATTGTATGAAAATATACATTGCAAATGATTTTTCAGGGCTTAGTAAACTAACCAGTCACAATTCACAAAACATGAAATTGAAATGAAGAAGAAAAATTTTAAACCAAAAAATTACGATTGAACGTTAAACTTCTAGTGCTGAAAAGTTATTCCACTAATCCTTAGAGGAAGTTTTGTAATTCATCAGAGAAATGTAAAGGAGAGGGAATTTTATGAAATTTAAAATTTCAATATAATTTTCATGTTATAAATATAAAATTTTCAAAAAAATTGAGTTTTCATAGATAATTGTTGTTACTTTCACTAGCAAGTATGAAAAGTAATCTAAACTTCTTATGAATATGTGAAAACTGTAGAATGTATCGTTTGCAAAATTTTATTAAAAAATCAAATAATCATGAAGAAAAAGCATAAAAATATACATTGGTGCTTTTTGTAATAAACAAAAAGGAAAGTTCTCGTAAGTTTAAAGCTCTATAATAGCTGTGGCCTGTGTTCCATTTGTCTTAAGTAACTGATAATTCTCACTGAAAACTAGCATTTCTAATACCTATTTTCAATTTACACTGTAATAAAAGCACATTTAAACCATGAATTTCAAATATTTGTCCCCTTTTTATTTTTTTCAAGTGCAAATATCTCGAAAATCGTGCATTTTTCGAAAAAAATAATTTAAACAAATCGATGCAAAATCAATTGAACTTTCATTTTCTGCAATAAAAAATGAGGGTTAATATCGAGCACTACTCGAGAAAAATAGGGTTAAAGTCAAAAAATGGATAAAAAATGACAATATTTTGGATTTGAGGCCTTATTACTTTTGAACGGTAAGAGGTTCAGAAGCATGTAAGATGTTGTTGGAAAGAAATAGGGGTCCTCTACAATTTTGCAAAAAAAAGGATGACCCTAGAGTGCCCTTGTGAAAAGTTATAGGATAAAACAAGGAAAAGGTACCAAAAATCTTTGCCCCCCTCTAACTCCGTAACGGCTGAGATTGCCCCACCCCCTCTGATACGATTTTTTGTTTGTCTCGCCGAGACTTATCCATAGTTTCCAGGTCGGACACCTTACCTGAATCACCCTGTATAAAAGAATAAAAACACTTGTTTTTTAATTTTCCACTTATTATATTTATTTTTTTATAAATTAAATTAATTAACAAAATTAATTAAATTCTTCTATTACAATTTAAACAGGGATGGATTGAGAAGTGGACTTTTATTATTGAAATCAATTCGACATTTACAATGTTTAATCCCAAGAATTTTGGCTTTTTAATTTCAAAAATGTCATATTTATCGATGATTCGATATTTATTTAAATTATGTAATAATTCCATGTTATCCATGTTCGTCGTATGATTATTATCAATAAGATAAGATGTTTAGATACATATATCGGATGATGGTTTTTTTATTTTTAGTATATGATAGATGTTCTTTGAATCTAATGCCCCCGCTCAAAAACACATGTTTTATTGGACACTGATGAGTTAGCCTATTTTCAAGAAGAAGATAAGTGATCTGAGCAAAACTTAAGTGATCATATCAGTTCCAATAAAGCACAGCTTAATAGGTGTGAAAAATCTAGAATCAAAGCCTCCGAGAGAGAATACTATACAAGTCCCTGAAGCAATGATAATGTTATTCTATAGTAAGTACTGTCTGATATTACTGCCTGTACTCTGTGGATAAACATAAATAAACCATTGTACCTTTATGAATTTATACACAATGCTTTAGTGTTAAACTTAATTGAATTTTAAGGTATTTCGAAGTGAGACTTCAAGAAAATTTTACAAAAATTCATGCGTTTACAATTCATAAAGGAAGAACGTAATGTTTTTCTAACAATATATACATATACTTACATACATACATATGTAATGCATGTATATAGCTTTAAAACAGGGTGTTCTGCATAAGGTATCCAAACTGAAAACCACAGATAGCTATCGGCGAGACAAACAAAAAGTTTTTGGAAAGGAAGGCAGGAAGGTATATCTTAATTAAACGGTTCGGTGGTACGGGGAGGAGAAGTTTTCAGGCCCTGCAGTAGTTAGGTCTTTAGAAGAAATGTAGATAACATATCGAATTTTCTTACAAGCCACAAAAGACTATGTAAAAGGCGAATTTTTTTCAAATCCTTTGATATCTTTCAATACATATTCATTATTAATATAATCAGACTCATCCATTTTTTCATATTCTTCTAACTAGAAGACTATTGGTTTATGGTGACTAAAATACGATATACATATGTGTGTATGAACTCTTGATTCTAGGCCGTATTATTATAGGTATATTATTATTATTTTTCTACATACAAATGTTGAATTCTCTTTTAACTCCTCCAAGGGCGAGATTTCCAAACTATCTATCAACTTTAGTCAATAGGGCCATTTCGTAATTTTTGTCCATACAAATTTTGAACACCCTTTCAACCTCATCAAGGTTTGATTCCAAAAATGTGCAAAATACATGTTTAGTTATTTATATAATATTTTAGAGCATTTCTGTATATATGTACATATATTTTTTTCGTACTACCGTGTCTAAAGAAGTTTCACTTTTATTTATTTAAAAAATTTTGGTTTTTTCTCAGAAAATTTAGATAACAATTGACAAAAATTTGATTTTGAAGTAGAGGAATAAATAGACACCCTTTGAAAAAGAATGAAGGTTCTCTGTATTTGTTTTAAACATGAGGTGACTGTTACTCCTCTTGCCATATACTTTATATATGTACATATCTCGACAAGACCCACATATCTGTTGCTTTCGGGCTGGATATCTTATACAGAACACCCTTTATTTCTTTTCACTTTTAAATCATAATTCCGGAACAGTTACAGATAGCGCAATCATACGGAAATGATAATAAAAAGCATCAAACCGGCAACGAAATACTTTTTATGCTTACAGTGGCTTCCAGAATAAAAACAATGCGACTATGCGAGTTTAAAAAATTTTGAAATGTCAGTTATTATAAATTAGTAAATCTATGATTGGTCGTCTAGTTTAATTCTACATCTAAAACCAAGAAATAAAAAATTCGTTACTTTGCGCTTTAGAGGGAATTTTCAAATTCTCTACCAATGACCTAGGAAATTTATTTAGAAAAGTGAAAACAAAAGAAAAAAAACAAATTTTTTGTTTTACCACTTTTCAAATTTTTATTAAAAATAACTATTTTAATAATAATTAACAATTAACATCTAGAAAACAAGTTTTCTTTTTTTTTCAAATTTTTTCATTTTGTAGCTTAATTTCATTCATCAGCATTCCAGCATTATAACTGTTTTTTCTTTATTCCCAAAAATTACCAGCAAATTTTGTTTTTCGTTTTAATTAAATTTCTTCTTTGTTATGCAAATTATATTAAAAAATTTTTTTTTCTTATTACATGTTTCGTACTTTATATGCATACATATATACAGGGTGTTTCACGGTTCGTGTGCCAAACTGAACATGGAGGTAGATCTCGCTGAGAAATGAAAAAAATTGTATGGGAGGGGCGGGGCGGATGTCTATTCTCAATGGTTACCGAGATATTCAAGGTCAAAGACAATTTTTTTCAAAAAGTAACCAGTTCCACTTTTTGCAACATATTTCAGAGCTCGCGCAATGTATAGAGCTAAATGAAAGTTATTTCTAAAGAGAACCTTCAGACCTTTGAAAATATGTCTTTTATAAAGTTGTATGTCAAATGGTTCAGAAGTTGTTGTAATTCAAAGTCAAAAGTCGAATATCACCCCACGCTCAATGGTACCGACAACGTCGAACATCACCGACACGTTCAATTAAATTCAATGAAACTACCATTGTTCTCGTTCAATGGCAACATCCATTCTGACGTTGTCGTTCAATTAGATCTATTTCTAATTTTGTCGTTCACATTGACGTTCGACGTTGACGGTACCATTGAGCGTGGGGTGTATCTCGAAAATTTGTCTTATTATTTGTCTACTTTGATGTGGTTTTTGTTTTATTTCATTATCTTTATCCGTTCAAAAGTTATGAACTATAACTTAAGAGCAGTTTCTTTAAAAATCGAATTTCCCTGTACGTTTACGACTTACGTACACAACACGAACACATTAACAACACTCTATTACAAATAAAATCGAAATCGAAATAATGAACGTGAACGATCAACGAAGTACGAAATGTGGAATGGAATCTTTCGAAAGATACAGTACTAGATTTCATATGAGAAAAATACTAAATTATTCGATTAATTTTTATGTAATTTTATTGGTTGACAGAAAAATGTTGTCTACGAATTTTAAAGAAACTACAACTATGGTTTACAACTTTTGAATACAACAAAATAAGAACCATATCAAAGTAGACAACATAAGCTTTTATTTAAACCAAAAAAATAAAAAAAGGCAAATTTTCGAGATATTCAACCTTGAACATAAAAATGACGATTTTTTTTTTAAATTTTTTAAATTTGAGTTACAATAACTTCTGAAACATTTGACATGTAAAAGATATTTTTTCAAAGGTCTAAAGGTTCTCTTTAGAAATAACTTTCATTTAGCTCTATACATTGCGCGAGCTCTGAAATATGTTGCAAAAAGTGGAACCGGTTACTTTTCAAAAAAAATTGTCTTTGACCTTGAATATCTCGGTAACCATTAAGAATAGACATCCGCCCCTCCCATACAATTTTTTTCATTTCTCATCGAGATTTACCACCATGTTCAGTTTGGCACACGATTCGTGAAACACCCTGTATATATGTATGTATATATAATTACATATACATACATATATAAAAATTTATTATTTTTATACGTTCTTTATATAATCGTTTTATTATTTTTGAATTTTTATCAGACTGCTTATATGAATTAGCGAATTTTTTACTTTTTTCTTCTTTTTCTTTTCTTTTATATTTAATATTTATTTATTAATTCTACAAAATATATTAAAGCGTACAAATATTTTTGTCGGATATTTTTTATTTGTTTTTTGTGTTTATTCTTTCGTCATCTTTTATATAAATATTTATTTTGTTCTACAATAGCACGATATAGTTTTTTTTTAGTTCCAATTTAATTTAATTTACGTTTTCATTTTTTTCTTAGTAAAATTAAATTCTTTTTAATTAAATTAACTGCATAATTTTTTACGATAAATTTTTCTCTCTAAATAAAAAAAAAATTACTCTAAAAAGTACATTTGAAAAATTTATATACAACAATAAAATTAATAAAAATTATGGTTTAAACAAAAATGAAAAGTACAATAATTGGAAATGTAATAATGCGTTCAATTCAAATAATCATAATAGGAAATTATAAAACAATTATCGACCATAGCTAGAGCATTTGAAAAACTCAAACTCTAGCACAGAACCAGAAAAAGAAAAAAATTATCTATGTTATATATTATCTTCTATTATATAATCTCGTCCAGACCTACATGACGTGTAGGTCGAAACCTAAATAGACTCTACGCAATCAGACTTTTGAAAATACGTACATGCGTTCATTAAAAAAAAATCTTCATTTTAAAATTTTAATTCTTTTCAAATAATATATACAACACATTAACGTATGCATGTTTAAAAAGGCAATCGATAATCATATTGAAAATCTGAAGTTTAATTGAGGTTCAAAAATTTAAACTAATATAACAGAAAAAATTTACAAAACACCCTATATAATGAGAAATTTTGATTTATATTTTTATTAATATAATTTTTTAATTAGAAAAAAAATAATTACTTTGATGACAAGTATGTATTTCTTTTTGTTAATTTTTCGATGATTTAATTGACGAAATATCTTTCTTTTTTTTTCAATTATACATCATAGGTTTTTTTTCTAAAGTTTAATAGGACATTTTTCTACAATTATTTTATATTTTATCGTGAACACACAGTGAAAATTACTGCCATTAAATTTTTTTTCTTTTGTTAAAAGTGAATTAATTGTTTGAAGAAAATCAAATATGTTAGGTAATCAGTCATTATTTATTATAATTAGAAAAAGGCAACATTTTACTTTATATATATATATATATATTTTAAATTATAGGATGTACTTTTCTTAATGTCACTTTTTTTTCTCGTAATATTGCTATAAAAAATGTTTTCTATCTACGATAGCTCATTTTGTTTTTGTTAAACCGTTCATAATACAACAAGAATACAAAATGATCCAAATTTTGAAAGATTTTTTACACACATACTTTTTTCTCACATTTTTATAAATTACAAAAAATTTAAAAAAAAAAAAATAAACGAAAAATGTTCTTAAATTTTCTTTTCAATAAAAAAACCAAAAATTCTTTTTGAGGTATATGGCAATCGATTTATGTTAAATAATTGTGATGGGATATATAGTACATTTTTTTTTTTGTTTTTCCTTCAACAAAATCTTTTTTTTTTGTTCTTTTTCTTGTTTAAATTTTAAATTATACAATATAAGATTTATAGGCAATTAAAATTATAAATTCTTAATCGAATATAAATTTTCTAGTATTTTTTAAAACCTTATCCAGATTTTGCTGAAAATGGACTTGATGATCCTACTGATGGTGGTGTTGGTGTAGCTGTACTTCTTATACCATCACCTTCACAAATGTATTTACCTAACGATAAAATAATTATTAATTTTTTTTCTCTTCAAATAAAATAATTACAAAATTGATGAAACTATATTTACCAGATACAAATCTTCTTTTCACCAATGATAATCTATAACCAGCACCAACTAATTCAAATTCAATTCCAGAAAGTGTTGTTCCTTCACAATTGAATTGTGCACTTAATGTTGATGGTGTTGATGGGCCACTACTAATTTCTAAACGTGCTCGTAAAGTTCCTACACCACCGCCATCCGAATGTTGTGAAATATCTGTGAAATTCCACACTAAACGATTGGATTCACCAAGCCTTTAAGGGAAAAAATTGTTTTTCCAAATTACAATTAAAAATAGAAGTCAATTTTTTTCTTCTTTTATTTTAAATAACTCACCAAGCAGAATGTGGTTTCGATTGAACATTTCTAACACCACCATCAACCGGAACTGATACAGTTACGTTTAATAATGGTGATGCTGATGCCATTGCATGACTATTATATTTATAATCAATTTTTAATGCTGTGTGTGTTGGTTCACATTTCCAGTAACTAACTAATTGGAATGGACATGATGATGCTCCTGGCTTTGATCTAACTTGATATTTTAATATATCAACATTAAAATATGATGCATTTGGATTTTGTTCAGATTGACGTCGTAATAAAGATGTTAATGCAGTCATATTAAATTCTATTAAGGTACTAAAGCTAGTTGATTGTAATTTATCACTTTGGAAATGAAATAAAATAGAAATTAATTGAAAAAAAAAACAATTTATCTATAAGAAAACAAAAATCTTCATAAAATGTATCTTACATTTGAACTAATTGTTTATTTGGTATTACATTCTCTAGATTCTGAACATTTTTTATTCGAAAACCTAATTTCGCTGGATTAGGATTATTTGTTAATACAGCAACAATACCAGCTGGAAATGATAACATCATATCACCAGACATTTTTACTTGGCAACGTGATTCATCGCTGCCCCTAAAATTAAAAAAAAAACAAATAATAACAAACTTTATGTCAACTTCTATCAGATTTTTATTTAAGAGTACCTAAAGTATGCATGAATAATCTCATGGAATGCAACTGCCAATGGAATTGTATCAGACATTCCGATTGTAAGTGGTGATGGTCCACGTGATGAACCGATACCAGCTGCCGTTCTAAATTCCATACTACCAACACTATCGGCACGTGATATTGATGATGGACTAATACGACCGGCACGTATAGCTGTTTCTGATCGTCTTGATGGTGGTCTCGGAATAGCAATACTGTTTGCTGAGGTTGGTGTAGGAATTTGTCTACTACTTGCTTTTGATAAATTAGCAGATGGTGGTGCAGACGCACTAATTTCACCGATTTCTGAGAAAATATCACCCAAATCTGCATACCTATTGCAATATAAAATAATTTTTTTTTTCAACACATTTTAAGTTTGAATGAAACTTTTGTTTTTGAAAAAAAAATTTTTGTAATCACCTCGAATTATTTGATACTGATAATGTTGGACTTTGTAATGGTGCATACGGATGAACAGTAGTTGGTGTTGATGCATTCGATGCACCAGGGCTTTGTTGCTGTGATAAACTATTCGATTGACTTCCCATACCATCACGTGATTGTAAATGTTGACTATGCTGTTGAAATAAATTTAATCCTAGTAAATCACTACTAGGTTTATCACCAATACTAATTTGTTGTGACATCGATTGTGATCTTTTCATATGATTTTCATGATTATCGATATTTGTTCCATGACGATTCTTTTTTTTTTTTTTAATTTTAATTTTAATTTTTTTTCATGATATATAAAATTTATTGTAATTTTCAAATAAAATCAACAAACCAATAACAGAAAGCAAATGGTAACAATTAAAGTTTGTTATGTGCGATTACATTAATAGTGAATAGCGAAAATAAACAGATGATAGATGCAGTTTTGATATATATTTATTTTATTTATTTATTATTATTATTTTTTTTTTTTTTCAAAAACAAAAAAAAAATTGTTAGATGTGTTTTATTTTAATCACAAGCAGACGAAAATGTATGAGAACATGAAAAAAAGAATGAAGACGAAAAAATTAAATTTTAAAATTAACAAATTTTCAAATGAACTTTTAATAAAAATATACAGCCATGTGCATTTGTATGAATATTTTGTGAAACTTTATTAGACTGTTATTTTAAAAATAAAAAGAATATATATTACTGTATAGAACATATAAAACTCTATAGAACATACAAAACTGTATAGAACATATAAAACTGTATAGAACAATGGTACTTATTAATAATTTTCCTAAGAAGTACCGTAATATTTTTGCTTTCTTGACATTTTTTGATGTGCGAAAATTAGCAGTATTCAGAGTTAAAAGTAAATATTTGAAGAAATCGGAATATTTTTTTAAAAATTGAATTTTACTATAAAGTGGGACTTATAGATCTAGAATTATCAATTCAGTACAAATTATAGCTCATATTAATTGTTCACTTCATTGAAGAAATGAGTAGAGGAAAACACTGTACTGAGGGAAAGCAATTGTTAAAAAAGCCGGAAAAAAAAATAAACAAAAAAAGAAAAACAATATCAACAGGAACATTATTACTGTAAAAAAAGATACGTTTCAGTCTTCAAGTCAGTTTTCACGATGTGCACTCATCTACTATAAGAAGACCTAAAAGAAGAACTTAAAAACTGTCTTATCAGGAAGTGGAAGTCGAAAATGGTCCAACTCAATTCTGGTGCTGCCTCTAGGCTCAAAAGGCCTTCAAGAAAATATCTGTTTAAAAAAAAAACAGTCTAATAAAATTTCAAAAAATATTCATAAAAATATGACACTGCTATTTTTTTTTGCACATGACTGTAAATATTTTTTTTTTCTAAATTGTAAGTTACAATAAGAAATTTAATAATGATGTTAAAATAAAATCATGCTTAATTATTAAAACAATCAGTACAACTTACAGATAAAATACCAATTGGTGATAATGATATATTTCCAACTGTTGCACGTAATTCATCAACACTTGCTGAAATTGGTGCTGAACCATTATTTAATGGTTTAATTTCAACATGAATTTTTCTATCGGGCTTATCATTATCTGAATCTGAATCTGAGCTTGAATAAAAGCTTCCTAAAATATTAAAAAAATAAAATTAAAAAAAACTCTGTTGTTATCTGATCTGAATTTCAAGTTATTTGATCATTAAAAATAAAATAAAATTTATTACCTTTATCACGAACTTCTTCCCATGCTGTCTCTTTTCGTGGTTGTATACTGTAACCATCTTCATCAACTTCTGGAGTTGCTGTTGGTGCGACACCGCTTGGAATTTGATTTATTGTGGTTGTAGCATTTGATGATTGTACAGGACTTGTTTCAGTTTTAGGTAGTTCATCTTTTTCCTCTCTGCAAAGAAAAAACAAAAAGTAGCTATATTGTCAATATTTGAATTTAAAATTGAAAAATAAAAGAAGAATAATATTTTCTTACACTACAACTTTCTCCTCTTTATTATTTGTCACATCAGAATCTTTCTTTTTCTTACTTTTCTTCGTTTTTGCTTTGTCTCGTCGGCTTCGTAAAATTCCTGAAACTATACAAGCAACAGCAAAAATTAATATAAATTTTAAAAATACTAACATATCGAATTAAAAAATAATGGACTGAATGAATTTTGAATTCTCTTGTCATTAAGAGAAGTATCTTAATATAACTTTTTACATTTAAAATCTTCAATATTCATTCAGTTATATGAAATTCGAATGGGTAAAATCCAATTCGGTATAATGAACAACACAACACATATAAATTTTCTTAATGAAAAAAATACAAAATAAAATTGCACAAAAGAAAACAAAAACCTTTTCAAAAAACCTACCTTTTTAAAAATACAAATTAAAATAAAATTTATATTAATAAATTTTTAATTTTTGGAAGAAAAAACAATAAAAAAATAGTTATATTATGAGCACCGCAACCCAACGAAAAGAAAAATTATATATTTTTTTTTCGCTTTTGCTTTTTTTTGTAGTCCTTTCTAACAAAACAACACATAAAAACAACAACAAATCATATATATATATATACATATATATTTGAAAAAACAGCAGTTACTCTCTAATGAAACGAGAAACAAAAATTAGAACAAAAGAATTTTTTTACAGCAAATTAAAATTAATAAATAATGATTAATGGTGTTTTCTCATCTTTGTAATTTTGTTTTTGTTTCGTTTATACATTTTTTTTTTTGGCTTTTAGAAAAGCGTTACTGTGTTTTACTACATTTTGTAATAATGCACTTTTTTTTAAAAATAATTTCAATCTACACAGATATCGATGTAAATAAAATTTTAAATATTAAAAAAAAAATTAATGAAAATAAAAATAATAAAAACATTTAAAGGTGTAATTTTAGATTAATTTTTATGTTCTTTGGAAGTGTTTTATGTATTTTTTAGAAATTTATTTATTTATTATTTTTTGAAACAAAAATTAACTTCCCGCCCACTCTTTCGAGGGTTTTTGGGGATTGGAATTGATTTTTTTATACTTATAATATTTAGGAGAAACAAAATAATCAAAAACATTTAATTAAATTTTATTGTTAATTTTTTTTTTTTTTTAATAAATTAAAGTGAAAGGAAAAATAGAAAATTTCATTCGTATATACTTATTGTGGAGAAAAAAAGCTAAAATGATATTGTATGTACAAAAAATACAACATTTAAAATTTCATGAAAAAAAAAAAAAAAAAAAAAAAAAAACAGAATATTACACTTAAACACTTAAAAAACGAAAAACAAACAAAATTAAATGAAAGTTGAAAAATCAAAAAAAAAAAAAAAACAGATGATTTAAATTGAGATTTTTTAGTGATCTTTTTTTTATTTACCTATGTGCGTTCAATGTGTTGTGTTTTTTGTGTTGTTGAGATTTTGAAATAAGAAAAAAGTAAAAAACATTTTCTTTAGAATAACTTTCTTTGAAATTATTGATTTTATTTAAATTGAACTTCAATTTCAATTTTAAATTTTATCGATTTATAAATTATTTGCTTATACATATGTATATAGTTTCATAATTTACAGACTAAAAATTCAAAAGAAACATTAAATTTTAGATCATTTTCTGCCAACTTTCTAAAGAAAATGTTTTAATAATTGAAAATATGAAATGTTATTGTTTTTCAAATTAGTTTTAAAGCAATTCTACAATAAAAGCCAATAAGAACTTAAAATTGTTGAAAAATTCAAGAAAAAAAAATATATTTTTTTATATTCAAAAAGGAAAAAAAAAGCATAAAAAAATCTTAACTTATTATTATTAACACAGAAAATTTTGTTTAAAAAATTTTGAAAATTTTTATGTTTTTGCCTACAATAATTAAAATCAAATCAAAATTGAAGAAAATGATAGAAAATAAAAACAGAATATAAAATTAAATTAATTTAAATAAAATGAAATTTATTTTGCAAAACAAAAATTACATTTTGATCCTCTTAATAAAGGATTCCTTCCAATTTGTAAATTACTATTTTGATTTGATGTTTGATCACTAGGACTTGTTGGAGCTGATAATGCTTCAATTGAAGGTGTATCACGACTTTCACGACTTCCTGTGAAAATAATGTTGAACCATTTTTGTTTTTGGTGTTTTTTTTAATGGATTTTATTTAATAGAATAGTTTTATCTGTTGTTTCTTTCAATAGACAAAGTAGAAAATAGGATTTTATAGGAAATAAATTTAACAAAATAAGATAAAAAAAAATAATTTTTTTTTTTTAAAAAAGAAAGTGAAGTTGGATGATTCTTTTTTTTTTTCAGACACTTTTCATGTAGTGTAAATTTCGTATTTAATAAAATAATATTTAAATGAAGCATATGAAATGATTGATTTTTCAAAAATATTTGTTTTCTGAAATTTTTTTCCTGAAATCTACTGAAAACATTCTGTTAAAAATCAAATGTGCTGAGCTCATACTGAAAAGAAGAAGTGTTATGTTAAAATTCAAACCGAACGAAAAATATAAATTGCTTGAACGAAATCTCATTGCAAATTATTATTATTTCTATGCCGAATTCAATGTCATGTGGCTTCAATTTTAAAACACAATTTTCATTATGAAAAATCAATAATTTCATAAATTTCGTATCTTTTTGTTTTATTATTTGAAACTTGTAGAATATTTTTAAAAAATATTTTATGTAAATATGAGCTTTCACAAAAAAAGCTACACAATTGTTAAATTTTAAACACAAAAAGCAAAAAAAAATATTACACAAAGTTTTATGAAGCATTTCGCTGTAATAAGACAAAAAAAAATTGTATGTTTATTATACATTTTTAGTATTCATTTGACGAAAAAACAGACAAATAGAAGTAAAGAAGTTATTATTGTAAAAATTAAAATTAAAATAAAGTTAGAATAAAAAATTATTTTAAAAAATAATAATAAAAAAGTAGAAAGTAAATTATTTCATGATTTTTTATGAGAATTTAATTTTATGATTGATGGATGATTATTGATGATATATTTTTCCATTTCAATATTTTTTAAGTCGACAAAAAAGAATTTCATTTCATTAATACACACACATTTTTCGTGATAATTAAAATTTCTAATTATTCTTCTTTTTTCACGAAAGAAATGGAAAAAAATTATACATCATGATTTTTTTTTCTTTGCTTAAAAAATGATGAGATGTTTTTTTTTTAAATTCGAGATTATTTATATCTACTTTAAAAAGATTGAAAAAAAAAGAGTACTTTTATGTCACATTTTTCATGTTAATCATACCCTGGGAATTAGACATGAAGAGATTTAGAAGGGAAGTAGTGCGGCGGGAAGATTTTTGTTGCTGTTGCTGTTGTTGTTGCTGTTGCTGCTGCGTTGCCTGCCCTTGTTCTAATAAATTATTATTTACACGTTTTACTATATAATGATATTTTATTTTATTTTAAAATATTGTTTTTATTCTCTTGTTCTTCTTGAAATTTTTAATTTTCCTTTTTTTAAATATTTAGAGGGAAAAAATTTATACCACACAAATACCAAAAGAAAAACAAATAGCCAAATTAAAAAAAAAAAAGTAGGTACATAATAAAGGAAAGTAATTTTACAATTTTAAAAACACAAAAAAGATAACTCCAAATTATTAAAGAAAAGCAAATCACTCAAAATTTAATTAAATTCTAGGAATTATGTCCTGTTTTATTGGATGTTAATACAGAAAATTTGGAAATATCTAAAGAGGAATATTTCCATATGAACTTTTAGTTCAAAATTTAAAAAAGGTGTAGTGAATTTTCATGAAGAAAAAAGAAAATTTACAGTCTATTAAAAAAAAAAAAATAAAGCTATGACTGTTAGTTATGTTTGATATTTATGATTTGCTTTTCATTTTGTGTAAAAAAATTAATTCCCTACCAAAAATATTAAATTATAAAAATAAATAATAAATTAGTTTTATATAATAAAATTAAGAACCCAACATAAATTTGTTGTTTATCAGAAATCATAAAAATCATAATGATTCATACTTTGAGTGGCGGTGGTTGTTTGTTCAGAAAGTTGACTAAGAGCAGGAGATATGAATGAACTTTGTAATTCCTGACCTTGATGTTGTTGTTGTTGTAAATTATCAGTAGCAACATTTGTACCACCAGTACCACTTGTTGTACTTGATGATGCTGCACTTGCATTGGAATGTTTATCACTATTTCTAGATGGAATGTTTGATGTAAACCAATTTCTTAAATTTAATTCTCTTTTAACTGATGTAGGTTCAGGTGATACTCCTCTACTTCCACTACCTTTATTATGTTGTTGAGTATTAACAGTTAATGATGATAAAATACTTCCAACAACGGTATTTGATGATGTTGTTGAACTTGTTGGTAAATTTGCTGTTGCATTTAATTGTTGTGATTGTGTAGTATTTGATGATGATGTAGTATTACTAAGATTTGATGTTGTTGATGTGTTAACTTGTGATTGAGTTTGATTTTGATTCGTTTGTGAGGAAGAGCTTAGTGTTGGTGATGACCAGTTAATTAGTTCAAGCTCTGGTATTTCTGTAATTGGTTAATTCAAAAAAGAAAAAAAAAAAAACAAACACGCAAGAAAGAAAAAAAAACCAAACAGGAAAACACAAACGTAATATATATATATATTTTTTTTTTCAAATAAAAAATTTTAAAAAAAAACATTCGAAAATTTATGTTACATAAGAAAATTTTTAAAAATTAATTTTAGTATAAAAAGTTAAAATTAAATATGCTTTTTTTTAAAGAAGGTTCAATTAAAATAAAATTAAATGTTCTTGCACTTAGGGTCATGCTGTTTATTTGCAAAAATTAATTTTCTAATCACAGTCATGCAAATAGTTTAAAGAGATAATATATAGTTTATTTTTTGTTTTCTTCTCATTATCTTTTATTTTTTGGCTAGCATTCACATGCTGCATGACTTTTAGCAAAATACACAACATTTAAAGAAAAAAAATGAATAAACAAAATAAATTTTCTATTTTGTTGAAATTTTTTTAGAATAAAATTAATTCATTTCAAGACGAAATAGTTGAAGACTTTGTGAATAGGAAAATACAAAATTTCAAGATTGAAGTTTTTTTAAGCTAGAAAAAAAAAAAAAAAAAAAAAATTTGAAAAGAGATATTCGAACTTCAATCTTGAAACGTATTTCGTGCATCTTTTCATATATAAAAATCCACTTTTTTTTATAAATTATAAATAAATTTGGTTGCGCGTTTGCTCTGGCTTTCACAAAAAATGAATAAAACATTATTATTTTTTAAATTCCTGAGTACATATTTAATTAAACGACAAGCTATTATAGAAATTTTGTTTTTGTTTCTGTTTTCCTATTAACTTACCTGGCTTTTCTAAACCAGTATACTTATTCAACACGAATAGTTCTAATAACTTATCTACAGTCATATCCAAAAATTGTCGTTTAAAATCGGAATGAACCTTGAAGAAGTTTAAAAGAATAATTAGCCATAGTAATGGTAAATGTTTTTATTATTATTATTATGTATTATGTGTACTTACCTGCCCAACCATGTCATGATTATTTTGTAATAATTCTAAGTAGGTGGATAAAAATTCTTTCATTTGTCTCAAATGAGCCTCTTCAATTTCTTGAAATCTCTAAAATTAAAATAAAAAAATCAACTCAGTCAAAATACTCATTTTTAGGAAAGGAGAGCTTATTTATCAATTAAGCTGTTCACAAACTAAATCGATTAACTCTACTTTTGAGATTTTTCAAGTTTTACTTCCAGAACTCAATTGATTACGGCCAGCGAAACATATATACTTTATTATAGGAGCTGCTATTTTATTTTATTTTTTCTGTACTTTTATTTTTATTTTTGATGGATTAATCGATTTAAATTGTAAACGGCTCAATCATCCCTCTCTCTCTTCCCCCCTCTCTCTTACCTTGCATGTTTGTGTCATTTTCCTTTCAAATTCTACTTTAATTGGATTATGTTTTTCCATTAAATTTTTATAATCATCTTGTAATTTTTTTAATTTATTTTCAGTTTTTTCAATATCTTTTGGTGAACCATTATCTTTACGTAATTTTTCTAATTCTTGCATTTTACTTGTATATAAATCTTTTGATTTTTGTACAGCATTTGTTGATGTTTGCATTGCTTGTACAGCTTCTAATGTTGTTGATTCTTCTTCTTTAACACTTTTATGTTTTTTATGTAATTCATCTGCATATTTTGTAACATCTTTAACTAATTCTGTTAATTTTTGTACCATTTGTAAATGTAATGTTGATAAACGTTCAGCTGATGAACGTAATATACTCCATACTGGTGCAAATGTACCATTTAATGTACCAGAACCAGCTTTATTTGCTAATTTTGTCATTAATTTTGAATTATGCTCTTCAATATTTGATTTTTCACGGAAAAAATCACATAATTCTTTACTAGCAACCAAACCATATTTCATATTATGATAAAGGACATCAAATCCATTATTTTTTTCACCCTAAAAAAAAATATATGTTAAATAATAGAATACAACAAAAATTATAATATTAAAAAAAAATACACAAAAATTTCTTAGAAATTTTTCAACGAACCATTTCAAAGGAAAACTTTTATAAAAATGATATGAAAAAATAATAATAAAATTTATTATACGCCCATCGATGAGCCCATTTTTTAAATTATATTTTTTTTAGAGAGATAAATTAAATGATAAATGGGAAAACTCGATTTTTTTTGTGAAAATGGTAGCTTTTATTAAGAATATATTAGGGCACATTATTGGAATTTCAATAAAAATGTTATTACTATATATGTACATACTTAGTTATGTAATATGTATGTATATCTTAATTGATAAATGTTTAGGAAGTGTAGGCAGATGTAACTGAAAGTATGTATTGTACATATGTATTTAATTTAGTCTAGCCATTCGCTTACCAATGATTTTCGATTAAGTGAAGCAGAAATTAACTGTGTAAATAGTTATTCCATCTCGAAAACTCATAACATTTAATTTGCATTTAAATAGATAAGAAGATTCAATGACTTTTCATTTAAATTCAATTGCTTTATTCAATGAATTGGAAAAAAAAATAAAAAAATAAAATTTACATAAATCAATAATGTGGACCACTTTTTTTGTGCTTAGTTTTGCAAAACGTAAAAAAAAACATTTGAAGTGAGTGATTTTTTATTTTCAATGTAATTAATTTTCCCTCTAAAATTTCATGTTACTCTTTGAAGAACTCACTAATTTTTTTTTTCAATTTAAAAATCGGTGAAATATTTAGGGTATTCAATAATAATGTCTATCGAGAATACATTATTTTTTTTTTTAATTTTGCAGAAATATCTTCGCTTTTTTCCAAAGTCAGAATGTACTTACTTATTCAATTAACTATTTCTTAAAGTATTCAACCAATTGCAATAAAAATTAATTTATTTAAAATATGACACTATGATCTTTTGAATAGTTACGTCAATTATAATTTAATATACATATACATATATACATATGCATAGTGGGACTTACTTATAAACATTTTTTAAGTAAACTAGAGTGTACTTTGAAACTCTACAAAATATTTTAAGTTAAAATATTATTTTTTCATTTTGTAAAGAGTTTCAAAGCACACTTTGATTTTCAAGTCAAAACTATTTTAGTTTTAAAACTAAAAAATGTTCATAAGGCCCTCTGTATTTTCGTTCTCGCTTATTGTAAAAGGGAACACTTTGCCCTATCAATTGACATAGGCACCACCTCTTCATACCCATTACTTCAAAGGTTATTAGCGATTAAAGTTAAAAATTTGCAATTTTTTACCTAAATTTTTGGAAAAATTCAATGATTTCTTGAAAAAAACCCGTTATTAACATGCACTTTTTTTACAATAAATTAGAAGCACAATTCTTTCTCTATAAATTAGCTTTTTACGCTATGACTCTATCTGCCTTTGTTCAGAAGCTACAGCACGTAGAATGTAGTCATCTCTTCACTTTTTGGTGCAAAATGCATTAAGAGTCAAACGAAAACATGGTTTTCAATGATTATGGGTGTTTTACAAAAAAAAGTCGCAAAAATCTTTAACCCCCCGTACCCCGGAAACCGTTGAGATTGACTACCGATACAGTTTTTTGTTTGTCTCCACAAGACCTACCACCCTGCTTATCATCGACCATCAGATCTGTAAGACCCTCTATATACACATGTGGATAATCATTTGAATGCATGATATGTATATACATATATGTATGTACATACAACTGAATAGATTTATCTGTTGTACAAAGTAAAACTAAAATGTAATTGTTATCTAAATTTTTAAAGTTAATGAAAAATGAATCTTTTAAATAAAATTTGTTTTTTTTAATAGTGTGGGAAATTATTGTTGATTATTTTAAATATTTTTCAATCAATGAATAGTTAATTAAATTCACGCAATTATGTAATTGCTTTTAATGTCTTTTTTTTTCATAAAACACATTCAAAATGAAGTTTGAAAGACAAGGATTTTCGAAGAGTTTTTCATTGTCTTTTTAATTACTTCACCAATGAAAATTTCCTCTTTTTTTTTTTTTTTTTATTATTATTTAAATAAGAGAAAATTTCGTCTAAGTAAATATTTTCAAGACTCTCAAGTAATGTTATGTAGTTACTTATTGTTTCTTGCTGATGATTTAGTTAACTTTGTATGTACACATTTTTGATGAAAAGATTTTAACTTTTTCAAACTTTTAAAATAACTAACAAGTTTTGTAACTAAAAATAACCCTAAACTATATAAAGATCAAAGTTCATTTATAAATGAAAATGATGCAAAATTACCAGGATTTGGATCAAATTAAATTTAAAATTTTTCTATTAGGTAATTTAAAAAAAATACATAGTAGTTCAACATAGTCAAGCACCACGAAGTTTTGAAAATTCAATTTTGAAAAAATGATAAAATGTTCGTTTTTAAAATCTAAAGTTCTTGTTTTTGAAAAGAAAAGTAACTAATAATGATAATTATAATACTTATGATTTTTCTCACAACAATTTTATCATTCAGATACTGATTTTTGAAATTTCAAATAACTTTTAATAGTGACCTATTTGAGAACATTAAAATATTATAAATCTTTATGTTATCTTAAAAAACATGTTTAACAAGTTCATTAACAATCAGAAACTAGTGTTTCATACATAATATCGTAATGGTAAACATATAAAATGTTAAGGTGTAATAAGTATGTACAATTTTCTTTTAGTTTTGAGTAATTATGAAATAATGACGTCTTACAAGTAACAAGTCTATTAATAAGATATTTGTCCTATTTAGATCTGTTTATACTTCCCAAGATACAGATACATAAAAACCAGTGCTTTTTAAAAAATACATATGTAGGTACTTAAGTGTTTTTTTATTAAAATTTAAATTAATGAAATTATTTAAACTAAAAGTAAATACATAAATATTTAGTAATTATTTATTTATAAAATTTATAATTCTTACCCAAAAATAATCATTAAAATCCACAGTCATTTTGATGTTTTCTTAGTTACGTTTAGTAATCCAGAAAAAAAAAATTTATTTAATGATATAATTGATGACGTACGTTTTTTGTTTAATATTTACAATAAAATCACAAACAGATTACAAATACCGATAATAGTAAACAATTAAAAAATTTCGTATAACTTTTTTTTTCTTTCTAATTTTTTCTATTATTATTATTACACCATGATTTCATTTATCATTCAACAAAAAGAAATATACTTTTAAACACATTTTAAATTATTCAATTGTAATTGCACTTTTCAATTATATAAATACATATTCATGTTTAGAACTAGCTATGTAAGTAATTCAAATTTCCTTTTTTCCTCTCTATCTTTCTATTTTGATATATGTATATATTTTTAAATATTATTATTTTTAATTTTTAAATTTGTTTGTAATAATCATAAATAATCGTCAACAAAAGAAGAAAAAAGAAAATAAAAAATTTTCTTTCTTCAGTCATAATAACATTTTAGAAAATTAGAATAAACTAACAAACTACATATGTATCTACAGTTTGAGCAAAGAAGAAAAAAAAAAAAACTATATTTAAATTTAAAAAAATTTATAGAAATCCCAGCACATAGTACAATTCTTTTGTTGTTTAGATCAGAACACATTTATGTGCGGAAAAATTTTATATGAAGAAAAATCATTTGAGAAAATTAAGAAAAGAAAAGAAAAATATAAAGAGAAAAAAAAAATAAATAAAAAAAATATAAATAACATGAAATTAACCAAAGTGGAAAATTAGTCGTAGCATATCCAAGAAATATATGTATTAAAGTAATTTTTTTTTTGTATTAAAAAGATAAATTTAAAAAATACATGAAGATTACGCAAGTTAAGCAAAAGTATCTATAATATCCAGCATCTACTTGCGATATAATTATAATAAATTATATTTCGTGTTGTTTTAAGAACGAGAGTATTTAAACTGGCAGAAACGATGATTATGATGACAACAATAAATACAATAAAATTACTTAACGTTATAGTTTTTTTAGTTTTCCATTTTTGTAATTGTGAATTTACTTATTGTATATTTTTTCTATTTTAAGTATGTATGTACATATTTTGTTTTCTTTTTAAAATTTTCATTTCTACAACGATGTCACGCACAAAATAAAATCAATCTTTAGAATACAAACAAGATTAAAGGTTAATTCACACCAACGCGGGACGGTAGTGATACGGTAACGGTAGCGGTAGGATATAATAAGGTAAGTTTCATATTTATAACGCCACCTGAAATTTTAAAATTTCTTGGAAACCATTGAGTTTAGGTTGATACAATGTTCGAAGAAAATGATAAGAGTGATATCGATTTATTCCCTGGTTACGTGAAGGAGTATAAAGGTGATTTTTCACTGTTTCATATTTATAACGCCACTCTATAAAAATGCTTCAAATAAAAATTTAATTTCAAAACCAGTATTTGTAGTGAATGGGCGTTTAAGTAGAAATAATTTTTATTAAAATACCGCGTGTAAAAGTCTTACTAATATAAAAAAAGGAAAAATTCTTACCTTTAAAGAAGAAAATGTAAGGGAAGATTAAGCCTTAGTCACGGAGCAGTTCAAAATTTTCTCTGTCTGTTTCAAAAACAACGGTATGGAGTCTACTAAACCGGAGTGAAAATATCCAGTACTCAAAAATGAGAAGTGCTCCGCGTTTAACTGAGGACCACAAAAAAGGAGTTTGAACTGCTCCGTGACTAATGCACTATTTTACTTCGCACCGCGATCAAACTTTTTAAGTACTGTTTAGTTGTTTTTTGAATGTGCGTAAGAAAGTTAGAAGAGTTCACAGAAAAATTAATTGAAATGGTGAAAAATTATCCCATATTGTACGATTTAAGAAATAAAGATTGTAAAAATAATAAACAAATACCACGTGGGTGTGAAAGCCTTTTGCGATAATTTTATGTATCGTTGGGCTACTCGTATCGCTACCGTCCCGCATACTTTGTTGGTGTGAATCAACCTTAAGTACGATGATTTTTTTTTTATAATATTAATATTTTTCATATTTATATATCTACATATACCTATTATACACACGTATATAATATGTATAATACATACATATATAATAATTATTAACAAATGTGTCAAAGTTTATATCTTTTCAGCTGTATTTTTTTACGATTATTATTTCAACGATATTGTTGTCATTGTTCTTTTCTTTTTTAAAAGGAAAAAAGATACGATGACAGTAGTTTATTACTTTTATATAAGTAAAAATATAAACAAATAGAAGATAGCACTTGACTATTTAGTTAATTTTATAACAATAATAATCGAAAGTAGATACCCGTATGAAATATGTTTTGTAGTGAACCATGTAGTGTTTTGTTTTATTTGTTGTCGTTGTTTAGCCTTTTTAGTAGGCAAAAAAAAAAAATAAATAAAAAGTACAACCTTATAATAGCAACCGGCAAAAATTCTGTTCCGGATGGAAGCTCATACAAAGGAAGTTCAATGAAAAACTGAAAAAAAAAAAAAATTATTACTTAAAACGATAAAAAATTGTAAAACATGATAAAAAACACATTCTTTTTATCTAAGATTTACAACAATATATGTAACGTGTATATATGTATACATATTATATATATTCAGGTTCAGACTGCAGTATAAATTATTATTACTTATCTAAAAAATGTTCTAATGGTATTTCATTTATGAAAAATCATGGCTTTAACTTTTCTTATGTGCTATATGTACTTGTAATCTTTTATATACACAGACATGATGATATTCCAATTGGAAAAATTAGAAGCCCTTCCCGAAGAAGGTATTTGGAAGTTTCAACCCTTACGTATTACGATTATTTTTTTGATTGTGCATACATATATCTTATACACATATTATCTCTCTGATATCCTTTATAAGATCAAGTATGACATTTACAATTTACAATTTTTAGTAGTTTTTTTGCAGAATTTTCTATTTTACCTACTCTAGCATACACTACAGGGAGAACAGCAAGCGACATGGCATTCAGTAGCTCAATGGATTAAGAGCATTACCCTGGCAAGGTAAAGGTTCCGTGGTTCGATTCCCGGCCGAGTCGAATGTCGTTTTTCATGTTTTTCAATTACTACAATATGTTTAAGCAACAATAAATTACATTGAAAAACCCGATTTAAATGTACTAATGGTTCAGAACCAGTATGTTTACAGCATTGTAAAAAGTTTCAAAAGTGCTTTAAAAGTTTATATAATAATGTAGACAAGAAAATTCAAAAATACTAGATTTATTAACTTCTTCCCAAATTCACAGTTTTTTTTTTACTAAATATAGGTCTGCACAAAGCTGTGGTGTAGACACAAGGGTTAAAAATATAAAAGAATATGTAGCCAAACTATTGGCAAGGTATAAATGATGTAAACTTATGGAAGTTTAGAATATTGCGAACTATAAAAAAAAATAAAATAAAGAAAATGAGGTCAATCGAATGTTTGAAAAAAATATTACGAAATTTATTTATTTTTAATTTAGTTTTTAGCAAGTGGAAATTTAAAGGTAAAAAAGTAAAATTAAGTTTTTTAAGTGAAGTATTAAACTCAGTTTTAAAGTGAAATTTTAAAATTTATTAATATTATTAAATAATATTTATTATAACTTAAAAGAATTAATTCGCTATTGAAATGTAAGTTTTAAGGAATTAATAATTTATACCTTTTTTGTTATAGAGGCTGTCAAACCAGAAACTTTTGGATTTATACAGTATGAAAAAGAAATTTAAAAATTGGGTACATTTATCAAAAAACAGATTTTATAAGGAAACATTTAAATTAGTTAAATTTTCACAGAAAAATGAATTTGTTTTGAGTTTTATTTGTAATTCACACGTTGGTTGTTTTTCAAATTCATTTTATTGAATTGGTAGTCAATATTTCCACAAGTAAAAAACAGTACCTACTGATGATATCTTTTGTACAAATAAAGAAAACGTTTAGGTTTCTATGAAAGGCACTAAGAAATATTCTTTTTCGCTTTTTGAGAATGTATTCGGAATACTTGTTGTCACCTTCTCAGGAAATAAATTGGAATGCCTTCTTACCAATTACATGCCCATATGAAAAATATATTATATGGGATACGATGGAGAAGAAAGCTTCCTCCAAAGAAAATAACTTCGAAAAACTTCTCCATGCATGGTAGTATCCCAGTTGGAAATGGAAGCATTCTACATGCAATCGGAAGCCTTCTTTGAAAGTTTTAATCATTGATGGAAGCCTTCTTTTCTCTATCCCATATAATATCTTTCAACAACAACAACAACAAGCATTCTCGATACATTTTCAAGAAGCGAAAAAGAATACCTCTTAGTGCCTTCCATAGAAGGGAAAAAGAATACTTCTTAGTATTTTCCATAGAAGCTTTTTTCATTTGTACAAAAGATATATATTTTATTATTTATTAGTGAAAATATCAAAGGAAAAGGGAATTTGAGAAACAACTACCCTGTAAATTATAAAACAAAATTGAAAATATGTACATATATTAATTTTTCTGTAAAACTATTTATTAAATTTCAATTTTTATGTTTCCTTATAAAATCTATTTTTTGACAATTTTAATCCTATTTTCATATCTTTTTCAAATTATTTATAGCCAAAGTTTTCTGTTTTAACAGGCTCTGTAACAAAAGAAAAATGTATTATTTTAAAAAATTAAAATAAAATTGTAATAATTATATGACAAACATACCGAAAACTAATTCACTTTTTAATTATTAATTATTTTAAAAATTTAACTTGAAAATTTACTCATTAATATGATGTTTTCACTTTGAAAAATACACTTGTTATACATAAGTAATTGAACGAAAATAATCAAACTTCGTAATATTTTTTTCAAGACTTAATTAAATTAACCTTGCACGTGCATAACACATTTTTCATAAAACGCAATATTTTAAACTTCTATATATACATCATTTACACCTACGAATTTTACTAAAATCATCCATATTTTTTAAAATTTCCAAATGCCTTCTTCGGGAAGGTTTCCCATTTTTCCTATTGGGATGCTTCCATTTCCAACTGGGATGATATCATATACATATATACACACACATGAAAATACATATAAATAATTTCATATACACACATTTTCGGGAATTTCGATTTAAAATATAATTTTATAGAGAATAGTAAAATTATCTAATAATTTCATCAATATTACACTCTTATTTTTTTCTTTTTTCTCTATTGTTACACATCTTTTACATACATATGTCTTGTGTACTGAAAGCAAAATTAATTTTAGCGTAAATAATATCGTTGGAATATAACATATTCATTTTATGTTATACTTAATATCTAAGATTAGCGTGTCAAAATAGAATGAATAAATTTATGCCGAGAGTTTAACTATACATATATTTCTGCAAACATAATTTTTTTTTTATTTAACTATTGATAAATAGATATAGTTTTAGTATATTAGTATATATTTAGTATATTTAGTATATTTTTTTCTTAAATTACTTATTAACTGTTGCATTTATTACTTAAATTTTTTTATATTCTGTAGTTTTTTTTATATAAATAGCTTTTCCACTTTAATCATTCTTCGGAATTGCTGTTCTTAAATTGCGGCTTCAATTTTGTTACAAACAATCTTTTCAATTAAACTTCAAATCCGAAATCAATCAAAAACTCAACTATTGTCCTAATAACATCTGGACTATGTTACATTCAAATGAAGTGTAAGTAGTTATTATTTTATAATATAATCGAGAACGAAGTTCTTGAGCGAAGTTTAGATCTCATTTTTGAAAAATATGAATCTATGCATTCTATACTCGGTTTATAAATCGAAGTCAGTATAGGCAACATAGGCATACTTTTCTTTATTCTTTTACATTGGGTTTGTATAAATCTGTCTCTTGTGTGGGATGATCAGATCTCAATTTCAGTTTATAATTTATCAAAAACATTTATATTTTAAGTTATCAGATACTAATCGGGTACTGCCTCCATAACCACAATACTGACTTCAATTTATAAACCAAGTATAATTATTTTTAATTTTTATTTTTTTGTAGAATACATACATATGTACATATATTCCAAGATTTAAATTTTAGTCACAAGATACATTGAAAAAATTTACATATTTTCATATTGACCTCTTCTAATGACAACTAACGAAATAGTCGCGTTATTATCTTATTAAACTAAGGAAAAACCCATAATTATATTTTATTTATGTATAAACTAGAATCTGCTTGAAATTAAACGGAATATTCTTTGTGATAATACATATGTACATAAATAACCATTACTATTTGTAATTATAAATAAATAAGAAGCTACATTTTAGTTAACACTATTAAAACGCGTAGTTTTTTTAAAATTATTTTTCTCATTTTTATCAATAATATCCTCTCTACAAATGTTTAATTTTTTTGTCATACATTTTTCAGATAAAATAATGGAAATTCTTAATCTCTAAAACATTTTTTTAGTCATTATTTAAACGAGAAAGAAAACTGAGAATATGTGTATATTATTTACTTGTACATGTACATAAGCTTAAAATAATAAAAGATAAGTACAAGTTTGCAACAACAATTTGCAAAATCTTTATCTTCAATGAGTAATACAATATCGTATAACATTTATATGTACATGTATTTTCAGTTGAAAAATACTTGTCTAATTGATAAATATTCTCGAATTATATTTTAGTTAAAATTTATATTTTATTTTTTTCCTTTATAATAATAATAATATACAAAAATTTACGTTTAAATTAACTTTCTATAAAAAAAACATCAATTTATTATTTAATTTTCTAAAAAAAATAAATCGTAAAAAAAAGAAAATAGATATCAAAAATCAATACCTACTTTAGTTATTGTCTGATTTTTTAAAAAGAATATAAGTAAGACGTGTTCAATAGACCAGAAGATTTGAAAAATTACATTGATGTCATCAATTTATAAGAAAGAAAAAATTTAATGATACAAGAGTACTCTATTATGAAATTTAAAATAAATTTGTATTTTCTTTAAAAGTAAAAATGTAAAATATTTCTGTTTAAACATGTGCAAACAATTTTTTATTCTTTTATTCTCAATAACAAATAATAATAACCAACTTCGTGAAAAAATAATGATATTTTTAAGTATTTCAAAAATTTCCCTATACCTATGTACCTAATTTACTTTTTTTTCAACTTAACGAAAACCTTTTTAATGAACAATAACCTTTTTAAATTACTTTCTATTTTTTCCATTACATTTTTTTATTTAAAAAAAATTTCAAATATACCAAGGCAAAATATTTTATTATTTCAAAATAAAATGTTTGTTTTTTTTAATTAGCTAACATTTTATAATTCGAAATAGTTTTAATATTTTTTAACTGATCGAATTTAATGTTTAACCTAATATAATTTATTTTAAAAAATTCCTTATCACAAAAATACAATTTACAGCCAAAAAGATTGTTTAAGAAAATGTAATATTTTAATTATAACTATAGGACAAAGTATTATCGGCCAAAAAATATTTTTTTTTTACTTTTATGTACCTACATTTATATGTGCTAATTTGCATTTCTGATTGTCAAAAATTACCGAAACAAATTAATGAAATTTTATGCGAATTTGGAAATATTAAATTTCAGATTTTGTTAAATCAATTTGTGAAATAAAATAATAAATTAAATAAAACCAATTAAAAATTTATTCCATAAACCTACAACAGACACATAAAAAAATCTGTAGTACTTGAACTATAAAAATGTCACAAACTAAACATAAAATTGTATTAATACCATCCTTGTTAAAAACTATCAAAATCAAAGTAAACTATGATATTTACACAATTTTCTATCAAGTATGATGTAAAATTAAAAAAAAAAAACAACGTAATCAATAAATGACTCAACTTAATAAACTATTGTATTTACAAAGTTCTTAACAAGAATATTGAAAAAATAAACAATAAGTAAATAATTCAATTGACAATATTTGATAACAAATTCTTTAAGTATATATTTCAATAACTCGCTCATCTTCGTTTTATGTAAGTAAAATATTGTGAATGTGCAATTTGCTATCTTAACATTCAATTTTTCAAACAACCTGAATAAAATTACATATCTATACAAATAAGTAAGTTGCACATGCTGTAGACACTTGCAGACTGCGTCAAAACATTTCAAATAGGAAAAAAAAAATTTCATTTGATGAAATAAAGGATTGTTATTTTTTTCAAATATGTACGTTAAAGTTTCTTAATAAATAAAGTATTTAATTTTGTTTTTAGAGATTCGAAACTTTTTAATTAACCCCCAAAGCGTACCGAAGCTTTTTCTAATAGAAGCAAGCATTTGAAATAGATTTTTTTAACTTTTTACTACATATCTTTAGTACAAATAATAAGGAGTTAGAAAAACTGTGATTTTACTGAAACATCTATGTACATATATCAAGTGTCCTAAGATTGTTTATACTTTTCTGTGAAATAGTCTGTCGTATGCATGTCTACAATTGTTTTTTTTCCTTATGTTACAGGGTGTTCAATCAAACAAGTACAAAACGCTTAATTCATTGTAGTAACGAAACGATTGTATTTGCTCCTCGTTATGATAGGATATTTTGTTAGTTTCATCAAAATCTACCATACGTTCGCTTAGGGTTAAAAGAACTGCATTTTTTTTCATTCAAAATTATTTCGTAGATATAATATATGCTATATGAATTTCATTTAAAATATCTAGTAATCTATGATTTTAAATGTTTTATTCGATTGCAACAAGCATTTGTTTGATAACGACACAAAATATTGTGAATATTCATTTGAGTCGATTGAATTTCGATTGATGACCACAATAGGGCCCATAGTTTTTTTTTTATATACATTAGCTGTGTTTTATTGGAACTGAGGAAGTGAGAATTCTGAGTTTCTCATTTCCTCACTTGATAAGCGCGTTTTTTTTGCACTGATTTTCTCTATTTGACAATAGAGATAACTACGAAAAAGCACATTTCCTCGGTGAGCAACTGAGCGAAAATTGTATTTGCTCAGATCATTTTAACAGCTGTTTTTAGTGGAAAAGTATCATATGGAATTGAAGTTTGGGGCTATTATATGATTTTGTAATTTATATTTTATATTTCTTCTTGAATTGTTTCGTAGTGTTGGATTATTCCAGTGAAATTTGTTCAAGTATCCAAATTAATTTTTTTAACATGTTTTTTTTGGCATTTAAAGTGAGAATATTTCCAAGAATAAAATAAGTAAGCTGAGCAAAACTGATATGAGCACATCTCACTTCCTCAGTTCCATTCCAATAAAACAGCTTATCAACCTCCTATGTAGTCAATAGTACTATACCATTGCCTAATTGGACTCTCTTGTACACAAGCAAGTAGTTCGTGTGCATAACATTTTTAATTCACGGTATGCTAATAAAAAAAAAAATTTATTATTAAGTTAATATAGGTACATATAACATTTAGTTTTAAGAAGAAAAAAAAAATTTAGTTAGCATTACCTGATTAATTACAAATTGTAACAAATTACTATGAACAAATTTAAGTGTTTTGTGCCAACTTTGTAAAAAAAAATTATTGAAATAAATTGATTAAATCACAGTATCAAACCAATTGATATAATTTTATTGGCAGAGAGAGATGAATAAATAATGATATAAAGTAAAATTAATAAAGTGCCGGAATTTCAATTCAATGAATTGTCGCTGTTATGTCTTCGTTACAACAGTACAACCTTCCCTATAGATAGAATTCTTTATCTTTCTGATTTAGTTATTGGTTTAACCTGTCTATATCTATAGTGTATAATGCACTATGCACTAAGTGTAATAATGCACTTGAATGGGTGGGTATACTATGTACATACATATGTATTATGTATATTATATATACAAAAAGTACATTCAAAGTTGAATGAATTCTACCAAACCATATCAATGCAATTCATACTATAGTCACATTGTTTTTTTCTATTGTGAAAAAGAATATCAATTTGTCGTTGTCGACGTTGTGTAGCCAAGGCCAGTTGATTAAAAAAAGCAGGAGAAAACCCACCCAAATCAAGAATTATATAGCTTTGTCACTAAACAACCAAAACATCTATACAGTATTTAACTAAACTATAGCTACATCACCATCAAGTCATTGTTGTTAACTGTATAGTTGAGCTCTTTGCTATTAGTAAATTGACCTGGTCTATAATTATTAGAATGAAATATTAAAATGGCAATTGTTCTTAATTTAGAAAATTCTGATTGTTTGTTTAGTAACCATTATCTTATTTCAATATCTAATAATAATGAATAATTAAATAAATATAAATATTTTATTAAATTTATTTAAACTGACCTGTTTGACCAAAGAAATTGTTATAGTAATAATTAACAAAGCAACAAAAACAAAACACTTTCAACTACAACAATGTGATGTTAATCAAAGAAAAAAAAACAATATGTATATGTACATAAATAGGTAGTGTGGTTGTGTTACAATAATTAATTTAAAAAATATATAATAAAAAAAAAAAACAAAAAAAAATTTTCAATAATTTTTTTTTTTCACAATCACAAACCGCGGCAAATTTAAGATATTAGAGAAAATGTACATAAACGAAAATTCATCAACGATTTCCAATTCCATTCCACACCATATCTTTTTTTTTTTTTTACCAACTAAGAAAAAATTTGATATCTTTTTCGTACAAAAAGAAAAAATTACAACTTTCCTCAATAACTTACGAAAGAATTCTCAATTTAAATATAAAATTGTTCATAAAATTAAACACAATTTATATGAATTACAATAAAATTAACATTCTTATTTCACACTTTTTTTATTTAATTACCAGCAAAAATGTAAGAAATTAAAAACAAAATCCTGGATAAAAAGTGACGACACCACAAACTTCCCTGTACGTTTACGACTTATACGTACACAACACGAACACATTAACAACACTCTATTACAAATAAAATCGAAATCGAAATAATGAACGTGAACGATCAACGAAGTACGAAATGTGGAATGGAATCTTTCGAAAGATACAGTACTAGATTTCATATGAGAAAAATACTAAATTATTCGATTAATTTTTATGTAATTTTATTGGTTGACAGAAAAATGTTGTCTACGAATTTTAAAGAAACTACAACTATGGTTTACAACTTTTGAATACAACAAAATAAGAACCATATCAAAGTAGACAACATAAGCTTTTATTTAAACCAAAAAAATAAAAAAAGTAATAAGGCAAATTTTCGAGATATTCAACCTTGAACATAAAAATGACGATTTTTTTTTTTTTAATTTTTTAAATTTGAGTTACAATAACTTCTGAAACATTTGACATGTAAAAGATATTTTTTCAAAGGTCTGAAGGTTCTCTTTAGAAATAACTTTCATTTAGCTCTATACATTGCGCGAGCTCTGAAATATGTATGTATGTTGCAAAAAGTGGAACCGGTTACTTTTTGAAAAAAATTGTCTTTGACAAAGGGACTGATTTATACAAACGCAATGTAAAAGACTATAGAAAAGTATGCCTATGTTGCCTGTACTGACTTCGATTTATAGCATATATTAGCATTTGTTAGTAATGAGTAATGACATAGAATATTGTGAATATTTCATTCGATTTGATCAATTTGTTGCAAAAATCATAGTCGAATACAAGAACCACTCATTTTGCCTTTTTTGTACTTTCATTTGGTACAATTTTCACAATAACAAAAAGCTGTCATCTTTCCATGCCATAACATAACCCAACAAAAACAAATGTGAAGTACATCTACAGGTGAATTACAATTTGATTTTATGCTTTGTTTTTAAAAACTTTAAACTACATTGATTTGTAACAATTCATAATTTGTAGTTTGTTTTTTTAAAAAAAGTAACTATGCAAACAACAAGAGAATTTTTACGAAAGACGAAACGTGGTAGTATCATGAAGGTAATTACATACATATAAATTTTTAATGAATTCACGAGTATCAAATCTACCTTTTCCGGTCGGGTTTTTTCTAATGATTTGCAATAATTTTTTTTTTCTCAAATTTTCTTAGTTTTTGTTAATGTGCAATAAAATATCGAAATAATTATGTACTTGTTTCATAAAAAAAAATGGGTTATGAATCTTTGTGCGCTAAAATTTTGCTACTTAACTTATTCTAAATTTATCTATCTTGTAACGGATGTAAAATTTTTGAGATTGATTTTGATATCCCAGTAATTGTTGCAGATATATCATAACAGAATCATTTTTACAATCTAGATAAAACAAAAAAACTAAAAACTAAAAATTTCCTTATTTTACAGATTGTACGAGAACATTATCTTCGTGATGATTTATATTGTGGTTCAGAATTATGTGGTTGTTGTGAACAAACTGAATCAGAAATCACATTAGATAAAAATCCAAATGTTGAAAGTGATATATACACTTTTTCCCATTACATCGTTTTGGATACAAATGTTGTTTTAGATCAAATTGATATTCTTGAAGAAGATTCTATTTGTAATATAATCGTTTTAACAACTGTTTTAGATGAAATTAAACATAAAAGTCCTTCAATTTTTAAACGTTTTAAAGATATAATTGGACGAAGTAACAGAAAAATTTATGTATTTGTTAATGAGCATCATAAGTGAGTAAAAAATTTAACTCATAAAAGAATAAATAACTAAATATTTTTTTGAAAAAAACTTTAGAGATACATATGTTGAACGATTACGAGGTGAAACAGCAAATGATCGTAATGATCGTGCTATTCGTGTAGCCACTAAATGGTATGATGAACATTTAAAGAAAAGTCAACAAGGTACAGATGATATGGAAAGAGTACGAGTTATTCTTATTACAGATGATGTTAAAAATCGTGAAAAAGCAAAATTAGAAAATATTCTGGTTTCATCAGTTGAAGAATATATTTCATCTTTAAAAAATTATCCTCATTTAACTGATAAAATTTCACGTAAAATTTTTGATGTAGACAATGAAAAAGTATCACTTTTTCCACCTCATCTAAGTATGACAGATATACAAAATGGTATAAAAACTGGAAAATATTTACAAGGTTCATTTATGGCATCCAGAGATAATTATCTAGAAGGATCAGTAAATGTTGAAGGATATGAGAAATTTGTAGGAATTTTAAAAATGTTATATAATTGGATTATATTTATATTTTTGAATTTTAGATTTTAATACAAGGCCGAGAGAATCTTAATAGAGCAGTTGATAATGATTTAGTAGCAATTGAACTTTTTGACGAAGAATCATGGTCAGCACCAAGTGAAATCGTATTACAAGATGATAAGGCTGATCCAGGTGATAATATACTAGATGAAGAAGCTGTTATAATTGATAAAAAGCCAGCGTCTGAAAAATTACCAACTGGAAAAGTGGTCGGTATAATTCGTCGTAAATGGCGGCAATATTGTGGAATTCTTGAACCAAGTTGTATACCAGGTTCTACAAGACATATTTTTGTGCCTGCTGAAAGAAAAATTCCTAAAGTCCGTGTAGAGACTAGACAATCAGAAAAATTATTAAATCAAAAAATAATTGTTGCAATTGATTCTTGGCCACGACATTCCCGTTATCCGAATGGACATTTTGTAAGGGCTTTGGGGCCTATTGGTGATATTGAAACAGAAAATGAAGTTGTTCTGTTGGAACACGACGTACCACATAGTGCATTTTCAGAAGATGTTCGTGCTTGCCTTCCAGAGTTACCATGGATTATAACGGAAGAGGTAAATTCATAATTTTATAAACGTTAATTTTCAGTCTACCCAAGACCAGTCTATAACTGTATGGGACGTAGTACTGCTGGAACTATTATTTTCAAACGTAATATGTGAATTGCTTTCATTTCGTTCTGATTCAATTGGTGTTAAATAAAGTGTAACACCTTCTTCAGATTCATCTTCTTGTATCTCTTTTATTTTCGGACGATTAAGTTGATGTTGCTTAGTTTTCCTTGGAAAAGCAATTGGTCTTGTTCTATTTTTGTTAATATTTGTATCCGATTTATTGAAGCTGACGTGATGAGCACATTCAGATTCAATTGACGCAAACCATGGAATTAGTTGTGTTTGTCCATTTTGCCGATATTGGCTTGTAATGCTAAGAAGTGATTTTTGTCGTTGGACATTTCTAACTTTATTTTCTTCATTTGTTAATTTGACTTTTTTATGATTTTCTATAAAAAGTAAGATTATTAAAACGATTTATTTCAATAAAAAAGAATTAAATAGAATTTAAATTTTCACTTTTAAAAGTCATTATCACACCGACCTTTCCATTTTAGGCGTTTTAACTCCTTTTTTTGTTCTCTAGTATTTTTTTTAATAGCATCAATTTGTGTCTTTAGGGAATCTACATTATAAGATATAGTTCTAAGTTCTTTTTCTATTGCTAATAATTCCTTAACTTTTCTTTCTAGACGATTTTTTAAAATCCTAAGAAGAAATTTTAAAATTTATTTCTAAATTAAAACTTTACAATTATGTTGAATTAATTTTTACATTGGCAATTTATTTTCATAAGCTTTACTGAGAACATGATTTGCACGAGAAATAACGGTTTGAAGATATTCATAAAATTCTTTTAAATTTTCTAAAGGTATAATATCTAATTGAGAATTTGATGCTTCGTTTTGGAATTTATTTTCCTTATTTTCCAATTCATGAACAGATTTGATTACATTATTTTCTTTGGATTCGTTTTGAATTAATTCAAGAATTTCTAAACTCGATTTTTTAAAGAATTTTTCTGATGAAGTGTTATCCATGATTTGATATTGGAATTTTTGATTTTATTGAAAGTTTTATTTATTTTTTTTTTATACTTGAAAATTTTGTATTTATAAATTCCAAAAATTTTAAAATATGACAAAATAAGTAACTTTTTGAAAATGACTTAAAAATCGAAGTATAACTTGAAAGGGCGATTTAAATCGTGAAGTTGTATAATTTTCAACAAGAAAATTTTTCTTACAGGATTATGCAAAACGCAAAGATCTACGTGATTTATATATTTGTTCAGTTGATCCACCTGGATGTACAGATATTGATGATGCATTACATTGTCGTAAATTAGATAATGGTCGATTTGAAATTGGAGTTCATATTGCTGACGTAAGTCATTTTATTCGTCCTGGAACAGCATTAGATCAAGAGGCTGCTTCACGTGGTACAACAGTATATTTAATTGGAAAGCGAATTGATATGGTTCCTAGTTTACTAAGTTCAAATATATGCTCTTTAAAAAGTAATGAAGAACGTTTTGCATTCTCTGTTATATGGGAAATGAATGATAAAGCAAAAATTTACAAAACATATTTTAATAAGAGTGTAATAAAATCAAAAAAAGCAATGACATATGAAGAAGCTCAGCTTATTATTGATGATTCAAAACAAAATGATGAAATTGCATTTGCTTTACGGAATTTAAATAAATTAGCTAAAGTTCTAAAACAGCAAAGAATGGATAATGGGTATTTAAGAAACTGAAAAGATTTTTTATTTATAAATATAAATATTTTCGTTTATTATGAACTATTTTGTCTTTGTAGTGCTTTGATTCTTGCATCACCAGAAATAAGATTTGAAGTTGATGATGAAACTCATGATCCAATCGATGTTAAAACAAAAGAAATGCGTGAAACAAATTCAATGGTTGAAGAATTTATGCTTTTGGCAAATGTAACAGTAGCTGATTATATTTTTAAAGAATTTCCAGAATGTGCTGTATTACGACGTCATCCAAGACCACCTCAATCAAATTTTGAACCATTAGTAAAAGCTGGAAGAAATCTTGGTTTCGAAATTAAAACAGGAACTGGAAAAGATTTAGCAACGTCTTTGGATAATGCAATAAAACCAGAAAATCCATATTTTAATACAATGCTTAGAATTATAGCAACAAGATGTATGATGCAAGCTTTGTATTTTGTCAGTGGAACACAAGAAAAAGATGAATTTTTCCATTATGGTTTAGCAGCACCAATTTACACCCATTTTACATCACCAATTCGAAGGTGAATTTTAAATTTTATTAATTAAAAATTAAAAATGATGTTACATTTTTGCTATAGATATTCAGATATAATGGTCCATAGATTACTTGCTGCATCAATTGGTGTCGACAGTACTTTTCCAGAAATGCTAAATAAAAATAAATGTTCAAACATTTGCGTAAATTTAAATTACAGACATCGAATGGCACAATATGCTGGAAGAGCTTCTGGTTCATTGAATACGCATTTATTCTTTCGTGGTAAAACTCAAGAAGAAGAAGGGTAATAAAACTAATTTTTTTTCTATTGAAAACTTTCATAAAATAATTAAATATCGTTTTCAGTTATATTCTTTATGTTCGCAAGAATGCACTACAAATTCTTATTCCAAAATTTGGCTTAGAAGGAACAATTTATGTGAATACACCAAGAGGTTCATCAAAATGTACCGGACCATTGTTTGTTTTTAACGAAGATGTAAGTTCCTTTTTTTGAACAATTTTAATTCTGTTTTGTTTTGTATAACTATTATTTTGTTCTTTTTTTGAATTAATAGGATCACACTTTAACTTGCAAAAATGTCGTTTTTCATACATTTGATCCTGTTATAGTTCGTTTGAGTCTTGATTCATCAAATATTCAAAGAGAAAAATTAGTATTTCTTCTGGTTAAACCCTATATTGAAGGATTCAGTATAAAATCTGAAAATGAAAATATTGAAAAAAAAGAGGAAAATCAAAGTGAAAACAACATAACTAAAAATAAACGTCGGACTACTAATTTATTACCAAAAAAGACAAATTTACAAAAGAAAATTAAGAAAAATTAAAAAATAATAATTTTTTAAAATTTTTAAATTTAGAATTTTATTTTAAATTAAATTAAAAAAACTGGAAAAAATTCAACAATTATTCTATTTTTCTGTTTCAATTATTGGAGAATATATTTTTTGCATTTAACACTCAACCCAATTAAGTTTTAAAAAAATAATTGAATTATAAACGAAAAATTCTTACATGGTATACCTACAAAAAATTAATTATTATTTACAAAAACTTCCTTATCAGAACTCATCCTACCTGCATCTAATTCGTATATTTATTTATGATTTCACCGCAATTAATCAAATTTGTATGTTATTTTTAGTACACATAACTTGTATAAGTTGTAGTATCTGCAAAAAGTATATTTGCGTAAGAAAAACTAAACCAATTGAATTGTTCACTCTTACTTTGTCGCTGACCAATTCTAATCAGTTGTAATAATATACTTGACCCTTGAAAGGAACTTTTTCTTTTTTACGATGACTTAATTAGTGTGATCCATTGGGCTAAGTCAACTGCTTGTAAGTGTTTGGGAGTGATATCATCTACCCATGCTTTTATTCGTGTGTACTTACATTTACTTCCAGCGTTAAAATTAGTCCAATATGGATCACACTAAAATCTAAATGTTTGCTATTTCAACTAAAACAGATAGTCCAGAATTGTTAATTTGTGTTTCATGTATGCAGCCACGTCCAACTAAATAGAAACACCCCAGTAGAAAAATATAACGTTGCTTTTTCCAACTTTTAGGGTATTTTGATCCTTTTGGACTTTGGAAAGGAAAAATTTTTTTTATCATTAAATATCAATCATATATAGAATAATTGGGGAGGCTTGGGGCTTGGGCATATTAGAAACTGATCATGGTAGTTGCCATATTAACCAAAAGTAAATCTACCATATTCCAAAAAGTATTAAGTATTAAGAGATTCCTTCATGAGGAACGGAAAAATTCACATTTTTTACTTGTTTAGAAAAATTTATCTGAGAAAGCTCAAAAACACACTTGAGAAAGCTTAAAAACACACGAGAAAGCTTTATTCTGAAGCTCTTTCGAATTCAATAGAATGAATTGGTATATGAAAAACATACATATGTTAATGATGAAATAAGTGAATATATAACGATGGTAATGATATGATTGATCTCTGCCCGCACAGGGTCTGTATCAATTTTGTTTCATTTTCTTTTTCGCATCTCTATATTATTTTAATTCTCTTTGATATTCGATAATTCACCAGTTACGAAAAGTAACCAGTAGCCTTATCGTTGAAAACGAAAACGATTGGTCGAAACGAGAGGAAGTGGTATTGTTATAAACGAAACGTTTCGAAAATAAAACATTTCGTTTCGTTTTTTTATTCGATGACATTATACTCATCGTTTTGCTGTCATTGAAATCGTTTATTGAGTTTATGTTCGATTGTTTGTGGTCGAAGAAATCTTTTTAAAATAAAATGTAAGTATTTATTTGAATTAAATTTTATTTTCAATATTGATTTTGTTGTTACATATTCTGTTCTCAACATAAATATTTACTTAAAGGGCAAAAAAACGAAAATAAAACAATACGAAATTATGATAAGTTTCATGGAAAAAAATTTAGATGTAGCCAGAGGGAGTACAAACTCTGCAAATGGTAAAATAAGGGCAGAAAATGTGTGGAAAAATATAATTAAAGCTTGTAATGCAGGAGGACCACCAGTAAAAACTGTCGATGGATGGAAAAAAGGTAACAATATATTATATTTAAGATTGTATACTATTATTTTTTATTATTTCAGGTATGGTCAGATTATAAATTTTTTTTAAAGAAGTTGAGGCAAAATGTACAAGAGCAACAGGCAACAGGTGGTTGTATTGTATCGCAAAAATGTACAGCTTCTCTCCGTTGCAAGAGAAAGTTATTGATATTTATAATTTAGGAGGAGCTGTATTTGGAATAACAAATACTAAATCATTTGGAACAATTTTCTTCTTCATCAGAACTACTAAAATATAACTCTGCAGATAACACTTTGTCACAGTTTTAAAAACAACATAAATCTCTACTTGCAAATATAACCACTATTTTTAAATACTTAAGTATTCAAATTTGACATATCCGCAACGTTTTTTAATTCGCATTATATTGGTACACATGCGTTTAGTATTACTTTCATGTGGTAATGCTATCCAATCGAAACGATGGAGATAGACAATACCGAATTGGGAACATTTCGTTTCTTCATTCGAATGGTTCTCGTTTTCGTTTTCAACGATAAGGCTTATCAGTTGTTATATTCGAATACTTATCTTTTCGATAAAGGTTATGTTATACAGTAGTCAAATTTTTTCAATTAGTTAGTTTATTATATGATAGTAGCACCCAGTGATGCCAGGTTTGCGTTGAAGCAACCCGCCCAATCAACGAGAAAATATAGCCCAAAAGACGCCGATTTATGTAGCATTCCATTCAATTGTAATAAAAAACACTAATTTTTACAGGAATTTTAAGTGTTTATAAAAGACAGCTTTTATCAACATACCAGAATATGTTTTAAAAATCATTCAATTTACATAATAAAAAATTCACTTTTAAAAAAATTTAACTTTTTATTTTCTAATTCTAAACTTAAAATTATTTCAAAACAACAACAGAAGTGTGAATCCTTATTCGTACGATTGAATCTATACTTTCTGGACGAATTCTATTTCTTAGTTTTATTTTAACTGTATTCATTATAGAAAATGCTCGTTCTACTACGGCGTTACTTACAGGTAATGAAAGACAGCTTAAAACAAGTGTACTTAATTCTTTAAATAATAAGCTATCAGCAGCATTTTTTATAGTAAAGTGGCATTCATTCGCTGGAAAAGTGTTTCCACCTCAAACAAATTAATTTGAACTTTTTCAAGCAAAATATTATACATATTGTGTATATTTTGATTTACTAAAAATATAGCCCAAAAGACGCCTACAAATAAAAAAGTAGCCCAATTGGCGATTGGCGTCTTTTGAAAATGTTAACTCGCGAAATTTTTAAAAAGATAGTCCAATTGGCGTGAAACCGTCCAACCTAGCATCACTGGTAGCACCAAAATGATTCTTACCTAGGAGAAAACAGTTTTACTCAGAAATTACAGTGACTTAGCAGAATTGGTTAAAGGTATACTTATTTAGCAATCGTAATATATTTGAAAAGATTTTAGAAGTTACAAAAATATAAAGTGTGACACAGAAACTGAGCGAAAGAGCAGAACTGAAGAAATTCAGAAATATATAAAAGGTGCCAGCACACAGTGAAAAACAAAAATTTCTATATTTTTCATTTCTATATTTTTGTGCAGTAAAAAAAATGATAATTATGTCTTCAAGAGATACGACTAAGTAAAAAAAAAATTTATTCTAGTTTTTCAAATTCTATGAAGGATAGGTATATAATTGAAGGAAAACTTTTAATAGTCAAATTTTTCTTAAAAAATTCTATATACCTATTTTCCCTTTGAGTTTTGAAAAAGAATTCCGCCACATCCCGCCTTCATTTTTACATATATATTTGAAGGTAGTTATGTATACTGAAAAATTGGCTGCTCGTTTTTGCTCCTTTTTTCATAACGGAAAAAAATATTTTTTTTGTACCTGGGTTTGGGTAATTCTATTACATTGTATTTATATGGCAGAATTTTTTTCGAAGATATATAATTTTGACCACAAAATGACCCTTTTTGGACCACTGTGCAGCAGCCAGATACTGAGAAATAATACAAACAGTACCTACTAGAAAATTCAAAAAAATATGGAGAAAAAACGGTCTAAGAAAAATTACGTGCAGAATTCAATCATTTTATAATGAAAAAAGAGGACTACACCGACAATATTATATACCAGAAAAAGCTTTTCTAATTTTTTACAGAAGGCCGTTTTCTAAAATGAATTTGGTTTAGATACATTCTATAGATACAAATAGAGCAACAATGTCAGATGATAGGAAAAAAAACCACAGCATAAGAAAAATTCTTTTCTTTAAACATAAAGTTTGTAATATATTTATGTAGGTACATAGGTATAATTTATATGTACAAGGAATAGATGAATTTCAAATTAAATTATATTAAATAAGAAACATTTTTCATTTTTTGTTTATTTCACGTTAGTAAGAAGAAATTTGTTAATGAATGAGTCATGTATATGCACTTTTTTTTTAAAAAGAGATTGAAATATTAATTTGATTGTTTCAAAATTTAAATTTACTCAATTATATTTTATGGATAACGTTTTTTAAGTTTTTTTATTTTTCATTTTTTTTTCAATTTAAATTAAACTAATTAAAACAGACAATAATTAAATTAGGTTAATTTTAATTTCATTTATAATACATAAGGTCAAAGACACTATTATACGTCTAATTTCTATACATGTTCTAAAATTTTTTTAAAATAACGATTCAAAACAAAGTGAAAATTAGTGGGAAATAAGAATTAACAATTAATGCATTTTTTTAAATACAAAAAAATTAGTTTTATTACAAAATTTAGTTTTTAGGCAGTTTCTAAATTTTGTTGTTTTTTCTTAAATTTTATGTGAGCTCATACACACACAAACACACACACACACACACACACACACACACACACACACACACACACACACACACACACACACACACACACACACACACACACACACACACACATACACACATTTAGAATCCTTGAAATTTGTTTGTTTATTTTCTGTAGAATAAATTAGTGATTAATTTTATTTCTATTTGATTGAAAGAAAATTATATACAGATAACTAAATGCGATATAACAAAAAAAAAAGGTCAAAAATTAAGGGATATAGTCAAAATTTTAAAAGTTTTTTCCGCATGTTTTACACGGCGTAGTGATCTTTTTTGTGTAGAAATACGAAAGAAGAAACGTGTTACAACAACAAAATCGCATGTGTGTAAGTATCTTTTTTCTGCGCATGTTTTTATAGTATAATACGAAACCTCAACTTTTAAAATTTTGACTATACGAGTATGTGCAGTAACGTAAAATGATTGTGTAATTGAAGAAAAGATTTCCATAAAATACGTGATAAGTAAATGGCACTTTTACAATTTGTTTATGATGTATTGCTGATATATCTCTGGACAGTGAAAATTCTCTATCAGAAATAACATCGTAAAAAAAACAACCAATTCATAAATTTGCGAAAAAAATTCGAAAAAACTCAAATGTGAACAATAATTTTTTTTCTATGGAGTATTGATTCAATGTGTCGGAAGGTCATTAAAAAAATTGAATTCTGTCTTTTATTTCAAAAATTAACATAAATTTCTAGGAAGCTATCATGTCATAACACAATTCGTTGTATGCAAATATTATTTCTGTTCGATTTTTATTGGTCTAACTATAAAATCATGTAATGAAATTCAAATAAATTAAAATTGTCTGTGAATTAATCACGAAATGATAAATTTTTTTTTAAACAGAAGTCAATTTCTCAAAAACATGAATTAAATTTCCCATCATTTTTTTGTAATTGTTCACTACCTGTATTGCTGTATTATGTACATACATATGTACGCGATTATTTTAGCACGTGCCTATTTCGTTATTCGATTTTATTTTTTTTTCTTCCTCGTAGATTTTGAATTACCGTTCAAGTCGTTTTTTACTACTACCGCTACTACTTTGCTAAAATTTAAATTAAGTTTAAAAGAAATTCACATTTAAAAAAATATTTTTTTCTCTTTTGCATTGTTTTGGCCTTTTTTTTAAAAAAACTTTGGACAAGCGATATTCATCGATAATTAATTCAAATATTATTTTTTTAATGCGAATAAATGACGAGTAATTAATATTGTAAATCAATTCAAATTTCCAAAATAACGTAATTCTTCAAAAAAGAAAAAAATATCATAATTTTCTGTTACTTTAATTATGATATCCTTAACCATTTAATATCTTTCGATTTGAAAAATTATGATTTTTTTTCTTTACATAACTAAAGAGTTGGGTTTATTATGCCCCGTGACCAAAAATTATTTTTAATAAGTTGTTTATCCTTTTCTTAAATCTAACTTAATTTTAATTAATAATTTCTGTGGAGTTTCATCTCCTCTCTTGTGGAACCTAGTAGTGGATGATCTAATCACTTTCCTTAATGAGGAAAAGGATACGCTGACGACATAGTCATACTTATCAGAAGGAAATTTATGAACACCACAGTAGAGCTAATACAAACTGCTCTAAACATCGTTTAAAGATGGTTCATGAGGGAGAACCTAATGGTACCTAAATGCAAATAAAACCACGCTTATAATAACTTTCACGAAGAAAAGGATCCCTGGAGACATGGAACTCCCCATTCTATTCAACAATGGAATCTACACTTACACAACATGGAGAGCGTATACTCCGCAGTACCAAACCGGTTCTAGTACTGTTTTGGTCCCGCCATATATGCATGGTACCAAACTTTTTTAGGCCGAGCATTTTAGTGCAAACCAACCAATTTGGTACGGTACGGTACGACGGAGTATACACTTGGTTCTACCAAAAAATATATAGACAGAAAGAATTCTTATGTAGTATCGACTAAAAATTGTAATTATTAAATTAGACTATAGAACAGTACGGTAAGAGAAGGAAGAAGGTGAAAGCTTTTTTAACTATGCTTTAAAGCGCTTTGAAATTTAAGTTTTGTTTTTAATATGATCAAGATGAATGAAAAATGAAAAAAAAAAAATAAATCTTGTGTGTTAAATAGAATATAAAAAAAATTTCAAATGGTGAAACATATGTGAATAAAATGAGTCACACCGACACCATCAATTACCTTGTTTATGCGAAGCTTTAATTCGCATTAACTCATGCCGTTTTGACTAAATACGGATGCATAAACCAAATTTTAAAACGCATTGAAACTTTATTTCGTTTTGAGTGAATACACTATAAAATCCGAATTTAAAATTTCAATGCGTTTTTAAAATGTGCATGTACACTTTCTTCGTTTTAAATGAATTGTCATATTTGACCTTTCAAAATGGTGTTGGTAACATACTAAACATCAATATGAACTTTTAGAGTAGTATTAGTTTATTACTCAAAACGTTTTAAGTGAGAATGAAATGTTGTACTACGCATAAACATCAATTAAAATGTATTATCTCAAAACGATGTTCAAAACGTTTTATCGTTAATACGTTTTAATTTTTGTGCATAAACAAGGTAATTGTCGTATTCGCATGTACATATGTATTTCTATGCAGAAGTAAAAGCTTTTTTAACAAAACTGAAATATGCTGATGTACATTCAAAGCTATTTCACTAATGGGGTTCCAATGTTGGAACCCCAGAACAAAAATTTTTGTATGAGACATTTTGATACTACATAAGAATTCTTTCTGTCTATATATTTTTTGGTTCTACCAAACTGAATGAAATATTTGAGTTTGACAAGTATTTTTTCTTTCTTTTTTCATTATTGGTACTTGCGATATATACAGGCAGTACTAAAATGGTTTAGTAGTACCAAAATAGTACTAGACCGGTTTGGTACTGACGAGTACACGCGCTCATGGTGAGTCCAAAAACGCTCTTTTCAACATAAAAAAGTTACTGATGCCTCAACTTTTATTATTTTACCTATAGTTTATAGCTTATGCAAAACAAAGCTCATCTACGTAAAATGGGTAAAGATAATGAACCTATGTACTATACATACATATATGTAGATTATGTTGTAAAAAAACGAACCAGCACTTCACCTAATAAACGAATACACAACACTTAATAGTTGGAAAAGATTTACTAGTTCCTTCGTTTTTTTTTCTGTTAGAAAGCCATTTTTCTAGCTTAAAAAAAGAGATTAAGAAAAATTAATATGTATACATATGTACATATGTATGTATAGGTGTTATATTAATTTTCTCAATTGGTTTAATGATTTAACCACATTGGCCTCTGAACAGCCTATATTACATTATAAAAAACATACGCAAATAATTGAAAAATTTTAATAAATTATTTATTTTATTATTTGTTTTCTTTATTTTTTTTCTTTAATTATAATTTATTTATTCATTTTGTTTATTATTTTAATTTATTTATGTATTTGTTAATTACTGGAAAAAAGGTTTCTAAGTCAAATTTCAAATTAATTTTTTTTTAAATTTTTAATGAAAATTTCATAGAATACGATATTATGAATTTCCGTATTTATAAGGATCATGAATCTTTCAATTCTTTTTTCCTCTCGTTTTCACTTTTTAATAAAAAAAAATTATTTGAATTATTTTTTTGAACTAAATTATATCTAAGATTATTCTTAAATTTCCTATTTTAAAAATTATCTTGCCCTTTCTTATGTACCATTTTTTTTTTTTTTGGGAAAAAAAATAATTAATTTATTTTAAAACTACTTACTCGAAATACTTTTTTTTCAAATTGAAAACAAAGTGCTTCTCAGATACTAAGAAATAAAAAATTGAGAAAAAATAAACCGAAAAAAACACAACAAAATTAATGAGTTTAGAAATTGTTTTGTTTGCATTTTATATGACATTTACGTGTTTGAGTACCTACATATGTATATACCTATTGTAATTCATAAAAAGAAACATAGAAATAAAAATAAATAAAAATAAAATTGAAAAAAAAAAGGAAGAAATTATTGGTAGTTAATTCATTTCATTTCAATAAAGTTAATCACATTTTAATGTAAACTTTAATTAGAGTTAATTAAGTAGGTATATGGAAAAAAATATACATACATAGGTACATACATATGTATGTATATGTATATATATGTATGTGCAATATATTTATGTTTGTATATATTATTTAAAAAACAAAAATAAGAAAATAACAATAAAATAAAATAAACTTGAAAAAAAAAAATTAAAAACAGACAAAGAATTTTTAATTTTATTTTTCTTTTTTAAATCCATGTTAAAATTTCATTATTTGATCAGTTCACGGTTGAACGTTTTACTTGAACGTGGCTCTTAAAAAGTATAGCTAAAATTTTGAAATTAAAATAAATTTAAAAAAATCTGCTTTATTTGAATTATTTTCCTTTTTTTGTCTTTTCTTCTTCTTCAATTTCAAGTAAATTTAGTAAATGATAGATTCTTAAGCAAGTATTTAAAAAAGAGAACTTATTAAAAATATTAAAATAAAAAATTTTAAGAACGGAACAGTAATTAAAATTTATAGATTTATGAAAGTGTAATAGAAAAATAAATGTTTACAGAAACTTTATTATAAAAAACAAATATTACAAAGTGTGATATAAGAAATTGTAAAAGAAGTGGTATTTTTTTATTAATCGATTTTTTGTTTTTCATTAAATTTGTTTTTTGTAAAATTGTTTTAAAACAAAAATAAAAACTAAACATTATGTCTTCGTCTTATGAGAATCATAGTGGAGTGAAGAATAAAAATCTTCGAAATTCAAACAATATTAATTACAATCAAAGTAAGATTAGAATTTTCTAAATTTTTTTCACTATTATTTTTTCCTTGATTTATTTGTGTAATACAGTACAGGATACAGTGTATTATTAAGTATTGTACTATGTAGTTGAAAAATCGAAATTCAACAATATTTGAAAGTTATTTAAATTTAGAAAATTCTTTTTATGGACTTTTTGCTTTATTATATTTTTTAATAAGGTTGACTCGAAGATAACTAATCTAATATACATACATATGTATATTTAATGATGATAACGATTCAAATATCGATAGTGAAAATATCACCATATTGCTTAATATGTATGTACATATTATGTATATCCAAAAAATGTACTTACCTACATTGAAAGTCTTTCTCCAAAACTCAAAACTGACAAGCAATTCTAAGCACTTTAAGCTCTAAAAGCCAAATATGTACATATATTCATAAAAAATTTGAAAAAATTAAAAAAACAATATAAAAACGTATATAAATATAAATAAGTATATATAGGTATGTATTTATGTGTTAAAAATTTGAAAGGAGCATTTTTATTTTCAAAAGTAAAATTATAATATTTACTAGGAGTATTTGTTTATAAAATAATTGTCTTTTAAGGTGATAAAATTAAACCACAGACAGGTCTCGTTGAGACAACAAAAAGTCGTATGGAAGGAAGGGCGGTTAAACTCAATGGTTTCCGGGGTACGGTGGGTTAAAGATTTTTACGACTTTTTTGTGAAACATCCTGTATTTTCGATATCGCGTATTGTATATCAATGATACGATACGTAACAAAAGGAAACCCTTTGCCCTTGCACCATCTCTTCAGCCCCCTTATCCTAAAAGTTATTCAAAAATTTGCAATTTTATAACTAGATTTCGGAAAAAACCTATTATTAACATACACTTTTTTTACAATAAATAAAAAGTACAAAAATTTTTTCTTTACAAATTAGCTTCATACAGTATGACTCTATTTGCCTTGGTTCAGAAGCTACAACCTGTAGAATGAAGGCTGTTTTCAATTGTTCAACCTTGTCCGAAGTTTGACTTTTCATAGACTTCAATTAATCAAGCTTGTCAATAACAGTGCGATGGTACTACTGCTGTCAGTTGTCGTTACCAACAATTTTTGTTGTATAAAAAATGAAAGGATAATATTTATTATTTTTTCCTTTTTTCTGCCATTGTTCTTTTGTAATGTTCCATACAAATTTTAAAATTTATTGAACATTGTTCTAAAATTTCATCTATACTCATCTTTTTTAATAATTTCTTTATTAATTTTTTTCTTTCAATCCTTTTTATTATTTAAATACATATATTCAAATAAATATTTTTATTTATCCCAACAACATAAATATTGGTAACACAAAATTTAAGAATAATAACTGACGTATGTATATTCCAAAATGGCAATTTATATTCAATAATCCAAATTTTCTTGCATTTACAAGATATTCAATTTGACGACAAACTTGTACTTAGAAGTAAGATCTAAATGGAACCGAATCATCATGAAATATGATATATGCATTCAGCTCCTCTATACAGGGAACAACTCCTTCGTCGATGATTGTACGGTATTTTTCAGCGTTCATCGACCCTTCGACGAAAATTAGAAGTCCTACTCCTACACCTTGCAAAGTAACACATCCCCACACCATAACACCTGCTGAATGCCTAACAGTTGGCGCAAGACAGTCGTCTCGCTAGTGTTCGCCTTTTCTTTAACTGTGGTCAATCCATCGGGCCAAGTTAATTTAGTCGTCTTTGGCTTTGGATCTTTCGCACACTAAAAAAGCATGAAATTACTTATTTTATCTTCACTTTGAACTGTGCTACTGAGTTAAAACCATCTTTTTAAAAGTCTGCCAATTCGTTTCGGAAGCGATTTTTTTCTACCACTACCACTTTTTGGCACCAAACTTCTATTCTTTTCATATTTTTTCCAAAAATTGCTTACTGCAGTCTTTGAACAATTAATTATTCTATTCCACCTATGTATAACATAATTGAACTTATTTAGTTCCTTCATGGGTACTATTTTCGCTTTTTCTTCTATATTTAGTTTTTTTTTTCTTCTAACCATTTTTTCTCACTTTCTCACTTTATTCATTTTTTTCAACACAACAATTTTAAAACGTTTAAAATTTAAATAAATAACAATTTAAACCTTATTTATAATCAGGGATGATAAACAAAAATTATGTAGATTAAATAAATAATTCGCATTTACTTAAATCTTATAAAAACTTTTTCCTAGCCTAAACTATAGTTCGGCTTTGACAAAACTAGTTTTACCTGGAAACGGATTTTGCCGGCAACATATATTATTTAAAAAACAAAAATAAGAAAATAACAATAAAATGAAATAAACTTGAAAAAAAAAATTAAAAACAGACAAAGAATTTTTAATTTTATTTTTCTTTTTTAAATCCATGTTAAAATTTCATTATTTGATCAGTTCACGGTTGAACGTTTTACTTGAACGTGGCTCTTAAAAAGTATAGCTAAAAAATTGAAATTAAAATAAATTTAAAAAAATCTGCTTTATTTGAATTATTTTCCTTTTTTTGTCTTTTCTTCTTCTTCATTTCAAGTAAATTTAGTAAATGATAGATTCTTAAGAAAGTATTCAAATAGGAGAACTATATATTTGTGTGATATAGTACAGGATACAGTGTATTATTAAGTATTGTACTATGTAGTTGAAAAATCGAAATTCAACAATATTTGAAAGTTATTTAAATTTAGAAAATTCTTTTTATGGACATTTTGCCTTATAATATTTTTTAATAAGATAGCTAATCTAATATATGGTATGTATGTATGTACATAAGTATATTTAATGAAGATAACAATTCAAATATCGATAGTGAAAATACGAGTATCACCATAAAATTTTTGCCTGATGATGAATTCCAGATTCTTACACGCGATTTCTGAATTTTCAAAATTCTTCACCTGCAATATTGTAATATGTATTTTTTTTTCGATTTTATTTTATTTTATTTATTCAAATAATTCGACTTAATAAATATACAATTTTTCTAAATATGTATGTATGTACATATGTATATCCAAAAAATGTACTTACCTACATAGAAAGTCTTTCTCCAAAACTCAAAACTGATAAGCAATTCTAAGCACTTTAAGCTTTAAAAGCAAAATTTATTTAAAAGCAATATGTATTTCAAAAAATCTATTGAATTTCAAGAAGTTCGATTGAATAATTTTTAAAATCCAGTACATGTCGTTTTTCAAGACTTGGTTGAAGAAAAAAGTGCTAAAGATAAACACATTAGGAAATTGAGTTTTCATCTTAAAAAAGAATTTTAATAAAATAAAATTTTCAATTAAAAATTAATTATTAATTTATGTGCTGAAATCATATAAAAATGATAGCCATATGCAATATAACATGCATATTATTAAATTTTTATTTAGTACAAAAAAAATTTAATTATTATTATATTATTATTATCAAGTTGGTAAAGCCTTTCAACTCATACATATACATACATATGTAGGTTATTTAAGGCTAAGTTTCTACATATGTATGTATATAATACGAGTATTGTGACTTATTTCTATATGTTTTGTTAAATAAATTTAATTTTTATACTAAAATATTAGATTGCTTCAATTCATGTAATAAATTTTATTAAAATTCAATAATAACATTCTTACATAATTTCTTTCTATTATATTTTTATGGTCATATTAGTAGATGATGTTACTTAGAAAACATTCTAATTAAATTTCAAAATGATTGAAATTAAAGTTGTTTTTTAAATGTCAACTATACAGTATACATGTTTTATTTTTTTTTTCTCCTTTTTTTGTTTTAATTTGAACATAAGGATTATAATTTTAAAATTCTAATTAACACAAAGTAACAAACATTAAAACAGAAAAAACAAAAAAAATTTCATAAAACCCTAGAAAAGTTTTAAATTTTATAAACTACTTATTAAAAATCCTTGATTCAAAATGATTAAAAATTAATTATTGCATAACAAAGAGTTTTTCTTATATAATTTTATAGTAACCCACCCTTTCAGTGGCATGTGAAATAAAAAGAAAATAGTTTCCGAATGATCAGTTGTTTTAAAAAAATCTACGTATACAAATAACAATTAGAATTTCAAAATGTATCTGGTGAATCAGAGCAGACTTTTCGGTTCTAAATGATGGTATACTTAATTAATGTATGATACGAAAATTATTTTAAATCTTGATACTTCCTTGAAAAAAGTGTCATTCTGAAGTACTTTCTACATCTTATCTTAGTTCAGGATGGAGTCTAGCCTTCTCAACAAATTCTACAAGTGTTTTTCTGACTTTAGTCGAAGAAAATAATTGACAAACCAAGAAAAAAAAAAAAAAAAAAAAAACATTGTAAAAAAATGATTTAATCAAATTTTAAACTTCAATTACGGTTCATAAATCAAAATATAGATAATTTTATTTTTCAGATGGTTATCAATTACCAGATATTCATAATCCAATTTACATGGATGCATATCGTCGTTCAATTGAAGATCCTGAAGGATTTTGGGGTGAATTATCACAATTAGTTGATTGGTATCGTCCATGGGATAAAGTTTTAGATAATACAAATGAGCCATTCACAAAATGGTATGTTGGTGGATATTTAAATGCATGTTTTAATGCCGTTGATCGACATGTTTTAGCCGGAAAAGGAAATAAAGTTGCATTAATACATGATAGCCCTCTGACAAATACCGTCCGTAAAGTAACATACCAAGAATTATATGATCAGGTGAGCATCATAAAATTTTAAATATGTTTTCATATTTATTATAAATAAAATTAATATATTTTTTAAATTTTTTACAGGTCACTTTATTAGCAGGTGGAATGAAAAAATTGGGAGTTGAAAAAGGTGATCGTGTTGTAATTTATATGCCTCTTATACCAGAAACTGTAATTGCAATGTTAGCTACTGCTAGATTAGGTGCTGTTCATTCTGTCGTTTTTGGAGGTAAGTTATTTTAAATGTGAGCTTTTAATATTTTTTATAACAGACGTTTTTTGTGTTAAAAAAAACAATATGTCGATTTACTCGAAAAATATAAAATTTGAATAAAAGCCTTTAATTTGATGTAATTCCGATTTATTTTATTGTTTTAGACTAAAATGCACGTGATTTATGTAAATACGTGTAAATAAAAACAAAATATGTAATAACTTTTTTACGTTCTGTTGCGAAAAAATCGTACTTAAAAAAAATATTATGAAAACGTTATATTTTTTGAAATTTATGTGTAACTGCAATCACGAGGAAATTTTATCAACATACATATGATATGTACATAGGTATATGCATAAAAAAAAAGAAAATTAATTTTATGTGAAATTTATGGTACGATTCACAAATACAAAATCATTATATTTTTTTCCTTTGTATACAATATCAGCGTTCTGTTGACCTTAAAGTTCAAAGTATGTATATTTTAGAATATTGAAAATAATTTGCATATAATTTTGTCTATTTAAAATTGTTAGTATCAAATTTTTTTTAATATAATTGAAAAAAAAAAAAAATAAAATAAATAAATAAATAAATAAAAATTAAATAATAAAAAAATAATAGATTTATAGTCGTATGCTGTATAGCAATAGGTTGTATAAATACAGAAAAGAAAAAAAATGTAAAAATTAAAAATATTTATAACTGTCGCGTCGTTGTTTCAAATAAAAATAAAAATAAAGAAAATAACAGGTAATACAGGTAATACGTAGCTGCGTTTGTAAAAATTATATTTGTATGGCACGTATGTTGCAACAGTGAATTAAATGCTTTTTTTTCATTCATTCATAAAAATACTAACATAAAACGCGTGATAAGATTCTAGAAAATGTTATTTGATTTTTTAAAATTTTCTTTGGATTTTTTAATTTGATGTATGTACATCAATACTTTAATTATAATATCTATAAATAGCGAAGGATTATCTAGTATATCCTCATTCTTATTCTAATTTTTCAAGTGTCCAGTGTGAGTTAGAGGAATAAATTTTACAGTGCAAGTGTTAAAATAGAAGTGACCAAAGAGCATATTCGGCATATTATGCTCTACGAATTTAAAAAAGGCAACAACGCAATACGAGTGGCTAAAAACATTTGTGTTGTGTATGGTCAGTCCACCATAAGTGGAAAGATGGTTCCAAAAATTTCGTTTAGGGAATTTTAGCCTCATAGATGAGCCACATTCTGGGAGACCAGTTGAGTTTGATGAAGACTTACTTCGGTCAAAAGTTGAGCAAAATCCGAACGTAACTGTTGAGGAATTAGCGGAGACGCTCTGATCCACCCACTCCACCATCCACCGTCACTCGAAAAATATTGAAAAGGTGTCTAAGTACGGGCAGTAGGTACCACACGAACTTTCAGTCGCCAATCTTCAAGTACGAGTCTTAACGTGCATTAGTCTTTTATCAAGACTAAAACATGAACCATTTCTAAACAGAATTGTGACAGGAGATGAAAAATGGGTTTTTTACTCGAATGTTAAGTGCCGTAGGCAAGAACCAGACGCCGAATGCAACAGCTAAAGCGGGTCTTTATCCTAGGAAGATTTTATTGAGTATTTGGTGGGATATGGACGGAATCATCCATTTTGAACTGTTGAATGAAGGTGAGACGATTAATAAACACCTATACATCCAACAATTAGAACGTTTGAAGGAAGCTCTGGGAAGAAAAACCTCCAGCTCTCTTTAATCGACGTGGAGTCTTCTTTCATCAGGATAACGCCAGGCCAAATACTGCGAGAGAGACCCTCCAAAAACTGAAGGACTTTGGTTGGGAAATCATGCCTCACCCTCCATATTCCCCAATATAGCACCATCAGGTTACCGCCTATTTCGAAGTCTGCAGAACCATCTAGACAGGAAGGTGCTATCTCCAACAGACGAGGTCAGAGATGAGCTTGATTGCTTTTTCCAGTCAAATTCAAAAAGTTTTTATGCAAGTGTTATAGAAAATTAAGGAAAATACATTCTCTATTAAAAATTAAAAAAAAATATATTTTTTTTGACTTTCAAACTCCTTGTAAAAAACCCGCATTGCTTATGGGACGACTCAATAGTTAAAGCAATTTTATTTACGTAAGTCGTTTTGTTTTTCTTATTCTTTTAAAACTGCAATTATTTTTACAAACTGCGCTTTATTAAAATAATTTCAATATACGTATTTGTTTTTCAATAATTATATTTATGTATTAAATAAAAATAATAATAGATTTATGTAAATACACATTTACATATAATCGATATAAACACTAATACAACTAAAATTAATTTTAATCAAATTCAATGTCGAAATTTTTGTAACCTTGTACCGATGAATCGAAATGGTCATAGTACGATATCATATATGTATGTATGTATGTATGTATGTAGTTTTAAAATCAGACTTTGCTCTATATTTTTAAAGAAAAAAAATTTATATTTTTTTATTATTATTATTTGTTATATTGTTTTTTTTTTTCTTTCTTCGATGTGTAGTAAATATGTATATTAACTATTAACCCAAGTACTGGTACGTTGAATGTCAATTTGTCAAATATTACACAATTTCCAATTTTATTGCATTTATTGAATTTTGCTTTTTCAGGATTAGGTAAATTATATTATAAACTTTTATTCCAATCTGACGTCAATATTAGAAATTTATTTATTGAATTTGATTTGTTTTAAATATTTTTAATGAATTGATTTTTTAATTAAGTTATCATTCAGTATATTTTATAACTTTTAATTAAAAAAAAATAATGTACGATATTTGTTTTTTAATGAAATTAAATTTAATTTGTTATTTATTGAAAATTATTTTGATTGTCGTTTTTTTAAAACGGTTTTCAAAAATCGCTCGACGTATAAAACTTCAAAAATAAATTGTAAAATCTGTGAAATTGATAAGCGTTGTGTCCGAAAATGTAAATATATGTAGATATTACATAAATTGAAATTTAGAAATTCTTTCATTTTGATTAAAATTAAATTTGTGACAACTTGCATGCGGATAAATAACTACAATATACTTCTTTGAAAAAGTAATTCTAAAGAATTTGTCGCTTGCAAGCACTTGTAACGTTATTCATGACACGCATTTTATTATAGCGGACAACATTTGTCAATGTAACCCTTTACAATTCTCCACAAAAGATAAATAAAAATAATAATGAAATCCAATTAAGTTGATTCATCATAAGCCTGTTTTATATTATCTTGGGAACATAAGCCGTCTACTAGACAGCTTCTTTGCACTCGATTTGAAGCTATTGCTTTAACTTTTGTTCATATTTTTTCTACTCGCGCACATTCTTGTAGCAGTAATTTTTTATATGTTATTCTTGGTCTTCTCCGTGATGTAACACGTTTCTTCTTTCGTATATCTACACAAAAAAGATCACAAAGGCATGTAAAACATGCTCAAAAAAACCTCAACTCTTAAAATTCAGACTATAGAGCCTTGAAGGATTCCAATTTAGTGCCGTTCTTGTTATGTTGTTGGAAGGTTTTCTGAAGGTGTGTCAAATCCAGTTCCACTTTCTTCTTCTTAAGTTGATTATTTATCTTTTAGTGTATTTTTATCTAATTTTTACAACAAAGCTACTTTGTAAAAAAAGGACATTATTTCATAAAATATTTTTTTCCAAAATTTACAAAACAATCCATTTTTTTCTTCTAGGTTTTGCAGCAAGTGAATTATGTACACGTATTGAACATGCAGAACCAAAAATAGTTATAGCTGCTAATTGTGGTGTTGAACCAAATAAAATTATTCCATATTTGGATATTTTACATGATGCAATTGAAATGTCAAAATGGAAACCTTTATGCAGTGTAATTTATCAAAGGCCACATGTAGTTACAATGCCACTAGATACAAAAACCGATATTCTATGGGAAACTCTTCAAACTTTAGGAGATCCAATGGAATGTACACCGGTAGAAGCAAATGATCCATTATATATTTTATATACATCAGGTACAACAGATAAACCAAAAGGTGTACAAAGACCAACTGGTGGTCATTTAGTTACATTAATGTATACAATGAGCACAATTTATGGTATTAAGCCAGATGATGTATGGTGGGTAGCATCAGATTTAGGTTGGGTTGTAGGACATTCTTATATTTGTTATGGACCATTATTATACGGTGCTACCAGTATTATGTATGAAGGAAAACCGGATCGTACACCTGATCCTTCACAATATTTTAGGTAATAAAAAAAGATTTTGTTTTTCAAGTTAATTTAATTCATTCAAAAAAATTTGTTTACTTATTTTTCTTTTTGATAGAATTATCGATCAGCATAAAGTTAACTCACTTTTCTCAGTTCCAACTGCATTTAGAGTTATACGTCGTGTTGATCCAGAAGTTAAATGTGGTAGAAAATATAATCTAAAATCACTTCGAACGATTTTTATTGCTGGTGAACATTGCGATGTAGAAACAAAAAATTGGATAGAAAATGTTTTTAAAGTTCCAGTTTTAAATAATTGGTGGCAAACAGAAACTGGATCAGCAATAACAGCAACATGTATCGGTTTTGGTCATAGTTTAAATCCACCAAAATATACTACAGGACTCCCTTTTGTGGGATATGACAGTAATTATTTTTTTTAAAAGAAAAATATGAAATAAAAAAATTAATTAATTTAATTCAAATTATTCTGATAGTTAAAGTACTTCATCCAGATGGAACACAAGCAGAACCTTCAGAATTAGGAAGAATTGTTATTAAATTACCATTACCACCAGGGAATATGTCAACTTTATACAAAAATGATGAACTTTTTGAAAAAATATATTTCCAAAAATATCCTGTAAATAAGATTTTAAAAATTTTTTCGATGATATTTCTTTTTCTGTAGTTAATAATTTTTATTTTTAAAATTTAATTAAAGGGATATTATGATACAATGGATGCTGGTTATAAAGATGAAAATGGTTATGTATATGTAACAGCGAGAGATGATGATGTTATAAATGTTGCTGGTCATAGAATATCAACATCAAGTTTAGAAGATGCTGTTCTTAGACATTCTGATATTGCAGATGCAGCAGTTTTTGGTGTACCAGAATCAACAAAAGGACAAGTCCCATTATGTTTATATATAACTAAAGAAGGTAAAAAAAATATTGAGTTTCATAATTTTTTTTAATTTATCAATTTTTACAGGAGCAACAAAAACAAGAGCAAAGTTGTCTGTAGAAATTATAGAAATTATTCGTGAAGTTATTGGACCAATTGCAGCATTCCGTTTAGTTGCACCAGTTAATGCATTACCAAGAACAAGATCAGGTATAAAAATTATCTAAAAAAATATTCAATATTGAATTTAATGCAAAATTCAAATGTAAAATTTGTTTTTGCTCAAAAACAAGGAAAAACAATGAGAAAAGCAATGGCAGATTTTGCAAGAAATCAACAAGTCATTTTACCAGCAACCGTTGAAGATCCTTCTGTTTTTGAAGATATTAGACGTGCCTTACAACAATTAGGATATGCAATGACAGCTCCAGATCCAGTTTTAGCGGTTCGAAAATAAAATTGACAAGAAAAATTAAATATTTCCTTAAAAAAAAAAAAAACAAATATTATGCTCGTTGTACTTTTGTTCTAATAGGTTAATTTATTATTAATTCATTATTTTATTTTATTTTTATTCTTGATTTTTATCTTTATTTTTTTTTCCGTTTTTTTATTTGTTACATAATAAAAATCTAATTAAAGGTAATTCAATTCGATATTGAAATTACATTACAGTATAATTATAAGTATCAGGATAAAGTCTTAATAATTTAGGGAAAAAACTATTATTTTTTATTTTATTTTAATGATTTCAAAAATGTATGTAAATGTAAAAAAAATATTAATATAAAGTAATTAAATTTATATTTAAGATGAAAATATGATTTTTTACTAATTTCGGTAAATATTCTGTTAAAGGAATAGGTACTTAAGTGTCCATTCTACATACATATGTATAAGGTTTTGCATTTTAACGTTCTAACATTTTTTAGACAATTAAAAAAAAAACATTAAAATTAGTTCATTTCAAAGTGCAAAACGAACTATGCTTCCACCCATACACATTTATGTATGTATTTTGCAATTCGCGATGTTTCATAAATTATTGATTTTTATTGTACAAGTCAGAACAAAAAAATTATTCTTTTGAAAATTACCTGTCATAAAAATTGCATCATAATCACCATCACAGAGATGACATTTTTTTTCAATGTCATTTACATACATACAGGGTGTAATAATTAAGTTGATGTACAAGTTAATATAGGAATAATAAGGATTAGTTCTGAAGGCTCCAAGATTTATTTTTTTCGTCTGGTATAAGAAAGCTGTATTCGTGGAAAGGAAAAAAAAGCACGACTACAAGACATTTTTTTCATGAATTATCCTGTTCTTTATGAGATGTAGTTAGTGATTAAAATTAATATTATACCTTGCATAACATGTAAGATTTTGCTATATATTTTTACTTTAATTTCTAGTGAACGAGAAAAATACATTAGGTATTTTCACCATTATATGTATATGAGAATGACAATGTAAAGCATGGAAAATTCATCAAAATAATGGAAAAAACAAATTTAAATTTTAGAGACTTCATATGGTAGTTGTTTGATGTACTTCACATGTGCTTGCACTTTTATTTCATCCATGTAAATACCACCCCTAAATTTCTTAATACACCCACACGTTTTTTTATAGTTCCAAACCATTAACACACTCTAAAGTAATAACTATTTCACATATGTCAAAGTTAAAAAAAATAAATAAATAAGTTCATAAATTATTAAAAGTAAAGTGGAAAACAAAATATGTAGGCATTATTATTATGTATTTTATACGTTAAGTCACCTATTTTTTGATTATTTTTTTCTTTTTTAATAAAAACTGAAATAAAATAAAAATCAACCAAAGTTTAAGTATGAGGCATAAAATATTTTTTTCATACGCATATTCACATTAAATAATCACAAATGAAAAAAATACAAGCATTTACAAAAGGGAAAAATTTTAAATGGAATAATTTTCAGTAAATTATTCGATAATATCCTGATTAATATTTATTGCAATTTAATAGAGTCATGGCGCCTTTTTTTTATTATAATATGAGAAAATATTTTTTTATTTTATATATGATAACACACTTTTTATCCATATGGCTAAATACGTTCAAAGAGAAAATTCTAGTAGGCTTGAAGATTTAAAAGTTGTAAATTTTAATATTAAAATAATAAATATACATATGTAGGTATTTAAAAAAAAAAATAAATAACTGAGGTTAACATATTTGGTTTTATTTTTATGTATAATAAAATAGACAAAAGGATGATTTTTTTAAATTGCAAAAAAAAAGAAAGAATTAACTTTGTCGAGTAAATGTTATGCATTTCTATTTTTATCATTCAATTGAAAGTTCTATTAAAGTATCAAGTCAGATCAAAATTCATTAATAAGGATATTAATTGACAAATCTTGTCTTACTTTAAATTTTATGTCTTTGCCTTTGATTTTCAGATTTTCCCATGATAAATTCAGTATTTTTATCATAGATATTATCATGATCCACTTACTATACCTATGTTATGTACATTTTGTAGTACTATAAATATGATGATGAGCAAAAATTTCTTAGATTTAGAACGTGATTTGAATCATTCAATTGATTTGCAAATTTAAAAAAATGGAAATTTAAAAAAAATGTTATCGATTTTATTGAAGTGTTACATGGGAAAAATTAATTTCAAGGAGAATACATATACATATGAATTTTCATGTCTGTGAAATCTATGTATTTACATTCTAGTAGTAAAACTCTTTTTTCTTTTCTTTTTGTTTGGTAAGAAATCCTTGTACTCACTTCATGATGACAATTTGCAACAATAACAAATTTTTAAATGTTAAAATCGAATATTTTTTTAAACTATGAAATTAATGTAAAAATTTTGACTTAATCCAATAAACAAACCATTTTGTTATACGAGTATTACTTAATTTGTTTGCTGCGTGCGATACTTGTCTTGAATCATGTAAATAATGAAAAGAAAATACAAAATACTAAACTTTAAGGTCAACTAGTTTTAGTTTATTTATTGTGTGAATTGTTTTTCTATCTTGTAGTTGAAGTATCTCTTGTAACATATAGTAAAAGTTATGGGCCGGACTGTTTAAAAGTGTAGGTGCATATAAGAGTAGTAGCTCGATGTGGGAGTGAAGATGAAGTATTTTCTTGAAAGGAAAATTTTGAATTTTTTTCTTAAAATGAATATATGTATGTACGACATGTACATAAAGGCACACACATATATGTATATATCATCATCATTATTAACTATCACATCCAGGCGAGATTCTAGCATCCTCCAACTTGCTTTGCATCTTCTTTTACTGCATCGTGCCACCTGAGTCTTGGTATTCTTGGCCTTCTTCGTTCTTCTGGCTGTTTGTTTTGCAGGATCATCATCATCCAAATGCATAACGTGGCCAGCCTATCTGAGCCTCTCTGGCGTTATCCATTTTACTGCATCTATATCGTTGTAACATTTATAGATTTCCTTCTTATATCTGGTCCTCCACAGCCTGTTTTCCTGTACACGTACCAGGATGCGTCTAAGAATTTTTCTTTTAAGGACATCTAGCTTCTTACTTTCCACTCTACTTGCCCTTCAAGTTTCAGGCGCATACGTAAGAACAAGATGGATTACCATTTTATACAACAGGAATTTAGAAATTCGTGACAACCTGTTATAGAGCGCCAAAAAGAAAATCTTGTATACTATATACCTGTTTATAAACATAGTAATCGTAAAGTATATCAGTTAGTATTTTACTGCCAGTCAATCGTGTCTTTTCAATATTAACTCGCATGAATTAAATTTGATTTTCTCCTTCTTCTAAAGTAAGCTTAGCATACTCTCTAACAGAGATACTAAAAGAAAAGTAGAATACTTTATTAAATTTATTATACTTTTTTCATTATTAAATAATGAATTATAATTTAATCAGCATTACAACCTTCCAACCTATTATATTTTATTAAGATCGTGAATAAAAAACCTACAGACAGAATAGAATTTGATATAATAAGCCTAACAAATAAAAATAAAGAAAATAATAGTAAAGATTAAAACAAAAAATTATACCATACAACATAATCTTAATGTTCTCACTAATAATGTATTTTTTATTTTGCTTATACATCAATTGAATTACGTTAGGTAAATAGAATTACACAAAAGTCCTTTGTAAATGAGATCTGTTAATTGAAGATTGTTATATGTGATGTACAAATGAATTCTAAGAATAATGTTTATGAATTCAATAATAATTCACATTTTATTATTTGTACATAAACATAATATACAGAATTATGAGATACACACATACGAAAATGTATGTAGGTACATAATAACATATGGCTTTTGTCATATACATATTCAAGATTGAACTTACTTACAAAAATAATTTATTGTATAATTTATTCATTTTTTAAAATAATAATTTAACTTATTTTATTTACTTAAAAAAAAAATCATAAAAAAAAACAGTTTGTATTTTTTCAATTGAGTGCCGAAACCCGGGATTGAACCGGGGACCTTTAGATCTTCAGTCTAACGCTCTCCCAACTGAGCTATTTCGGCTACTATGTATCACGTGTCTTTTTTATAATCCAATTGTGAAGAGCTTTTTTTGTAATAATTTTTATAAAAAAAGTATGTAGGTACTCCTACATATATTTTTTTAGTGAAATATGAAGCTAAATATCCCCAACTTTTAGTTTAATTTTTTTTTCAGATTTTTTTTAGTGAAAAATTCTAATTGTATTCGATTAAAAAGTTTGTTCAGTGAAACCTGCGGAACTGCTATGAGTGTTTTTTGTTTTACCTTGATCCTTGAATAGTTTTTTAAATTTGCAATTCATTCGTAATAAATGTGACTAAAATGTCTAATAAAACAAATAACAAATGAAAAAAACAACTTCAACGACGTCTTCTATACATGTACATAATATAGCTATGTACATACATATTGTAGTATAACAGCAAAAAGAGAGTAGAAAATCATTAAAAAAATTACGGGAAATGAAGAAAATTACTCTTTTTAATGATGGAATATTTTCTGGATCACATCTTTTATAAATTGGATAAGATTTAATTAATAGGAGGAATATATTTATTTATATTACATACATATAGTTTTTATTTATTTATATATAAATATCATTAGACAAAAAACATACAACAGCCGAAATAGCTCAGTTGGGAGAGCGTTAGACTGAAGATCTAAAGGTCCCCGGTTCAATCCCGGGTTTCGGCAAAATTATTATATGTTCTTTTTTTTAATATTATATATTTTTATAAATATAAAATATGAAATTTTAAATATTTTTGTTACTTGACAAAAAAAAAGTACCTTTTTTCTCTAGTAAAATTATAATTGAAATATGAAAAATAGAAAGTAGAAAGTTAGATTTTTGAGAAAATGTGATAGCTTCTGTCATGTACATATGTACATAACTAAAATTTATTTTAAAATTTAATTTTTTCTGTGAGTTTTTGTCATTACGTATATATGACATTACATACTAAACGTGACAATCATATTTTGCAAGATTCTAGATGTATTCAAACCAGCTAATAATCCATGTGTGAACTAAAAAAAAAACATTTTTATTTTGATACTGAAATCATAGATAAGCAAGAACTGTAGGAGTAGTTTATTTAATTGCATTCTATGACTATAGAGGTGAAAAAAATATGCTTGATCAATTAATAGGACACATCATATTTAAATGATCTGTAACTGAACTAAATTATATAATTGTAACGATTTTGATTATTTAATTGTAATGTCCTTCAGAAAGACGCATGATAAATTATTTTTACCCCAAATTTTTGCATAATTATTTTATATTGTTTTTATTTAAAAATAAAAAAATGAAAAAAAATGTGAAAGAGAAAAAAATATACTTTTTGAAAAATTCCTTTATTTTTCACGTAAAACTTCGATAAAAATTTCTAACATATTTTTTTAGTATCATCCATATACCATAAAAATTTTATTATTTAATAACTAAAATAATAAATTGTCATCAATGATTAATTGCTATTTGAAAAATTAGGTAATGGAACCATTAATTACTTGCTATTTATCGTAATAATTACTTTGTTTTTATTTTTTTATTCCTGGTGATAACAAAAAATTTATTTATATACCTATATGATGCAATTTCAATAAAATATGGTATTTAATTCACATCGGTAGCCAAATAAATAAGAAGAAAAGAAAAAAAACTTCATTAAAAATTTAATTGAAATTATGATCAAATTAATGAGAATCATTAAAGTGAATTTGAACTTATTAGTATCAATTACACCGATTTTTTTCTTTCTTTATTATTAATTTTTAATACTTAACTTAGCAGTCCTGATACGAAGGAGAACGACAATGTTTATGATATTTTTTTTTTTCTTTGTGCACATGATAAGCTTTTATATTCAACGTAAGCTAATCCGATTTCCAATAAATTCAAACTAATATTTAAAAAAAAAATTCTTTGTAAAATCACTATCGTTAGCTTAGGTATGCAGATATGCAATTTAAACAGCATTCTTTTTAATCTCTTTTGTGGACAGATCATTAAAACTTTCGACTGTGTATGTGTACTTTTTTTTTCTTTGTTAATTCTTAATATATTTTTTTCTAATTTCTCATTATTTTAAATTTCTATGTTCTTATTAGTTACAAAAAGGATTTCATAATTATAATTTTATTATTCTTCGAAGGTTTTTCTTTGCAATCTTACGATCCCGTAGTTTTTGTAAGTATTTTTTTCCAATTTTCAACAACTTTCCCTGTGACTTTTATCATTTGGAAATATCCGCCCAACACCCACTTAATTTTCAAAAAAATTGACTGAAACTCATTGAATAGCGAAAGGATAACAGTACGTCATATAATATGACAGTGATAGTAACTTTATTTAACTTTATACAAAGTACTCGTTTTTACATGATGAAATATTTTTGTGAATTAAAAGTACATGCGAACACGTTAAATTTTATTCTTTTTTATTCCACCTACACAAGAAAATAAGTTATAACGTCATCAATATCTTTGGTTTATAATATTTATTTTTCTATTGTTATGTTTTTTATTTTTTTATTTTTCATTTATAATAAACAAAAAAGTTAATTCAAATAATAGATATATGTATTCCTAATTTGATAAAACCTCAAAAAATATATCAAACTGAATTTTCCTTCAAAAACCATATGCTAAGAAAATTATATGAAAAAATACGTTATAATGTTTATCTTTTGATCCTGGATAATTTAAGAATGATTTATATTTTTTTTATGAATAAAATCACTAGAATGCTTTTACAGAAATACAAAAGAAAAAATAAATGTAATTTTCATAAAAAAATTTTCTTCATAGTCAAATTTTTTATGATTGTAAATCATATGATGATTTTTTGTCTTTCAAACACATATCCTACATAGGATTGAGTTAAATGATTAAATGTTTGTGTGTGTAAAATAACAAAAAAAAAAAAAAAAATACATTTACATGTTTATACTATTACAAACTTTATATCAAAGAGTGAAAGAATCAAAGTATATCTATTATATACATACATGTAAAACATGTAAGAAAAACACATGCGCTAATCGATTTGATTGTATTTTTTTAATATACCGGCCAATAGAATTTTTGTTGAATACTTGTTGATGAGCTTTTTTGTATAAAAGAACTGTAACAGATCATCAAAAATCACACAACAGGTTTCCTACTTAACACGTGCATAGCTCTTAAGAAAATAAATTTGGTATTTTAAAAAATAAACGAAACAGTTTGCTAATTTGTTATTGTAAATTTACAAGAAAGTGTTTTTCTTTCAAAAAATTTTTAAACGAAAAATTTGGATATAATTTTTTTTATTTACAAAATCACATCAAAACAGAATCTAAACAGGTGTGTATAGCATTTATTGTTTTATTTGATAAATTTTGTTTTTTTAATATGAAAAAAAGTGCAATAAAATTAGATTTTTTGTAGATAATAACTTTTTAAAATTACATAAATTTAAGTTATTTTTCGTAAACTATGAGATTTTGCTTTCACTTTATTTGCAGTTTATTTTTTTTCTTCAATTTTTTGTTATTACAAAGAAGAAAATTTATTAAAAAAAATCCGTGATAAGTTTCTAATTTAACTTGACTTTATTTAATTTCAAGTACCTGTGTGTATATAGAAAATTTTATATTAGAAATACCTATTTTTAAAATAAAAGAGATTAAAAGTTTTCCAATTTTGAAAAGTGTGTCATTATTGTCCTTATTTATGTAAAAAAAATAATGTTTTAGATTTCATAAGAGGAAATTATGAATAGATTTAATTTAATTTTTTTTTTTCATATTTCATTTCATATAATTTTGCAAATTTGATTTTATTATCAAAATTTTCGTATTCAAAATTTCGTAAATTTTGTAAATCTAATTTTTAAAATAGGAAAAGTTAAAAAAATAGAAACAATAATTATAAATGTGCAGTATAAGTATAATATACAAAGAACACAAATATTTTAGCCGATTTCTTAATTATACATATTTCTCCAAAACTGCAATTAGTCTCTCAAAATTTGCAAACTAATACTTATTTCAATTTTTCCGGCTGAAACTATATTGAAAAAAAAGAAACAAATTCATAGAGTTCATTTATATTCCTGATTTTTTGCTTTTTAGAAATTTTTAAATAAACTTTTAATTTGTAAAAATTATCCCTAATTGACAGTTAACTCACTATCTTCAAAATCTATTAATTTGGCAAAATAAATTTTAAGGGATAAAATCATTAAAAAAAAATGAAAACAAATAAAATAACACAAAGTAATGTTTGTGACAAAAATTATTTAAAATTTTTATTAGCTAAACATCTTTAAGTGAAAAATTCTGTTAATAATTTTGCAATATATTTGTCATTCTCCAAGAATCCTTCCAACTAAACTAAAAGTTGGATAATATATCTCTGTGAATTTTTCAATGTTGTTTGTTTAAAAGATGAAAAATTTAATTAAAAAAGTATTTTTTACAATAAGTAAAAAAAAAAAACAAAGAAAATACATATTTTCATATTTCTTTGATCACTTAATCTTTTTTTTTTCTGCATATGATATTATATTATTAATTTTTAAAAAAAGAGAACTTATTCGTCTGAAAAATTGCATAAGAATCGTTGCATTTGAATATATGTATGTATTAAAACTTTTAAATTAAATTTTTACTTTCATGATCATATGTGTGGAAAATATGTATGCACATACATTATCAGATATAACAGATAAGAATATAATCTATATATCTATAAAAATTCAACCTTATGTATAACATACTATGTATATACCTATTTGTTAATTCGATTAACTTTAAATTTTGTAGATTTTGAAAACAAAAAAAAAACTTTTGTCTTTTTATAAAATTAAATTTTACATAATAAACATTCAAAGAAATATAGAACAAAAAATTACAATTAAAATGAATTTTTTCTTATAACTTGGAAACCTAAAATATGAAACCTTTACGAGAAGAAAAAAAAAGGAAAATTTGCAATAATTTATAACTAAAAGGCAAAAATAAAATATTTGAAGCAATTTGAGAAAAATCTTTTTCTTATAATTTTATAATTATCCTTGAATATATTTTTATTAAAAATCCACAAAATGTAATTATTTTCTGGTTTTTTAATTTAAATTGATTATGACTGGGACTTTTGTTGTTCAATTTTACGTTTTCTTCAATGAAGATGTAATTTTAAAATTTGATGTGACAATTTTATGAATAAAAAGTTGTTTATACCTCTTATACAAACTAATAGGTAAATTATATAATTTTATTTTAAAATAATCTTTTAAATGTACAACACAATAATAAAATAGAAAAAAATATAGATTTCAAACGTTTCATGAAAACCAGAAATCTACTTCTTATTGTTTTCTTTTATATGTTTTTAAAGAGTTCTTTTTTAAATTGTTTTATCTCTTCTATTTTATCTACGCAAACTATATTTTACATTAATTAGTATTTTTTTGTTAAAATTAAAGAACAAATTAAACAATCTTTAATTGGAATCATATATGTATGTATGTAACAGATATTAACATACATATTTTTTTTTTCTTCGTTGTACTTGATGCTATTATACCTCAATTCTAATTAACAAAATCATCTCATATTTTATGTAATATACGTAATATTTTATTCATCTTTCGAAATGAATGCTAAGTAAAAGTACAAAAGCAATAATTTTCATTCTCCATTTATACCTCTACCCTTTGTTTTCCAAAAATAAGCTTAAAAGTTGGTTGGAACTATAAAGATAGTTTTATTTCATCATCATTTTTTCTTCGTATTTTAAAAAAAATGTGATAAGGTTGAAATAATATTCATTTTTTTAACACGTTAATTTTTCGAAAATGATACTAACTTATTGGATTCATTAATCTTTTTTTCTCGCGTGTTTTCCCTCTCCCTTATTTAAAAAAAAAAAGTATTTTTCGACATTTTGCTTCAGAATTCAGATTTTTTTCTAGCAAAATGAAGTTTAAAGTAGTTCTTAAGAAGTTTAGGAGATATGTGATTATTTAAAAATTCTGAATTAATGTATTAATTGTGAAATTATAAAAATGAAAAATTTAATTTTTTTTAAGGTGCAAATTTGTATGAACATATTAATATCTCCTTGTGATTGAGAAATTCAAATTTATTCAATACAGAATAAGTTGATTTCTTTGAGACAACGTTCTATAAATTACAAAAGCAAAAAAAAAAAAAAAATAAATAAATAAATAAATAATAATCTATTAAAACGAAAAATAGCAATAAGAATTTTATAGTATTGAAATATTAAAAACTTTTTATATAATTTTAATGTTATTTAAATAAGTTTTTTTTCTTTTAATATATTTTTTAATTTGTTTGCTATTTAATTATCTCAAATAATTATTAGGTTATTTACAGTCATTAGTAAACAAATAATTTAATCAAAGAAAATTTATAAGGAAAAAAATTCTAAAATTTGTGGAGGGACAGTAAATATTCGTCAATGAAGAAATTATAATATGTACAATGACTGTACACAGATACAATATCTAGCTACATATGTATATCGCGTACATTATACTTAACAGAATTTAATCTTTTCATACCATGAAAATGTTATAGAATTAAATCATATCTATTTGAATGGACAACTTCTATTTATTTTAATTTTAAAAAAGAAAAATACTATTTTTATATCTTTACTTAAATTTTTAAAATCTTGATAAACAGTACCTATAAGTACCGTGAACTTGATAATTTCTTTGATAATAATTTACTTTGAATATTTTTTAAATTTATTGACATATAATTAATTTAAAATTTTTTAAAAAAAAGGAAATAACGCAGAAGTTTAAGCTTACATTTTTTTTCTCTTGAAATTATTCAATATTTAATATTTATGTATATAAAAGCTCAATATAATTTTTCAAAATATTTTTGTGCGAGTATAGCTCAAAATAAAAATGAAATTTTGTAAATAAAAAAAAAATGACAAAAAATTAGTGTTCAATACATTGAACAAAAATTTTTTCGCATAAGATTCTTGAAAGTTTATTTCCAATGTTTAAAAATTAACAAATAAATAGAAACCAAAAACCAGGAGAAAAAAATAAATTCACTTAATTCTGTTCAATGCAGTTTTTGGAAAATCTGTAAAACAAACAATATAATATTAGCTCTCAAGACATTCTATATAAAAAAATTTTATTTATAAAAAATACATACATATGTATGTTTACTTTTTTTTTAAACTAATTTTAATTTTTGCTAATTTATTTATAATTTGTATTTCTATACATACACATATACATATCACATAGAAATTGATTCTAAAAAATTATTTAAAGAAAGATAAATATATCTATTGCAAAATTTTGTTTGAATAAAATTCAAAGTTTAAAATTTTCTTTCATATTTATTTTTAATTTACTAGAAATTTTAAAATGTTTTCATCATTAAAAAAGTAAATTATTTCTAAAGTCGTTATAAAAAGTTTAAAAGGCATTATCACCAAAAGAATTGTTTTTACATGTACGTAATACAAATTTTTATATTTTTCTAACTCCCTTGATTGAATTCAAATGAAAAACTATATAAATAGAAATTAAATAAAAATAGAAGTACACATATGTACATATTAAAATTAACAGGTAAATTTATTTAAAGTTATCTAAAGCTCTTATAAAAAACAAATAAATTTTACATAGTAACTTTTTTAGCTACAAATCTATGAAATTCAAAAAATTTTCATACATATTTCCAAGAATTGTAGTGAGATTGTATTTTCCATCTGAATTTATTTACATCATACAATTGCTTCATAGTTTAACCTTTACGTAATATCCAACAAATGTTATAAAATATTTACGTTACCTATGTTTTTTTCCTTTCTCTTAAAAATAAACGTGAGAATTTAAGGATGTTCATGTAAAACAGTTTCTCTGCCCGTTAAGCTTTGTGTACTTATGTATGTACAATATGTAGTAAGATTATGTATATGATCAATAGTCATCATTGTCCGCACCAATTAAAATTCATATTTACCACAATATTTTCAGTTTTTCTGTTAAAAAATTTCAAAAAAAACAAAAAAATAAAGATTTCAGAAACAGAAAAAAAGATAACTTTCCTTTACGTAATTAAAGTAAAATCACGTTTTACATTTTTTTGTTTTAATTCTCTCTATGATAGTATGTGTATTTCGTATTTCAAATAAAATTTTCATGTTAAAACCAAGAACATAAGCGAGAAACAAAAATATATACAAGCTGTATGTTGTACAATAGATATGTATGTATGTACGTAAATATTCTATCGATAAAGGAATTAAGGACTCAAAAAAAAAAAAAAAAAAAAAAAGAACATAAATATGAAAATATGAGAAAAACAATTTTAATTCAGCTTATTTATGTAGTGCAAATGGGAATTAATCATTAAATGATTATTGATTATTTACACATTCTCGTTGGAATTATGTAAATCTTTCAAAATATCATCAATTTTTAAGTTTCATAATCTTTTTTTTTTTAAATTATGAGTCACAACGTAGGGATACCCGCATTTATTGCACTTTTATTAGCACTGAGCTAGCGCACGGGGATGGAAAAACAATGGGCGAAAGTTAATATGTATTTAATATTGTATTTAATATTTTTAAATTTAATGTCAGAAATCTCCATAAACTTCAAAATATCAATGAAAATATTTTTTGATGTGGGAAAATAATTTTAATCTCCTCCAGTTTTGAAAATATGTATTATATGTATGTATGTAACTAAACTTCATATACTTGACAAGAAAGTTTTTATTTACATTTCCTCTTTGATGTTTCTTTTTCACATTAAATTTACTTTATTTTCCTTAGTAAATACAACATCTTGTAAAGGTATCTTCTAGATTCGTTTTTCTTAATCTTTCTTTTCTTTTCCTTTTCCCCTTTTTTTTAAATTTATTTCCAATGCTTTATAAGTAAATCCTTTATTATCTCGTTTCTTTTTTAAACCACTTCACAAAACAAATCACTACAACATCCTCCTAAAAATCAAGAAAAAAAAAAGAATTAAATAAAATAAAAGAAAAACTTATAACAGAAGAGTTCATTTTATTTACAAATTTTTTTTTTTCTACCTTTAAGGTGTAAAATTGAAACGTTTCATTTTTATGATATCTACTTTTTTCTGTTATTATAATTTTTTTTATCACATTGTATTTTTATTTTCATTTGATACATTACTGTTAACTTTACCATTAAATCAAAATTTTAAAAGAAGAAGAATGTTTTATAGAAGGATTTATATTATTATTCGGATGTAATTTAATAAAATATAATTTTAATATAAAAATTATGAAGATGCTGTTTTTTAAGGTATGACGAATTATAATTCATACTGCTTTTTCTATTTTTCATATTAAAAAGTGGGGAAACAAAAAAAAAAGTAAATCCAATAAAAAAATTGTAAGAAAAACGTGTGTTCAAGAAATTAATTTTTTGAAAATTTTAAGCTTCATTATATATTTTTGTTTTTCTTTTTTAATTTAATAAAATTTAATTTCAATCATGATAAAAAAATTTGATTCTAGATGAAAATTTAAAACTTAGTGATGATCTTTATCAGACGTAAGATTATTATTATTATTTTTTACTTTCGTCATTTTCGAGAATAATTTTCGCCAACAGTTAAAAGGACAAGAAAAAAAGAAGGAAGAAAAAATCAGATGTATATAGAAAAGGGTTTTAAATGTTTATCTTGATAAATCCTAAAAAAGAAATAAATTAACAATAAATATTTTTTTAAATGTCAAGTGTACACAAAAAAAAAACATTTGAAACTTTTTCTATTTCAAAATTAATTTTTAATGTGAAATAATATCTAAATTTGTTTCCACTTTAAAATAAGTTTTACTTGTGATTTTAATTTCCCTTAAAAAAATTATATTACAAAACAAAAAAGAAGTGTACCGTTCTTTTTTATACCTTATTGTCCTTTCTCTGAATCCTTTATTTCCTCCTGATGTCTCCACGTTTTATTATCCTAATATTTGACATAGTATAAAGACACATTTTTTACGGTAATAATATTTCTTTTTATATTAGTTTAAAATTTCTACGGGCTCAGTTTTTTTTCCACACTCCGCATTTGTCCAGTTTCAAATTAATTTGATATAATTAAACATTAATTTTTGAATAAGGTAATACCTACATATGTTCTTAATAGTAGTTTCCAGATATATTTTTTTGTTTTTTCATTAAATAAAAAATTTCATTCTATTTCATTGTCACGATCAAAATTACAAAATGTAACTTGTTCTTCACACTTCTTAAATCGAAAGTTTGTCTGTTCAAAGAAAATAAAATTCAAGTATTTTTCTACTTCATTTTGTAATAAAAAAAAACATACATATGTATGTACATATGTATTTTTTAATATTTAAACGATATTTCTATCGCCTATAAAGTCCGTCAACATGTACGAAAATTTTAATTGTTATTTAATAAATTCTTATGTTCAGATATTCAAAAACCTTAAAACTTTGTATTAAAAAGAACATCAATTTTAAGGTACATATTATTACAGTGGGTGTAGTGTAATGTTTTCGTAACGAAATGTGATGAGTAAGCATAGAATGTCTCTCATTTATAACACAAAAAAATACATTTATTGTATAATTCAATTGAATACAAATTTCAAGGATAACAAAAATTAATTGTCACGATTTAAGCAATATTTAAAGATTTAAATTATTCATCAACAAAGCTTTTCGTATACTTTTCATGTCAAAAATAACCGCTTTATGTATTTTTTTAAAACAATATAATCTTTTACAGACGATATAACTCAAAAAAGATCAAAATATTTTTTAAAAGTTATCTTAGTAATTTTGCTTTTTTTCTTTTAAAGAAAGAATATATCATTCAATCAAATGTCCATTATAAAATAAATACAAATAAAAAAACCATTATTAAATAGATTAATTATTCATGTAAATTCAGATATTCATTTAATTTGAAATGATACAAGGAGAAAAAAAAAATACCTCAGACGTAAAATGAAATTATTAAATAAAATTTATCAAATTTTAGCATTATAATATCACATTTTAATTTTTGATAAAAATAATTTTTACGTAGATTTTAAAAATAATATAATTATCTAGTCATCATAAATAATTCGTTACATCATATCATTAATCAGAACCCCTTTAGATAGTCAACAAAAATACGACTATATGTATTTCATCATCCTTGAATAATCTAAACAAAAAATAAAAGTATAACATTAATATGCCGAAAATTGGTGAGTTAATTCTACTGATAAAAAATCATAAAAAAAAATATAAACAGAAAAATAAAAGATACTCAATGCTACTAATACAGATATAATTTTATTATCTACATAGTAAAGTCATTTAACCCTAGCCGATTTGAATTTTGACCATTAAAGTACACAATATACACCTCATATTTAACAAATTTTTGAACGAAAAGACAAAAAATTGAGAAGTAAGTAATTAATTTAATTTGTTTTTAAACAGAATTGAAAAAACAAAAAAAAATTGAAATTTTTTACATGTGATGATCCTGTTGCTGTCTGCGTAATAAGATATTCATTTCTTTTATACATGAAAGAGTTGAAAGAGTTGAAAAATCGTTTTTATGAAAGAAATTGACATTTTCATTTGTTGACATTATAAGTAATTTTTTTATTCACAATTACAAATATTATGGTAAAGGGACAAAAAATAAATAAAATTGTTTTTTTGTAATAAATGTTCAATGAACTTTTTCCAAACTTGTTTGTTGACATGTGGTTTTATTCAAAAAATTTTGAAATCAACATACGAGTATACATATGTATAATACATACATAATACATGGACACAGCGCACGTATAAGGTTCATAAACTTTTTTTTGTTTTTTTCATATTTAATTTAATTTCCTTTCACTTTAAAAACAGTTTAATTTGGTATTTTATATTGACTCCTATGAAAATATCTTTTTTTTTGCTATGTAATTGTAATTGTTTAAAAAAAATAAACACTATTTCGAAGGAATTCTATATACTTTTTTATATATCACAATTTTATGTAACGTGTGTATTCATTTCCCCTCTTTTTTTTTCACTAAATTTTCTACTTTTGTTTGAATCGAATAAAAACAAGCTTGAAAAAAAAAAATATATAATAGTAAATATTGCATTTTATATGCAAAATAATAAAATAATCAAGAAGGAAATGGTTAGCTATTTCCATCTAATGAAATTTTTTTTTATTTGTCCATTTTTTTTATTTTTCTTCCGTTTTTAAATTATGTAATCTAAATCAATTTTCTGACCAAACATAATTTATACTTTCATTATATTTGTTTTTAATCACATGATAAACGCAAAATAAAAAAAAATGCTTTTATTACTATCTTTTTTCCTTTTAAATTTTAGCCCTTAGGTATTTTTATTTTTCTTAAGATAGTTTATCTTATCATACACACATACACACTATCTTTTTCGTTTAAAGAAATAAAAATGATGAAAAATTTTCTGATATACTAAACACCTGTGTGTGCATATATTTTTCTCTTCAAAGTATATACTTAAATTATATCTCAGATTATATGCAGATAGTTGTATATAATTATGTTGTACTCTGTAAAAAAAAATGGAATAAAAAAATAGGTATTTTTTTTCATCACCATCATTTTTCTGTCAGCATCATATTCTTGTAATGTAATAATATTATTAAAGGTGTAAACATACTTAAAACATTATTGAATTACACGGATAATTGATTACATCGTTAATGTACATATCATGTCTTTTATGATGTTAAACATATGTTTCATGTCAGAATCATAAAGTCGTTTCATATTAACATTAACAATTTGTTTGTTTTTCATTTTTTATTGTTAAAGACAAAAAGTTTTGGATTTCAATGTGAAATAAAAAAAAAATTTAGATTTATTTTATTTATTTTTTGTTTTTAAAAATTTCAAAGTAAAACGAAATATATTGTAAAAGTTTCTTGAAATATTCTTCTAGAAAATAAAAAGCAAGAAAAAAGCATCATTTTATAAAAAAGATTTTCTTTTTCCTGCTGAAAAGATTTCTAGAATATGTAGGTATAAAGAAAATACAATTTACCTTTACTATACGTAAAAACACGTACATAATATGTATGTGCAATGTCATTTAAACTCATATCAAAAGTGTTATTTTATTTTTTCAAAATATTTAAACATGTTTATTTTTCTTCTTGTTTTTCAAAAGCTACATTCAACTTTGAAAAATCTTTTTTATTTATTTGTCACATACATACCTACATATTATGTATAAAAAAATATTTAACACATATGTACATATATTTGCTAAACCTAAAAGTCATTATTCTCTGCAAAGAATGATCAGAATTTTATTATTTTTTAAAATAATATTTGAAACAGATTAAATTCAAAGTACAATTTTGTACAATACTTATATTTATCTAATGAAAACTTGTATCGATGTACATATTGTAAATATGCATTTAATTTCGGTCTCTAACCCTTTAAAACAAAACAACAAAAAAATAATATCAAAGATTTCGAATATTTTATGCTGGGTTCATGAACTCTTTTTTTTAAAAAAGTATATACATATGTATGTATAATGTCTTTGAACCCTTTTCAAAACATTTAAAATTCCAACTGTTTCAAGTTCAAAAGCCAAAGGTAAAAATTTAAATGTACAATATTTTGTACTTGCAGTTTATATTTAAGATTTAACATTGTTTTAAGTATCTATGAAAATTTCATTTTTTTTGTGAAATATTGAGAACATACATATGTACATATGTATGTATGTATACTCGTATACAACTTACATTCTATCAATAATAATAATTTTGAATAAGAAGCTTTTCATTCGTTTTTTCTTATTATCAAATCATATAGGGTCATAGGACAAATATAAAAGAGTTATTGTAAATAAATTCAACAATCATTTACAAAAATTATAAATAATAGGTTAGTAAAGATGACATGTATTTCCAATAAAATCAACTTAATTTTGTTAAATAAATTTAATTAAATTAAACAAGTGCTCACCTTCAAATAATTTAATCACCTTTGAGTACATATATGTATATATATATACATATGTACATACACATATGAATATAAAACACATGAAATTATATAACATACACAACTACAATTTGATTCCTGTAAAGACAAAGTATTTTATAGAATTATTTATGGGAAAACACTTATTTTTAGTTCCTGATTGAGAAAAAAAAAAGAGAAAAAGAAAACTACAAAACACCTAAAGTTACAATTCAATCCTTATTAAATTCTTTAGCGTATTGAATTCACTTTATTTATACCTTTTAATACTTTAATATTTTCCGCTTTGGAAACTTAATATAGATTTTTCAATTAAAGGATAGATAATTAAATTTTTAATTATTTTGTCCTTGTAATACTATTTGGTTTCTTATTGATTTAAATAAAAAATCTTTTGCGAATAATAGTACCTACACCTTAAATACAGTAGTTACATAATGACTATCCATTTTTATATTTATCCTCTTTCATTTCCTTTTTAGTTAAATTTTAAATAACAAAGATTTCGAATTAAGTGTTAAAGATATTTAAATTATTGACAAATTTGAACTACAATTCCTGTATATCCTTTTTTAATAACATATTTTTTTTTAAATTTAATCCATTTATTCATTCGAAAATACTGTTGTTTGTTGTCAATTTATAATTCCTTTCAGTTAGTTTTTGGTAGTTATGTTACATTGATGATATTTGTGTCATCCTAAATAAATATTAAGCAACATTTGTGTACGAATTTTTACTCAAATGCAAATACACGTACAAAATATTTCATTAGCTTTGTAAAATCTTTTATCCTTTTATTTTATAATTTTAAATCTCATTAAATTTTATAACAATAGTATTCCACATTTCTCATTCAAAAACTCTTAAGGCAAAAAATAAGATATTTTAACCCGATCGGTATTTCATTCATTTAAAAAAAAAAAATGGGCCTTTAAAATTTGTGCTACGAAAAAAGTGTGGGTAGTAAAAAAAAAATTTTACAGTATCTTGGAAAATACATAAATAATTGTGAATGTGTGAATGAGGTAGTTTTTGAAAGTAAAAATATTTAGTAAAAGTTCCCGAAAAAAAGGAAGGGATACAATATTTTGAGGAGTACTCTTTTTAAAATCAAACGAGAAAAAACAAAAAAGAAAATCCTAAAACTTAGAGTAAAAGGGCTAACATATACAATTTTCATTATTTAATTTTTCACCACCTGTAAATTTCAGAATTTAAAAAAGTTCAATACCTTCAAAAATAAGATTTAAAAGTTCAATATTTTTTTATTTAAAATAAAATACACTACAGGAGACTTTGGTCTCTAGAGATCGAAAAGTGGTGTCTAGAGACAGGAGACTTTGTGTATACATTCATGAAACCTGAAAATTTTCAGGACACCAGTGGTCTCCATAGGTCTCCGGAAACTTTTGGTCTCTTGTCATGTAAACGGCTAAACGACGGTCTCCATTAACTGGTCTCTGGTTATTAAAACGTTCAGATATTTGTCACTCGATTTTCGGAGATCATTTTTGACAATTTTGTCTGAATATTGTTTTTTGTATTGTGTATTTTTATTTTATAATTGATCTGTAATTCTTTTTGAAGGTAAGTTTTAAATTTAGTTTTTAAATGCGAAAATATCTGAAAAGATCTGAAAAAACAAGCAAAATTCTTGAAAAAAAAAAAAGATATCACTTACACGCCACACTTATTCTATTTTCATCATCAATGGAAACATCAAATCTCGAGAGACCTAAACCAGAGTTATAAATCTAAATCGTGTATACTCCTAAGAGACCGGACTCCAGGAGATTTCTTTGATGAGGTCCCCGGAGATCTATTTTTTAGGTCTCTTGCAACAAAAGTTTCTTACCGTGTATACACTTTGGAGATTTTGGTCTCTGGAAAGTGGATTCTGGAGACCATGTATACATACCTAACTTAAAAATCTGCTAATCCTCTATCCAATATAAATTTTCATCTGATTTTATATAAACAAGCAGGTAAATATGTATGTACATAAGTAAAAATGTATAAGGATAGAAATAACTTTATTTAAATATTAAAGAATGCTTTTAGATTTTTTTATGTTTTAAAGGATTTAGGTACTACAACTACATACATATATGAATACATACATACATAGTTTGTAAATTCAAGTAAATAAAATTATATTATTCATCACACAATACACATTATTGTCGTTTGATATACTGGTGGATAATTTATGTTACCCTGTTATTTTTTTATTTTTGTTTTTATTTTTAAATTCGGATTTGAGCTTTAAATTTAAACGGATAGTCGCATTTTAAATTTATTGCAATTATTAAAGTTCATTGATCTTTTTATCTTTTTTTTTTTTTCAATTATAAAATTTTTCTAAATAAAAAAAAAGTAAAAATTGGACAAACAAAATAAAATTGAAATCGTTTTCTCTCTTTGACTGAAGCAATTTATTCAAATCTATTCTATATCCTCTTTTTCAATATATACAATGTTCAGATTTAAATTGATGAAAACGTTTATATGTACATACATACATACATATGTATATAAAAAGATATATAGATAGATAGAAAATTCTATTTAAATCAATTTGGATATAGAAAGGTGATAAATTTTTTTTCAACAAAATTTAACGAATAAAAATAGCATTTTTTTTTTTAAAGAAAAAAATTAGAAAAATATTGTAATTTCCTGAATTGAATTTTAAAAAAATTTATTTAGAATACAAATATGTACACTTACACTTTCACGCAACTCAGGTTAATTCTAATCAAATTAATTTATTGGATATTTGAACCTAAAAAGTGGCAATAATTTTTTATTTAACCGAATAACGAAATTAATTGTTAACTGAATGTCCCACATACAAATAAATTGGTATAGTGAGGGTGTGTGAGAATAAGTAGTACGTAAATTATACGTAAACTAAATTATTGGAATATCGACAGTGCAGTTCGATTTAGTATTTTTTCGAGGTTCCTTAATTAAATTAGGATACTAATTAATAATAATATAGCCTGCTATATTTTTTCTTTTCTCTTTGTTATTTAATGCACTTATTTTGGAACAGTACTGGCAAATGTAGATGTTCAATTTAATGCAATTTTTACTTTATTTCTTGTTAATTAATTTGAAAAAACCAAATTTTGTTTCAAATAATTTAACAAAATAATAAAACTATTAATTGTAACAGATTTTATTGTTAACAAGATATGTATGTCTCTGAAATTTCCAATTTCTTGAAAACTTCACTTTTCCTTCTCGTCCAGTATTTAAATTTTTTCATGTTGTAATTAAAAATAAATATTCCTAATTTCAATATAAATTTTTTAAAATTGTTTTGACACTTTTATAATTAAATCTTGGATTTAACAGCCATTTCCTTAAGAAATTAAAAAAAAATGAATAAAATTACATGTATTACATGTAACAATTACGAGTAAACGATATATGTAAGTTTTCTTCTTCACCTAATATCTTTATTTTAAATTAAAAAAGAAAAATGATACAATATTGTTTTTTAATATTTCAAATAGGAATTATTTGAATTTTTTATAAATTCAATTAAAAATTATTCTCATAGTTCTTCAAATTTAAATTAGAATTTTGTTTTTTTTTTCATGTAAAATATCTAAATTAAATTTTGTTCAATAAATCAATATACTCGTATTGTCCCTACAATTTCAACACATATTTGACATACATATTCAACACCTACATACTTACATGCAAAAAATGCGACAAATTGATTTGTCAATCATAGAAAATTAATGAATTGAATTGCTTGTTTTTTTCTTTTTTTTTCGAAACAATAAAGATAGTTTTCCATGGGAAATTTTTTTTTTTAATTTTAATATTCAGTTGAATAAATTCATGAATTTATAATTTTTTAATAGATTGTATGTTAGATAAAAAGAAAAATATATTTTTGAAATTATTTTGATTTATTTCTTGTAATATTTTTTTATTTTTAAATACAATATGTAAAATTAAATTCTTTTTGTTTTTTTTTAAACTTATTTTACAGGATGTCTTCACAAATTGTAGCTACTACAATTATTTTAGCTCTCATAATTTTTTCAAATGTTTGCATCAGTAAATCAGCAACAGTATCAAATCCATTATGTGAACCAGGAATTGTTGATGATATGCCACAACATATTCGAAGAGTTTGTATGGCATTAGAGAATTCGAATCAATTATCGAGTGCATTAAGCAACTATCTTAAAAATGAAGCTTCAGGTAAATAAATTAAAATTTTTATAATTTTTTGTTTGTTTTTAAAGTAAAGTTTATAAAAGAATCTTTTGGGCTTTCTAAAATCATGTTTGTCGCGACGTTGTAGAACATATTCTGTCGAGAATATGGTTTCTCAAATCTGAAATTTTGGAAATTCTTTAGCACTTTATTTTTATTTAGAAAAATTGATATAAGTATAGAATTCTGACTTGAATTTTTTGAAGAACTCCCATATGGTGTAGTGGCTAGAATACCTGGCTCTCACCTAGGAGGCCCGGGTTCGATTCCCGGTATGGGAATTTCTTTAATTTTTATGTTTAATTTACAAATTTATTGTTTTTTTTTTTCAAACTTTCTTTTCAGCTCTAATGTATAAACCAGACGATTTAATAGCATCAAACACAGGAAAACGAACAGATGTCGACCATGTTTTTTTACGATTCGGTCGTCGACGTTAAATTAATCAATTTTATATATTAAATATGAATTAATTTTAAAATAATTTATTGTATTTATTTTTTTTTTTCAAATAATGCATGAAATTATTTTGTGATTTCTCCTTCTAAATTTTGCTTTTTTTTTTTCTAATTTACATATTTTATTTTTACTTATTTTGCTCATCAAGACTCATCTAATAATGTGTATTTAAAAGAAAAATCAAAAAAATTATTAAATTAAAAAATAAATGAATAAATATATATATATAAATAAATAAAAGTAAATAAAAATTTAATCATTTATCTATATAAAGTACATACATATAATATTATATACAAAATTTATCTGAATTTAATACATAATATTACAAAATAGAAAATTATATAATACATAAATGTAAATTGCATTTAACCCATCGATTTATTATTATTATATTTATATACAAACAAACAAAAATAAATTTATCTTATCTATTAAATTTTACAATAAAAAAAGAAAGAGTAAACAAAATTATGAAAAAAAAATTTTTAAAATTAAAGAAAATTATATAAAAATTAATAAAAAAAATTATCCTATTTCTATTTATGTTGAATATTGTATGTATAATTTATAAAAATGTAAAAAAAATTTATTGAAATAAAATAAAAAATCATACGTTTTTTTCTTATTTTAAGAAACTATAAGTGGAATACGAAAAGAAAATTTCAATTAAAAACTGTCACCCGAGAAATTAGTAGTTTGAGATTCAATTGCTTTTGTTCTCAGAATTCTATAAACAAAAATTCTTCAAATAAAGACAATATTTTTTTTCTAAATAAGAGGTTTTAATACTCTTTCTTACACATGCCATAACATAATGGTTTCATGTTATTCTGATTTTTAAAGAATACTTTTATAATAATTTCAAAATTCTGTCCATACAGAAATTTTTTTCCTCTTTGAATGGCGTTAGTCTAAATCTAACCACGGCATACTCAACTTAACTTGAGGTTTCTACTTTCTAGACTATTTTTCTGTCATACATGTTTAAAGTTGAATGTGAATCACTAAATTCGTTGGTAGAGAACAAATTTTATTCGTATAACTAGATCCAGTTGTGCCAAAAAGAACTGATTTCTTCGGAATGAATTCAGAATTCATTACGAAGTAAGCAATTGATACCACTTCTGATTTCTGGTAATACAGTGGAGAATCAATTGATTCCATATATGATTACTCGTAATGCAGAAGAGAATCATTTTGTTTTGCGTACAATTTATTAGAATAAAAGAAATATGAAAAACATGAATAAGCATGTTAAAATTTTTTATTTTTTACGCAATTTTATTTGTTTTGCGTAGTTCAGTTCATTTGAAAATGTATGAATGGAAACAGGTGAGTTTTTTAAGAAAGTGTTTTTAAAATTCAAATGTAATTTTATTTCAAATAAAGTATTCATTATTTTGAATTTTTTTTTGAAAAAATTTGGATTTTATTCTTACTTTTTCTCTTAAAATTTCAGATTCATCAGGATTATTTGTCTAATCTCAATCATTTCTTGTTTTCAATGTCTTGTGCTCTGACGATAAAACATTGTGCTTTTAAGTGTAGTGAAACAAAATCTTATTCTTTATATTATGTATATATTTATTTGCAATATTCACGCTTACTACATTTAAAAGAACAATGTTTCATCATCGTAAGAGGAACAAGACATTGACAACAAGAAGTAGCTAGTGTTTAATTCCTAATCAATTCAGAATTAATTTCTTGTATTCGATTCTGAATGCATTCTAAGTAATCGTTTCAGAATGCATTCCAAGTAATGCAGATGGTCATCTGTCTATGAGATGCCAATTTAAAAGTAATCAATTCTTTTGCCGTTTGGTAATCCAAAGTAGAATCAATTCAAAGTCCAAAGAATTCATTCTGAATGAGTTCTGAATTAATTCTTGGGACAACTATGGGTTATAACTAATTTGTGATTAAAGTTACGTGAAAATTATGTTTTAATGAAATGTAGAAAAGATCCTAAACTTTATTTTCACCGAATATAACATATTTAATATCTATGAGCAAAGACTTTATACAAAAGAAGAAATTGTCTGGCTTTGCTAGATAAACTCACTTGCATTATAATTTCTCTTGACGTCAAAGGTGTTTGTATTTTACGAAAAATCATCTTTTGTTCTATTTTTTTTATTAAATAAAATAAATTTCATAAAAAAGAGGAAAGAAAAGAAAACCAATAGAAATATCTTCGCAAGAGGTTTATTATCATTTTGTTATAATTTTACATGAAATATATTTTTTTTATTTTTACAGATATTCAATTTATTGATAATTTGTTTATGTATTTTATTTTTCTTTTCGAAAAAATTTACTCTTACAATTTATTTGTTTTTGTTCAATCTTATGAAAGTACCTATATTGTGTATATTTTAAATTGTAAATATATTTTGTTCGAGAAATTTCACTATTTATTTTTCTATTTTTATTTGCTTTTAAACAATTTTTAATAAAATTTGTTAAAAATTAAAAAAAAAAAATCTGTATTGTCAAAAACTATAATCAATTTTAACGAATTTCTTTAAAAACTTCTTACAATAATTAAGTTTTTGTTTATTTATTAAATTTAAATTTTTTTTACTCTTTATTTTATAGTGGTAAATTGTTAATTTTTACAAGCACTTTTTTTACAATTTTTTAATTTTTTACTTAATTTTAAAGTGATTTTTTTTGTGTTCTTTTTGTCCTTCAAATTAATTTCTTCCATTAGTTCAATTAATTTTTTTTTCAAATACAATAATTGTCTGGATTACTATGAAAACGATATTTGGACATTTTTTTAAATTCAATTATTATTTACAATTTCTTTAATTATTTTTTCGCAATAAAATCAAATAAGTAACATATCCGCTTGAGCTTCTTTTATTAGTAAAATTACATTTTTAGCTTTTAAAAAAAAAATATCCACGAACTATTAAATATTAACAATTTTATAGAATATAGAGAATAGTTTTAAATAAGTTCAAGAAAAAAAAATCGCTGTAATAGTTTTCGAGATACATATATTTTAGATAACAATTTTTAAGACATGACTTTAACAGTTAAAATTACAAAAAAATTGACTCACTATTCTACGTTAAATATCCGAATATTTCAATAAAATTTTGCGAAAATATTCTTGACACTAAGATTTTAGGATATACATATAGGAAAAGCTTTTTATTTTTTTAATTGCTATTGTTTTAAGTTATAATTAATTACTGATTTCAATTCTCTACACCATTCCAGATTTGGTTATGTGGTTATAATTACAAAAATTCGAACTTATTTAAGTCAATCATATAAACCCCGAGTTGTAATGGTGTATTTGGTCATTAATTTAATTTTCTAAAAAAAAAAAACAACAAAGCAAGAACTTTTGTTCCCACTTTTTTTCTTTTATTTTTTATTTTTGGTTCAAGTTAAATATTAAACTTTTATAAGCTTATCATAATTTTTAATATGAAATTTTCTATCCTCTTTTTTCGATAAGATTTTTTTTTTATTTAAATTTTTACACTTAATTTTATATTATTGCAATTTTCTTAACAAATAACAGTCTTAGGATTAACATAAAAGAGAAATAAAATACAAATAATTGATTTGTCTACAGCATTAATATAAAAACAAGTGTTGAAACACACATGATTATTAAAATTTTAATTAAAATCTTGAAAAAAATTATGAAATTAAACAAAAATTATCCTAAAAAATCAAAAATTGTTTTAAAAATTTTCTGTGTATAGGTTTTTGTCATTTTTTAAAATTTACAGGAAATAAAATTTTTTTATTCTCAATTTTAAAAGTAATTTGAAGCTAAATTCATTATTTTGAAAAAAAAAAAAAAAATTAATAATAATTTTATGAAAATTTGTTCAACGCATTTTGTTTATTATTTGGCAATTGTTTACGAATAAATTTTAATTTTTGTTGAATATATTGCACTAAAATTATATTTTAATTAAAAATTTAATTTTTTTTTAAATTCTAAAATGCAATATTAGTACAAGCTAAAATATTCAATTTTGTCGTAAGTGATGTAAGAATCAAAAAATAAAAAAAAAAGTAAAACTTCATAAAAACATTTTTTTAATATTTGTTTTCTGCTTTTTTTGTCATGAAGTCATGAGACCATTTAATTTTCATTTTAAGTAGTTTTTTTTTCTACATAATTAAAAGAGTAGAAGAGCTCATTAGACTAGTGAAAAATTTAGTATCCTTAAATAATATGCTTAATATCTCTCATGTATGAATTTTTTTTTTTTTTCGATTATAATTAAAAAATGTTGTCCTTCAATAAAATAAACTTTTAGGACGAGAAAGATAAAAAAGACGCTATATTCCACGTAATTTTATATATCATTCATCTGTGAAATAGGAAACATAAACAACATCTCCTCCTATACTAATAAGACATTGGCCCTTCATATTCAGAGTAAAAAAAAAAGAAACAATAGTTAGATCCATTATCCTGAGTATCGAAAATTCAAAAAAAAAAAAAAAAATTCATATTTACTTGATTTTTATGTTGGTTATCAACTAAAAGAAGTTCAGTCATGAAAAATGAAACCATTGCATTACCACCTAATGCTGTAACATGAGCTCTTATAACTCCCAATAGCTGTAACGTAAATTTATAATTTAAAATTAAGTAATTTAAAAAATACACAAAAGAAAATTAATACTTACCTCTGTAATAAAACTATGAACAAAACCACTAATACCACCATTTTCTCTAATCGATGTACTTTCTCTTATAAAGAAGAAATTTAAATTACCTAAATATTTTTCAATTTTTCCACCGGGTACATAACTTAAAGGAGTTATATCTACCCCGTATCGTTCTCTTAATGGTACCTTAAATGATTAAAGATTATATTTTTCTTTTTTTACGATTTTCAATTTAAACTACAAAAATTCTTACATGTTTCGAAAGTTTAACAGAACTATATTTCATTCTAGATGGTGAACCTTTACGTAAACGTAATGAATGTGATCCATAGCTTGGATTTAATGCTGATGATTGTCCAACATTTGATGGTGGTGGTGATGATGATGATTCAATAGTTTGTTGATCTTCATCTAAACTAAAAATTAAATCATCATCTTGTGATCTTTTATTCGATGATGATAAACCATTTGTAAGTTGTTGTGTTGATGAATTTGTATCACTTGTACTAGAAAGTGTTTTACGACGCATTTTTGAAAATTTTGAAATTTCACCAAGTCCTAATGCCATACCAGTTACAAGAACTTGAATTTCATCCTTGAAGGAAAAAAAGAAAGAAATATGTTAATATATTTATTGGAACAAAAAACATGTTTATTTTATTTTTTAAATTCATACATGTTCCGGAAGATCCAATTGAAATCGTAAATCACATATTGCGCAAGGTATCATTGTACGTAGTTTAAAAAAAATTGTTTGAAGTAATCTGTGAAAAAAAAAATTTTAAAATAATTGAAATTCAATCAAATTTACGTATTTTACCTTTGAAAATGTTTTGAAAGATTTCCAGAACTTTGTCCAACACTCAATTTTGCTCTCCAAATTTGTGTAAACATTCTTAAATTTCTAACAACTTCTAAATCTTGTAAACCTGGTACAGATTGTGTATTAACAACATGAAAACCTTCTGGTGGACATGGTTCCATCAATAATGTAATTATTTCTAAATCTTCAATATCATCAACTTCTAAAACACACGTGTCTTTGTTTCCAGTTGTTAAATCTAACTCAGGTATTTCATCATCTGAATCATCAGTGTCTGATTGTTTTCCATTTTGTTGCTGTTGTTGTTGTTCTTGTTGTTCTTGTAAATCAGGATCTATACATTTTAATTGATAAATTTCACGATTTCTTTCAACAGTTTCTTGAAGGGATTTTTGTAATTCTTTTAATTTTGCCATATCTGTCCATGAATTACCAGCAACTATTTTTGGTACTGTCGGTGGTGGTAATGCTGTTAAATAAACAGCTGTACCGGTTGCAATTAGTGCCATCATTTTTTCACCGACAGCAACTTTTGCTTTTAAACTAAATATTGCATTCATTCCCTTCGCTTTTAATTTATTTATTAATAAACGATGTAATTCATATTCAAGAAATGGAAGACCATCAGAAATTTCTTTTGCATTCGATTCTGAACGTAAATCTTTTTTAGTACGAACAACTTGTGCTTGCATAAAACAACCACGACCAGTTATTTGTAAACAATCTGGTATTTCGATTGTTGCCAATAAAACATCTGGTACTTTACCACGTTTACAAACAGAACATTTTTTCATTTTAACATTGAATGGTACAGAAGTTGGACTATAAGGAATATGACACATGGAACAACCAAAATTAAAAATAAATGGTCCTGAGCTAATTTTATTAATTGTTGCCCCACTAAATGATGAAGATAATTCTTTTGTACTTGAATTTTGTTCCCCCGTATCAACATTACGAATTGTACTTTTTGTTGTATCTTTTAAATAATCACGTTCATCCAAAGAAGAAACCATCATATCTTTTTTTAAACATGTTGAAAGATCGAATTGTGAAGTATCTCCGTTGTATGACATGTTTATGACAGCTGCTGTACCAGTTGCTGATAGAACGCAAACATCGTCACTAAAATGTAGAAAAAAAAACATATTTGATTTTATTTTAAATTTAATTCTAAAATACTAACGAAATCGTTGTTTCTTCAGAATATCCTAAGATAACGTTACAACTTAAAGCACGAGCATGTGATCGAATTTCCATTCGTAATTCAGTCCACCATGAATCACGTGTTTCTGGTTCATCAGGATTTGGTACACGTTCAAGAAGTTTAACTGATCTAGCAGCAACTGTAGCTCCTGTGCATAAATAAATTTACAATTAAATCTTTTAAAAAAAGAATTTTCTCTTTTTTCTCTTTCTTTACCTAAATGTAGGATAAATCCTGGAGGATATTTTGCCATTGTTAAAAATGGATATTCAAGCATATCTAAATTCTCTTGTGTTGGTGCTTTTGCTGATGAACGCATTAATGATGTTGCTGTTATTAAACGTTCACTTGCTATACATAATGAATTTCCTCCTGCAAAATGAGAATATGTTAAAAATTTGTGTTTTACATAATATTTTAAAATAAAATAAAATGTTTCTTAGTAAATTGTATAGTGAACATTCATGTAACAATAATTGATTTTATCTACATTCAACATAATTTAAAAGTGGATTTTATAAAGAAAAAAAAGGTGTGAAAATAAAAAATAAAATTGAATGTAGGCAAAATTAGTGCAAAGAAATTATGAAAAAAAATGTGATACTGTGACAAAAAAGTTCAATTAAATTATGCAAAAGCAAGGTGAATGTGAAGTATAGAAAAAATATTTAAAATTAAGAAAAAGAAAGTAATTTGTATTTTAAAGCAAAGCAATGAGGAAATTTTTATTATGTTATAAAAAATATTGTTTTTTGATTTGCTGTTTGGCAAATTTATTACGTGAAAAAAACTGCTTAAGAAATTTTCAAAATTTTTACTAAATTAAATTCTAATTGAAAAATATTCAGTTAAGATGATAGATGGATGATCCAATTAAAAAAAACAAACAAAAGTAAAATCGAAAAATTTTAACTTTAGAATTTTCAAAAAAATTGCATTCCTTAGTACGGTTTCCGGGGCATCTTACGTAATTTTCCAAAGATATTTCTCATTGCTTTGTTATTTTTTTTACATTCAAAAATAATATAAAATTTTAGTAATATTTCATCCGCATCCAGAAAAAACGAATAGATGATAATTAATTAGTTTGCAATAATTGTTAAGATGTAATAGAAGAATTTTATTTTTACTTATGTAATGCATTTCCTTTTTTATGTATTTTCTGTTTTAAAATTTGTATTATTTACGTATTACGTATTGTGTACATGTTTATGAGTAGAGTAGAATAATTTTATTTACAAAATAAAATTTTATATACACATTCAGTTTCTTGTAAATAATTATTTATTGATTTGCTTTTTTTGTACTCACTTTTTCGGCCCGAAACTGCAAACATGCGTTTTCAAAATTAAAATTTGTTTTTATAAAAATTTCTTCTTTAGTTTGTGTTTTTTTATTTAAAAGAAAATTTTTTTTCGTTTTTTATTTTTATTTTTATTTATTCTAAACTGTCTGTATATGTATGTAGTACGTATAATAAATCAGAGATAAGGTATTTCTTTAATAAGAAAATAAATAAAAATTAAATGGAAGTATTAAAAGTATGACTATTATAGAAAATATGAATTAAATGTTAAAATCCTAACAGTTATACGCATATACTTTATCTCTGATGTAATTTAAAACGTACTGTATGAGGATTTTTTTATTTTGGGAACCTGCAAATTAACTAAAGCTACTGTAATCTATTGTAAAGCTTGAATTTAAGCTTAAGTTTAAGCTAAATTACAAATTTTGTGTTCACTAAATAATTTTGAAAAATGTGAAAAAAATTTTATTTTTAAATTAAGACAGAATAAAAATTATTATAATTCTCAAATTGCGCTTTAACTAATTTTGTTTATTCTTAAATTAATAAGAACTTTTTGAAAAGGAAAAAAATCTAATTAGATCTTACCTATTCTACAAAAAAATAACTTTAAAAAAATCTTAAAACAAAATAATTTTTCATTCATAAAATTTGATACATACATACCTTTTGGTGTTACACTTAAATCAGAATCTGATGATCTTCTGTGAATTCCGGTATCTTTATCTTTTTCTTTGGTACTAATTATTCCAACTGGTGCTGAATTACCAATTTTTGCTGGACTTTGTGATAATTTACAACCACTAACCGATTCAGCTCGATTATGTCCACCACTACTGTTGTTGTTAATTGATATCATTTTACTGTTGAACACGCTACCACTACCATTTGGACTTGCTGATGATACTACACCTGTTGTTAAAGTTGAAGTTGTTGTTGCTGGTGTTGCTGCTGCTGCAACTGCTACAATAGCTGTTGTTGTTGCTGCTAATTCAGATCTGTGTTGTTTAAGGTAAGGAAATGGGGCAAGCGTTTGAGCTTTGTTAGTAGTACTCAACAAATTCGTGTCAGATGATGACAATAAAATATTATTTCTAGCATTTTTAAGATTTACAAATTGTGATGGATGATAAATATCAACATTGGTGTCTGGAATATTGATTGGTGGAGAGGTGAAGGATGGGGATTGCGATAGCGGAGAATATGGACTAGCAATTTCAGAATAATATGGTGAAGTTGGTGCAGAAAAACAATTATTAGCGATACTACTAATTAGATTATTATTTTTAGGCAAGGGAGATAATAGACTAGAAGTGCTGGAAGCAGCATTCAAATTTGTTAGTGATATGAAAGGCGGAACATTTAATTCAAAAGGTGATAACATTCCGTCATATTCGGAATTGTTCGCTATTTCTGGTTCCGATGAATAATATGAGATATCTTCGTTAACTATAATTATTGGATGTGAATGTTTATCTATCAATTTATTTTCTTCGGATTTTTCTTTGAATTTATCTTTTTCCGACGTTTTGAAATTTTTTCCTTTTTCTTTATTATCAACAGTTTGGAAATCCGTAGATGACACTTCTTTCATCTGTTCTTCGATTTCATCCGCTAGTTTTAAAGGTTCCATTAGAATTGATTTTATTGCATTTCCAATAGCACTCGATTCGTCTAATAATTCCTTATCAGGTTTATTAGTTTTAGTACCAAATGAAAAATGAAGTTTCTTTGAAATTGTGTCAAGATCAAGACTGCCACGACGTTCTTCAACAAATTTAGGACGTTGAAGTTTTTCAGAAAACACCTGAAGGCTGCTATCATCCAAAGTTTTTTGTCTTCTTAACTTTTGAAGTTTATCATCAGTAAAATGTGGTAAGTGAATATGTTCCTAGTGAATTAAGAAAACGCATTTGAAAGATTTTAGTATGTTGTTGAAATTTTATTTCTAAGTTTTAGTTCTAACCTGAATATGTTGAAGTGTTTCTTTAATTTCAGTAAATATCGATTCTTTTCTTTCGTCAACTGTTTCAGGTTCATCGGTTGTTGATCCTGGTTGAATCCAATTATCAGCATCTTCATCAGCAGAAGGTTGTTTCAAAATACTATCTAATTCAATAGCACTTCTTGTTTCTTTCATTACAATTTCGGATTCAATTTTTTTTCCTTTTCTCGAAATTCGTGCTGCACCTGTTGGGATGCAAATCTTACCATTATTGTCATGGTGTATATTTTCCATTTCATTCGATTTTCGTCTTTTTATTTTATTAAAAACAAATTCATCTAATTTTTCTTCTGATCCATCATTTTCGTCTTGTGTAGAGCCTGGATAAATCCAATTATTTGAATCATTATCAACTTCTTCCTGTGCTAAAACTGTTTTTACCACCATACTAACGGTGTCAGCATCAACCACAACAACTTCATTTGGTGTATTCACTTCTGATACATCTTCATCTTCAGATAAATCTTCTTCTCCAGTTGTTGAAGATGTAACAGTAGTTGTTGTAGAACTTGAAATTACTGAGCCAGTTGATTGTACAGCGTCTTGTCGATGCAATCCTGAATTAGAATTTAAAACTTTACCTACTGTAGGACTTTGGGACAGATCACCTGTCGATTCGGATTTTATGTTTTTTCGAAATTTAAGCTTTTGATTTGGAGTTGATCGAACGCTATCTCGTCCTTCTGATATTTGATCCATACTTGGACCACGTATAATCGAATTCACAAGAAGTGAAGCCATTCCAGTACCATCACTTATTGAACGATTAAATTGAGTATCTTTCTTACCCTTTCGACGTCTAAATTTAATAAGACCTCGTAAATCCGTTAATGAATTTCGTACCGATTCTGAATATGAAACATCAGAAGTTGAGCTATTTAAAGAACCACTTCCACCACCTCCTTGTTTCAATTTATCTTCACTATTTCTTGTTCGAAACGTATTCAGTTTATCAGTGAATAAACTTCTTGATGAACGTGTTATACGTTTAACATGATGATGAAATTTTTTTGTTGGCTTTTCACCTCTCATATCTTCTTGACGTAATAATTTTGTCATTCCTTCTGGTGTTTCATTTTCACTTTCTTCAATTATAATGTTATCACGTGAATTTGGTTTCCAACGACGATTTAAGACTACATTTGGTGTCTTTGTCAAAGATCGTTCATTCATTGATGGATCAATTCCAAGAATTTTATAAACTAAATTTCCTGAATTATAATTTAACATATAACCACAATCAAAAACACTTTTATAACACTCATCAACGTTTCCACCTCCTTTCAGAAATTCAAAATATTTTAGAGTACGTCTAGCAAAATAATAATAAACCAAAGAAAATAATTTCATGTGTTTCGGCATTCCAAATAAACAAATACCAATTTTATTCAAATTAATTATTTTTTAAATGAAATGTGATAAGATTTTGAAAATTTCAATTGCCAAAAAGTTGAAATTAAAAATGTGAAATGCCATTTTATTTTAATGAACAACAAACAAGCAAACAATATTTGTGTAACGACATATCGATTAAAGGAAATAGGATAAAAAAGAAAAAATTATGTTGTTGTTTGGATATCGAAAGGTATAAATTAGAAAATTATTTTAAATTATTTACACTTTGTCAAGGTTAATTAAAATTGAAGTAGATAAAACTTACTCCTCTATTAGTGCATTATCAATTGAAGATGTTCTTTCAACATCTTGTATTTTAACAAGTGTAACTGCGGTACCAATACCTCGTGCAACAACACCTACATCACCTTCTAAATCGAAACATTGTGTATAACCGATTACAGCATTTGCTCCTAAATTAATTGCTTTAAGACCAATTTTTCTTTGAACCTAAAATTATAAAAAGTAGTCATTTTCATTTGTAAAATTTTGTAATTGGTTTTATTTTTTTACCTGTCCAGACAATTTCAAAAATACAACTTGTCTTGCTTCATTCGATGCTCTTGGCGTTCGTATTTTATCGATCCATTGATATTCTGGATCATCATTAACAACTAATTCTTCAACAAAACCATGTATAACTTGAGCTTTATAACCATGAGGTATATTTGGTGCTAAAAGAATAAAAAAACAACATAAAATATACGTCATAATAAATTCCAAAAATAAATTATAATTTAATAATTTTTTATACATGTAATTAAAAACTTACAATAGAAAAATTGAATACCACATGAACTTTGACGAAATTTATTTGCATCCGAAAATAGATCAACCTTAACAATAATATTTACTTCACCGCGTATACCATGCATTGTATCAAAAACTGGTATCCAACCGGACATAACTGCACCTTTACCTTGATTCGATTGGCTAGCAGTTTCTAAGCATAAAGGATTCAAATTAATATAAACTTTACCAATTGCATCATTTGCTGAATATGTATCATGATCCATTAAACGAATTTGTAATGGTTCATCTTGTAATTCAGCATCATCAACTTCAAAACGAAACCTAAAATTAATTGATAGAAATAAAAAAAATAAATTTCGCATATTTTTTATTTAATTTACAACTAAACACGCAAGTTTAAAATTAAAAATAGAAACAAAAATGAAAGCACAAAGTACGTATAAGTAGATAGTATGAACACTTTTATTATAAATTTTCAAGGACACTTAAGATTAAAGAAAATAGAAAGTGTACTTATGAGATTTTTTTTTCAAATATTTTTGCAAAAATTTCTTTACTTACCAATCGGTGTTCCATTGAGGGTTCAAACTTTTTCTACACACATCCGTTTTATGTGTAACATTCCCCAATTTTATTTCAACGTATGCATCAGTTGTGTCACTACCACGATCCATAACAGGCAAATTTCGTCCTGCTTTTATTTTAACACCAACTTTTCCTGGCATTTTAAAACTTTTATCTTCAATATCTTTTGTGATGATATGACTATTTCCTAATTATAAAAAAATTGTTAGAAATAAACGTTTTCAACAAAATATCACTTAACGATGTCGAATTAACATACTGGACTTAGTTTATTTGATAAATTTTTTTTGTATTCTTTGCTCGATAACAAAAATTAAGGAATTTTCTAATTATTCACTTTAAAATCAGAACTTATACAGAGTATTAATGTTATTTTGCCAAAAATATGAAAAAAAAAATTAACCTGGCACCTGGCATAGTACTTGACAGACAAAGCTGTCAAATTTCATTTCTTTTTTTTGCGAAAAAAATTTAAAAATTTCAAGTATGAAATGTCAAAATCATATGATTTAGTTTAAATCATTTATAACGAATGTTTCAATATTTGAAAATTGAAAGTGTTGAATGAAAAAGTGTAAGTGTCAGGTAAAATATTTTATTGAAAATTTGCAAATTCTTTTTATTGTCACAAAAATCAAATTTATTGTCACACTCACGTGGTTCCGGTAAATTTCTAAACAAAGGTGAAATCCTGGCTAACCATATATGGTGAAGTTGGAAAACGGAAAAAAGGGTGTTTTTTTTTTTTAAATTTCTAGTTCATATTCTTCGTTTTCTTGTAAATTTTAGTAAAGAAACAAACCTTCGATGTGAATCCCCTGGTGTTTGTCCGTTAAATTTAAAATTTTCATGATTGAGTATTTTTCCGTAGTCTTAGGTTTTTTGATATTGAAATTTTAAAGTATAAAAGAAACGATTTATTTTCTATTTCCAATGCGACATTGAACTTTATAGGTAAAAATTTTCTAAAAAAGATATATAAGTTTTAGTTGATGAAAAAGTGTTTAAATTTACACGGAATCATATTACTGGATAAAAATGGATACACGGCTTGTGCAGAGACATATCCCCGAGAGAATATCTGAAAAAAAAAAGTAATTAGAAATTGGCATTGCATTATGGTCTAATATAAATCAAAAATTTATAAGTCATCAAGCATACCCTATATTATTATATGCAATAACATATCCCCTTTTCCTTTTATAACCTCATCTGTCACTTTGTTCTATTAATTTTACGCTAGAATTATGTACATTGAATACAAATTTTCTAGTACTTGCAGTCACAAAACTCTATATTCAAGCATCCTCGTTCCGTTTGTTTGATATAAAATTCAAATGCCGGCTAAAGTGCGGGAAATTGAAAAGAATATGATTATGTTTGGTGTTACTTTTATAAATAACTTTGTGAATGGAATTTCATTTCAGTTGGATGCTGTGATCCTTACGAAGAGGTTCTCTTCGAATTCTTATTGGTAGAAGAACTTTAACATTTTTTACTTCTTTAAATTATTGTATGACAATTTAGAACAAAAAAAAAAATCAACAAAAATTTCATTCTGTTTGAATTTTTTTTCTATAAAAATGTTCGCCAGGATATATTGATATTAAAATTGTGGGGTGAAATTATTACTTCTTTCTCTTCGTATAGAATATAGTTTTTTTAACTACATATAGCAACAATGTAACATAACTAATAAGGACTTTAATATTAAATATAATAGTGAAAGTTCTACGTTTAAATGCAGTAAAAGTGAAGAAAACTTTTGTTAAACTCGAACACACATATAAGGAGTATTATGGTTTTAGATAGTACAGAACAAAAAAAAGCATTTGTTGTATACAATAATATTACATAGATATTTAAAAGAGGGTGTGATGTTATTGCGGTCATTTTTTTTTAGATATTTATTATAAAAGTGCAGAAAAGTTTAATACGTTTTTAATTTTTTGTTTTGTTTTGTTTTTGGTGTTTTATTATTGTAGTTTGTGTACAACTAAAATGTTTTTATGTTTTTGTGGTCATTCACCGTGCAATTGGCGGTTATTTTATTTTTAGAAATAATTTTTGTCATTGAATGCATTTGTGTGTTGTGTTGGCTATACGATATAATAATTTCTACTTTTTGTATTGTTGTGTTGAATAAACATGAGTTATAAACGAAGCATCCTAATAGGAATTATCCTTGTACTGATTGTACTTATCGTCTCAGCATTAACATTTTATATGAGCTTAGGTATGTAATATGTGATAATTTTTTTATTGTTTTTGTTTTTGTTAATTAATTAAAATTTAGGGAAATAAATTATGGATGATTGAGAAATTTTTGACATTAAAAGGTGTTATATTAAAATTTTTCAAACGGGTTGAAATTTTATTTAAAAAAAGCATTTTCAACAGAAAGACATGAAATCCAATTACTTTTGATATGAAATACATTATTTCACTTATGTTACGTGTATTCCTAAATCGTTAATATCTTTTTTGTTGAAAATTCAATTTTCAATTGCAGTAAAATTCATATATATATATATAATTCAGAAAAATTATATTTTAGGTTTAAACAAATATACAATTCATCATTGTAAAGGTAAAGTAATTTAATATTATATACTACTGTGTACTATGTACACGTATAAAAATTTAAAATATTGCTATTAATATTTAAATATGGTAACAACAATAAAAAATAAATTACGAAAACAATACACCTTCAATTAATTTATTCAAAATGTTAAAGTATTCTAAAACATATTTTAATTAAATTCTATAGCCTTCTTTTCTTTAATTTGCTTTAATTATGTATCATTTATCGATTACAATTGTGAAAAAAAAAGACAGAATGATTTTTTTAAAGATGCATGGTGTATTAATTTTGCTTAAAAAATAAAGGACGAAAAAAAACAATTGTGTAAACTGGAATTTTCTGATGAATAAATAAAATGAAAGCACGTGTCTGTCATCTAATGGAATTTTTATTATTGGAGAATTTTTTTTTTCGTTATTGATTTAACGATTTGATCTAACTTTGATTTGAGTAATGTTTGTTATCATTGCTATATATGTACTTATGTTTTATATAGGATTAAAAGAATGAAGTAAAACAAAACGAAAACATATTTTTAAGATGCCATATATTTTATTTTTAGGAAATTTGCTGACTTGTGAATTGAAAATAAAAAATCATTTTTTATATTTAACTTAAATAATTGTCTAAGAATTTATATTCCGGATACCAACTCTTTAATTTTAATTTTCATGTTAGCAAATTTGGAAGCAAAATTATAAATTCAAGGAAAAAATTAAAAAAAAAATCTTTAGAATATGAATTTCGACAGAACAATTTTTTTCTTTTTATTTTTCACCATTAAATTCTGAATATAAAATCAGATTCATACAGACTGTACGTTCTGTGCTTAATTATAAAAATTATTAAACTGTCTAACGAGTGTTGTAAATAAAATAAAGGTACCAATTTTATATTATGTATAATACTTCCACACTAAGAAAAAAAGTAGAATAAAAGATAAATTTTACAAGATTAAATTGTATTTAAAGAAAAAAGGAAAAAAATTTATATTTAACATAATTAATCACAATGATTAAAATAACAAATACATATCCTGTTGCTTATAGGTTGAGGTATAAACAAAGTTAAGTTTGTTGAAACCCTTAGCAATGAAGATAATTTTTTTGTTAAAGGAAAGAAGAAAAAAACACAAACACAAAACAAATTCTATTTAAATTTTTTTTTATAAACATTTGTGCTTCACATAAATTACATAATAATTTTTTTTAATTATGTGAAAAATATGTTAAATAAAATAAAAACGAAATGTTAAAATGAAATGTGTTTAAAAATGTTGGAAAGGTTACAAGTGCTAAATTATTCAAAAAAAAACTTTCAATGAATTTTAGGGAATTTATAATTTTTAAATTTCATAAGATGAAAAAAATATTATTCTAAAAAATGTGAGCTTTTTTATGTCCTTAATTTAGACAAACTGATTCAAATAAGCAATTTTGGATATTGAAGAAATTTGTTTAAAACTTTCTTTTATAAAAAAAATTATTTTTAAAAATTTGAAAAGTTTCATCCTTAAAATTATTTAAAATACAATATTCATTAAAATTTTAAATACAAATTTTTTATCTTTAATTCAGAACACCTTATATGTATTTATTTTTTTGTTTTAGTTTGGTAAAAACAAAGCCAAAAATTTAAAAACAAATGTTAGTATTTTCGTCATAATAACAGTCAAGTTTCTTCATTAAAGCTTATTGTTTTGATTGATATTTTATGTATATACATGTATGTATGTACTTCTTTTGAAAGTAGGTGGATTTACCGCATTAAATTATTACTCCTATTATTTAAACTATAATTAGCTGTAAGTTTCGAATTCAAGAGGCAGAATGAAGTATTATGGAGAATAAAAAAAGTTTTAAAATGTTTTTAAAAAAAAAATAAAAATAAAAAACATTTTTTTGTACCAATTTATTTCAGATTTTAATTAATGAAAAAAGTTTTAAACTCTTAAAATGTAGAAAATACATAAGTAAATTGTTTTTAGTTAAAAATTGTATTATTTAATAATTATTAACTACATAAAAACTTCATAAAAACTAAATACATTTTTAAAATGAAATTTATTTAAAAAGTCTGTTATGTTAAGTGAAATTTCCGCACATAATTGGTACTATATTTTATTTATTTATTTTTTCTTTATTATGTAAAAATTCGTATATACTTGTATAGTCGTATTTTTGTGGGTGTAATTCATTCAAAATTTTTTTTAAAAGCTTAACAAATAAATCAAAATCGAATCATAAAATATTTTTTAATTGCATTTTAAAACAAAATAAACTCCCTCGTCCTCATCCTTTTTTGTTACATAATAACTTGTATGAAATTATATTTCACTATGTATCAGCAAGGACATCATGAAGAGAGAAAGAAAACATTTTGTACATTGATTTTGAGTCAAAGTTTGGAATTCAAAACAAATAAAAAGAATATGAATATCGAATATTTTGAAATTCACATTTAGTCACGTTCTACTGGCCAACAAAACTTACGACTTCCAATTTTTTCGAAATTATTAACATTATTTTTTTGTTGTTGTTAAAACCATATAATCCTTTTACTTGTTTGTTTTTTCAAGTTTTTATTTAAAAAAAGTTCAAAATTTATGTTTAAATTGTCACGCAATACTATTAAAGGCTTATTGATATTTTCAAAACATGTTTGGGGATTTATAATTTTTATTTTATTTGTAACATATTGTCGTATTTTTCGGAGAAAATACAAAAAAAAAAAAGTTTTAATTAAATTAATAAAAAGATAAGTTATGATTTGTGGTTGAAATATCTTTGTAAAAAAAAAGAATTAAAATTCAATTAAATATACATAATATAAATTTATGTAACTCTTTGTTGATTTCATTTAGATACTTGTTTATTTATTTTTTGAATGTCATAATAACTTTTAACTTTTATAATTTTAAATAAATAATTCAATTCTTTTTTTTTAAAGTATGTTAAATAAACAAAAATTAGATAAATGATTGAAAAATGACCTATATGAGGATTGATATAAAATGTGTAACTATTTTTCAAAAGATTAGATCTTCTAAGTTCCTAAAAAAATGTAGAATTTTGAAACTACACTTTTCCTTTCAATTTTTTTTCAATATTTGCTCACTTCAAAAGAAAAAAAATAGAAAAAACATCAAATACATAATTTATCCTTTATCGAAAAATATTCAAATTAAAACAATCAAAATAGATATAAAAAATATATTTTTAATAAAAAAACTTTTACCAACTTCTTGCCTTTATTTTATAAATTCAAATTGTTTTTTTCTTTCAAACGAAAACAAACAAAATATTGTACAATCATGACACCAAAGAATTCTCAATCAAAAATATGTATGTACCTACATATATGTATGTATAAAAAAACAAACATCGAACTTGAATGAAAAATTGACAGTATACTATACATATACTACATAGTACATACATACAAATATGAAAAGTTATCATATGAAAACAATTATTCAAGAAAAACATTTGGGTTAACCGTTGAACAATACTGGAATGAGCTGATAATAATCGAATGTGTGCAGTAGGATATGTGTAGATTGTGATGTGGTAGATTCCTGTCGATTACATTTTCTATTAAAAAAAATATATGTATTGTTTCTATTTTGGTTCATGTTTTTTTAACTTGTGTACATGAATAGCATATGTTGAGATTGACTTATTTTCTTCATTTTGTTTTTAGTGATTGAGTGTGAGCCGTGAGGAATGATTAATTACATCATATGATAAAAGTTCAAGAACGTTGAATATTGTAATTCTCACAATATGTATGTATGTAAGTTATACATGTAAGATTTATAAGAGGGTTATGGTAAAAGTTGAATAACTTCATTAAATTTTGATGCTTTTCTCTTATTGAAATTAATTCAACTATGAATTTACAATTTTTTTCTAATTTGTTTTTTTAATTAATTTGAAACTAATGTCACTATTAAAAAATATACCAATTCATTATGTGTATATACTGGGACTTACTAATAGATCTTTACTAAGTCGTTAATAACAATTTAGTCCTTTGCTAATGAAATTTAAGGTACTAATAGACAATTTAGTCTTGACTTTTGCTTGATTTTAATACTGTATACCTCACAAACCACAATTTGACAACGAATTTTTTCAATAAATTATACTATATTCATTCGGTTTATAAATCGAAGTCAATATTGTGCTTATGGAGGCAGCACCCGATTAGTTTCTGATAACTTAAAATATAAATGTTTTTGATAAATTATAAATTGAAATTGAGATCTGATCACCCCACACAAGAGACAGATTTATACAAACCCAATGTAAAATAATATAGAAAAGTATGCCTATGTTGCCTGTACTGATTTAGATTTATAAACCGAGTAAACCGAGTATAGTCGTTACTGAAATAAAATCAACTTTAACGAATTTTTATTAGTATAAGGCACACTACACTTATCATAATCCTTAAAAATATGATCTTTCAAACTGATCGAATTGGGTGAAATTAATTTTCAAAAGAATTTATAAAAAAAATGGGAAGAAGACAGAAAATTAGCTATTAAAGTATTTCGGAATTATTGTATGTCTAAACTTGAATTCATTTTGTTTTTTAATCTGATTCCAATTGCTATTAGAGACAAAAAAAAAGTGTTAAGATTTTCCATAACTAAGAAAAAAAAGGACAAACAAATAGTAATAGGAGTAAAAGTATTAAACAATTTTCACCAAAGTACCCCTTGCAGAAAAACAAATTTTCATTTGACATAATTCATGTCAATTTTATTTTTTTAAATTTTAATTTTGATTTGGTTCGAGTGTTGTAACAAAATCCCTTATTTTTTAATTCAGAATTTTTTTTTTTTTATTTGAGAAAATTTATTAATGTGATTGAAATTTAAATTCTAAAATTTCGAGAAAAAAATACTATGGACTCGTATTTCGAAGATGGAGATCTTAAAACAATTATGCAATTCATTTTGGCAAATAAAATAAACTCATTAAAGAAAAAATTGCTAATAAATAGTGAAATCTTAACAACGATGTCATCAAATGAATTAACAAATGAAGAAATATTAGCTTATGTTAATCAAGAAATTCGAAAATTTGAAAGAAAATATGCTACACATCGAAAATTATGTAAGACAAAAAATGAAAGAAAGAATAATTTTAAAAATTATATAAAAAAAAATATTGAATCTGTTAAGTTGGAGAAAGAGAATGACGCTACTGAACGAGATATTAGAAAGGATTTAAGAAAAATTTCTGCTCGCTAGGATAAGATGGGAAGCAACAACAACAAAAAAAATAAAATAAAATAAAGTAATTAAAATTAAATTTATAAATGTAGGTATAAATTGTATAGTGTCAATGATTTTATTAGTTATGTAAAAAAAAAATAAAAATAGCATTTAAAGTTTTTTTCTTCTATTTTTTCAAATAGAATTTTTTTTTGTAATTTTAGATTTATTTATAAATTAAATGTTTAGTGATTTTAATTCAATTTTTTTGAATTTATTTTCAATTATTTCGTCTTGATTTTTTTTTTTTTTAGAGAAAAGAATAGTTCTTAGAATTTATTGAAATATATCTTACAGGTGTTGCACAGTAGCTACGATTTGAATGTTTGAAGATACACCCAATATTTTACTGTATTTTCATTTCTTAGTATACATATATGTATGTATGTACGTACATAAGTATTCAAAAAATATTTGAAAATATAATTTCAAAAAATATAGAGCTTTTATTTTTATGTATATTGAATTACAATAAAGAAAAAAAAACAATAAAACTTAACTTATAAATCAAACATATAAAAATATATGAGTTGTCAGTTCATATGTATTATTGGCGTCTCATGAAGACAAAAGAAAAATAAAAACAATAGATACATAAACACATATGTATATTGTTTTAAATAGAACTTTCTACTAGATCACATTCTAATATCCTACCTACTTATGTACATGAGATACATTTTTATTATTAACTGTTTCTTTTATAATATATTCTTATTTTTTAAAATTTTTTTTTTGCCATATTTTTCTTCAATTTAAAAAAATTTCTAACTCACTTTACAAAATCAAAAAAAAAAAACGTTACTTAAAAGTATATTTTTGAGATAAAATCTTTACAAGAAAAAGAAAAATAAAAATTAAACGGTAACATCATATTTAAATTTGTTTTTCCTTTTTTCTTTTCTTTTTTTTTTTTACAACAAAAATTGATTCACTTTATATAATTTTCTTCTGACTACTATTTTTTGTTCATACGATTATAACCTAAATTTGAATTTGTAGCAAAAATTATATTTTTGAAATCTTTTTTTACTGTAAAATAATTTTATAATATTTTTTATCGTATATGTAAAAATAAAATTCATGATGAAATTTCAATTCACGTTATAAAAAAACTTTAAATTATTTAAAATTTATGTCAGTTAAAATCATTTTAAAACTATATTTTGAGTTTCAATTATTTGCAGAACCTGTTAACCTTACTTTATCTTTTTCTTTTCCATTCCTTTTGGGTAGTAAAATTGTGAGTATTTAATGACAACAACGTTGTATATATTTTTCTTTCAAATCTTCCAATAAAATTAATAAAAATCAACTGAAAATTTTAAATTTTATTCTCTTGTTTATTTATTAGTCTTTGAAAAATTTTCTTGCTTTTTTATACAGTTTTCATATTAAGATTTCAAATCGAAGATGGAAAAAGAGTTTAGTTTTGTCTTTTATGGTTGGCAATCATTTTTGTAAATAAAACTTTATTTTCAAATAATTTTATAAATTTCTTGCAAGAAATATGTGATCAATATTTAACAGTTTTCTACTTTATAATTGTTCTCTGAAAAACTATTTTTTGATGTCCTAAGATATTATTATAATTTGTGACATAAATTGAAATTTATGTGATTAAGTTTTTTTAAGTTAAATACGTATAAGTTTTATTTGAATGACATAATATCAAGCATGACAAAAAGTTAATTGAAGATTTTTACAAAATAAATAATTTACCCTATTTGAAGAGATTTAAAAAAAAGTCAATCTTATTAATAAAATAAATTCATCTGATAGACAGGATGTCTCCATACAGAATAAACAGAGAAGTTATATGAAGTTATAAAATTGGCTAAATATTTGCGGCCTCCCTTACGAAATGTATGTACATCCATAGGTACATATAGTACATACATTAATTAAATTGGTTTTATTTTTTTAAGCCGGTGTCAATCAAAGAACTATCACTACAAAGAAAAATTATATAAATAGATCACATTTCAACAAGGATAAACCACATCATCATTTCAAAACTTTATTTATTTTTTCTTATAAAATATTATCTTGCATTTAAGTGCGCCATTTAAAAGTAAGAGAAAAAAACAAATAAAAACAAAGTGAAAGCATTTAAGTGAAAATATGATAAAGAGGGTGAATAGAATATGATATGATGTATGCGATGATAAATATAATAAAATTCGTTTCAGCTTTTTCAGATCAAACAAAAATTAAAGAAGAGTGTGTATACACATACATATACTCGTATGTGTATGTGTTAGATATCTTTATAAAATATCTCTTATGTTACGAAATTCATATAACTACATTTTGTGAAAATAATTTTCCACAGCAGTTGTTTTCGATTAATTTTATAATTAGTGAACACATAACACATGAAGATACTTTAGTATTAACTTGAAACAGGATAAAATTGCATTTCAAATTGTTATTTTGTTAAATTGGAATTTTTTGAAATTTTTGTATAATAGATATTACTACATAGAAAAGCCTATAGAGTGAAGGTGTATGCTTGAGATAAATATCCTTAAAATTTAAATTGCAAAACAAAAAAACTTATTTTGATATCCTAAGGTAGAAATTCGAGTAGAATAGAGATTAAAATTGACTATTAATTTTTTAAATATACACATACCTATATTTTTTTTCAATTAATCGTTTTATTTCACAACTTTTTTCATTTGGAAAACTACTACGTAGTTATTAGAAAATCATATTAATGTAATTTTAACAAAGTGTTTTCATTTACATATTTCTGCGTACTCTCGAAAAATTCTAATAAGTGCCTAATTTACAAGTTTACTGTCCCAGGAATGAGCCGTCATTAAAATTCATTCATTCATAATTTTTATCATCTGTCTACACTATTAAATTTAGAATAGTTTTCCTATTTCTTCTTCTAAATTGCAAAATTTATTGCCTAACAAAAACGAAAAATAATATACTTAAGTAGAAAATTATTTCGTTAAAAAATGTATTTATCATGATGTCATTGTGGTACACTTACACACATAAAAAGTAATTTCCTTTTCTATACATGGAATTTCTTTCAGTGTTTGTACGTACTTATGTACATATAATTTTAATACAACAATTTATCGAAAAACAAAAAAAAGGAAGAAAAGAAGACATAAAAAGACGAGGTGAAAAACAAGTTCAACAGAAAATTTTATAAGGAAATATTTTTTTCATTCAAATATGTAAATGAATGATGTGATATGTCTTCATGTGTTATACTGAAAATCTTTATAATCAAGATATATTTACTTGGTATTATGTATTTCAATTGTAGAGGATTAAAGGCATTAGTTACATGACATCTCATGTAACTTATAATATAATTTTGACGTTAAAGCAATTTTTATGTTTTGAAAGTTTTATATAAGATTTTATAATCCAATGTAAATGCATATTTTTGTTCTACGGAAATTTAATGATAAGCAGAAAGATATACGCATATCCATGAAAAATGTTCCTTTATGTTATAGTTTTTGGAAAAAATCTTTAAAGAGCAAATAAAATTGGGTAATTGTGTTGAGCGATATGTAAAGTGAAACCAAAACCGAAAAATTAAAAGTATCATTTCTAAACATAAGATTGAAGTTTAATTATCCAACAAAATTAAATGAAAACGTTTTTTCGAATAATTAATAATAAGGTTTGAATTTTAATGAATGAACCGTAAGAAATGAACCCTAAAATTTACTTATATGAAGAGCCATATTGATATTAACAAAGTAATATGTTTTCGCAATTTTTTTTAAAATAAATGTGAAGTATGTACATATATGGTATAAAAAGTACTTGAGGTTTAGGCATTTTAAAAAATGGAAACATTAAAAAGCTAGGAAAAAAAGTTTTATTTCGAGCCCCATTTATCTTTATCGTTGCCTTCAAAAATAGAAAAAGTTGAATATAATTTAAGAAAAAAAGTGTAGGACTTGCAATATTTTAAATACTATTTTATTTTTCTTCCCAATATTTATTCTATATACATACATATGTACATATAAGTTTTGGAAATTCTTTACTAAATATTTTATTATTTTATTTAATTTTTATAAAACATTTTAAATAGAGTCTTCTACGTTCTAATAACAGAAGATGTTATTAGGTTCAAGTTCATTCCAATGGTTTTTCTGACCAAACTGAAATCAATGATAATATAAATTCTATAACATAGTATTTACAGTAAATATTTCAAAATATGTAGTAAAAAATATTTTAGAACGTATCAATATAATGGGAATTAGGTATATGTATGTATATGTATTTGTTATATGAATAATAATATTTTGTGAGTAAATGAGTAGTAAACGAAAGTTTTCTCATATATTTTTTCGTGAGAGATAGAAACTTTTCGTCTCTCACACCCGCCCGCACAGGTCTACAAATTTTATGAAATGTGCTGATTTTCGTATGTACTATCAGTGAACCTCTCTATGTATCTGCTGTGTGCTGAAATTATGTGATAGTGACTGATTTATGGGGATAATTTAGCATCTTTCGAGTTGTAATTATAATTGGAGTATTTTTATACAAGTACAAATTTAACTTATTTTGAAGAAACTGCTCTTGAATTATGGCTCATAACTTCTGAACTGATAAAGATAATGCAAGCTGGAAAAAATAAGCTTTTATTTAAGCTCATAAAATAAAAAATAAATTTCAAAATTTTCTGAATTTGAGTTACAATAATTTCTGAACTTAATTAACACAGAACTTAATAATGGACATTTTTGGAAAGGTGTAAAGGTTTTCTTTTAAACTCATTTTTATTTGGCCCTCCTTAAATACGCTGCAAAAAGTCGAACCGGACACTTTTCGAAAAAAATTTCTTTGACCTTGAATACCCCGGAATCCATTGAAAATGTACATCCTCTCGCCATACAATTTTTTTTTTCATTTTTCATATTCGTCATCTCGTTTCTTCTTCTTCATTACCTGGAACTACACATTATTTTTTTTCCTACTTTTTCTTAACAATCATTATCAAAGGTTTTCCAATAAATATTTTTTATTTAGACATATATGTAGTGTAACAAAACTATAAAAACGATACTTCAAAATTACTCAACAAAAATCTTTGTATTGTAAATATTTAGGTATCGTGCGATTCTTCTGTGTTATCGCATTCTTCTAGTTAGAAACATATGTTATAATATTTAAAAATTACGCATTATGTACAAAATATAAAAGTATGAATTATGTACATTTTAAAATACTTTAAAACTTTTATCAAATATGTATCTTTAGAAAAAGTCCTTTTCGCCACTAGAGAATCGCTTTGTTACATATACATATATACATATTTTTGTTTTGAGATTTCATGTAATATCATAGTTTTGTATTTAACAGATTATCATTATCATCGTCGTTGCAACAGGCCTCTACGACTCTGGACTTTTACCAAAGTTCTCTTCCAGATATGTCTCTATCACGTGCTATTCAGTTAGAAATTCTGGAATATCTTTGGTCAATATCATCCATGTATCTTTTCTTTAGCCTCCTTTTACTGAGTCTAGAAATCGCCTCAATTTACATAAGGGTTAAATTTTCATGAAATGAAATATTTATTTTTTTTTATAGGTTTAAAAATTTCGTACTTAAAATTTATTTAAATATGTATTTTTTGTTTTTTTTTTCGATAAGAAAACTTGTACAAAATTCAAAATTTGCTCCTAACATTCTTAAACACTGGAAAAATCTATACAAACTAAAAACTTGCACTTGAGAATAATGACGAACTACAATCATACGTTAGTACATTTGCATGTAATCTTAAATTAATTTTTTTTTAACATTTAATTAAAACTTTTTTTTTTATAAAATTTTGTTCATAGGTTGATAGAAAAAAAGATAAAGAAAGAAATTTTGATATTTCGGTAACATTAACATGCTTAAATTTACAAAATACAAATATATAATATTATATATCTTATTAAATTTTTTTTTATGTATGATCTCTTATCTCAGATAAAATCAAATCTTATTATTATTGATAATCTCATAGTACATACATTTATACATATACATAGTACATTTGCTGGAAAAGAAACCTGGAATTTTCAATACATTTTTAAAGCCTTTATTCTTGAAGCGCTTTGTTCTTTATCTATTTTATAATTTCTATATTGTCTTTTCTATTATGAAAACTCATTACTTGAATTTATATAAAATGGTTTCATATTAGCTGGTGAGCAAATGCCACGATAGGGAATACGTGAAATTTGCATTCCATCTAAATCTTTTACAAGATATGTATCTATCGTTTCCTAATACCTTTTCTATCTCGTACAGTCCTCGAAATTTATAATTATAAATAAACTATTTTCTTTCTTTTCTAAATCAGATGCAATAGAAGCGATTATAGGATTTTGTCTTTGAGAAGCAGCCAGGTTGTATTCGAACGATTCATCTCCCACATAAAGGATATTAATAGGTCTACTTAGTGCATCAGCATGAACCGTTATATTACCCACTGCGGTGCTCAACAGTGTACTCATAATTTTGGAGCTCTAATGCTCAGCGAGAAATATGAAGGTTAATGTTAATCATTTTATTGATGACATACTGGATGAGATCACTATAATCAGCTTCAATAGAAGAAACGATTTCTTGCATTGTGAATAAATATGTTTGCCAGGTTTCATCATTTTTGTTTTTCCGATTACGGAGCTCATTGTGTATATCTGCGATTGAGATTTTCTTGTCAAATTCCTTTAATAAATTATCTCTGAGCTTTACTCAAGATTTTTATTGTGAAGAGCTCTAGTTCAGCATCCTGTTGAAGGGGTCTCTTTAAAATTATCTTTTACGCTTTTCTTGTATTTTTTGTTTGTTTTCAAGATAAATTTCGAAACAAGGCAGAAAATCGCATTGACATAGGTCGAGATTGTCATTAGAAGAAAAACAAAAATGAAATATAAAAACATTTTAATTAATTGAGAATTTTTCACTTTTATCAAAATTTACTTAAAAGTAATATTTTCAAATTTATATAATATATAATATGTATCTTGAATAATTTTTCTATCATATATAATACATACTTATATGTATATGTACACAAGGTCAAATTATTAATGCAATTATACTTTAAAAATCTTCAAAAGGGAAGAAACAAATATTTTAAGACTTTGTGTACATGCGATTAGAAATAAACACAATGTAAAACCTGTTTTCGCTTACATGTGTACATTGCATTCAAGCTTCAGAATATAATGTAAAACAAAATTTAAGTTATAGAACAAAAAATCAACGATTGAAAGCTTTTTATTTTTCATAAAAAAGAAAAATATGATACCTCCTTCTCTGTCCGCACAGGGTAAATAGTTCACGCAAAAGTCACATTTTAAAAATAAAAAAAAGAATATATAGATCCCCATTTACCACATGAAAATTATACACTCATACATACATATACATATACGGGTTTTATTAGTTTTAAAGTTGATCGAAGATTCATTTTGTTGCATGTACGTTAAACTAAAAAGTGCGTAGAATGTTTTTAAAATTTATTTATGGAAATGGAAAAATAAATATAAGAAAATATGAATCACGTATGATTAGTACGATTAGTCGTAACTAACAAGGAAATTAGAAATCCTTCATATTTTTTTTTTACATTTTGTTCTAAAAAATTATGATGTGTGAAATGCACATGAGATTGAGAATTTTTATCAAAACACTCTTATTCATTTGTTCATCCTTTTTTTCTCATTTTTTTCACATATCAAATAACCTTTTATAAATTTATTGTCTTGTGAATTTCCTAAATATTTTTTTTGTTTTTCATCAGAAATATTTTTTAAATATTAGAAAAACACATTTCAATTGACTTTTTGTTTTGTTCTTTGTTCTTATTCTTTTTTTCATTCAAAACAATTTATAAAGTGAATAGATAACATAGGTCACGTTCAAATTGTGACCTGAATAAGGAAGTTTCTTTGCAATTTATATTTAATCAGAAATAAAACCACCGCACACACATATGTATATATATATGTTATTACATACATACATGTAATATAATCACAATAGCATATCTAAAGTTGGATCATAGTTGGAAGTTTTTCGACATGATTTTTTGTTTTGTATCATGGGATTATTTAGTATTTTCGTAATTCAGGACAACTAATTTTCTATGAGATAATAAAAAGCATACATATAATAATTAGAGAGAAAAAAATAAAGAAGCACTTTAGAAATGCATGTTGTTCTATGTACTTCTAACTTATAATAATAATAATTATTTTATTTTTTATTTTATATACTATATGTACATAAATATGTTCTTCTAATAAAATAAATGTATATTTTTTACAGGTCCATGTCCGGAAGGAACATTCTCATGTGACAATGGTACTGTGTGTGTTCCACAGAGACAAATATGTGACAGACGACAAGATTGTTCAGATGGTACTGATGAACATCCTGTTGAATGTGGTATGTATCATGGAAGTAAAGAACTTGTTAATAAAATTATAACAACATCAATAGTACGAATAAATGATAGCCAAGAAGAAGATAATAATGATGAAATGGAATGTGGTAATAAATGAATTTTTTTTAGAGATTTTTAAATTTTATAACGTATTTCTTCTTTTCTTTTAATTATTATTTTTCTTAAATGGAATTGAAAAGATATACAAACATATCCTAAATTTTGTAATTGTAAATATCAAACAATAATTTATTGTGGAGCTCGTGGACTTACAAAAATTCCAAAAATTAGTTCTAAGGTAAATTTTAAAGCTTTTAATGTTATGAGTGTAAAGGGTTATTGATCTGAATTTGTGATCAATTAAATTCTTAAGCTTAAATTATTGACACTATTACGCTTTACAATTAAATCATATATTTTTACACACTAAAATTCTTTTCTCATCCTTTAAATAAATTTTAGGTCACTCACCTTCTTATCATAGGAAATAATCTCACATTAAGAAAAGAATCTCTCCAAGGATTAAATCCGATTTTACTGTATGTACAAACATGAATTTATTTTTTACACTTATTATTAATAATTTTCTCATTTTATTTGTAACATCGATATTATTTTTAATATTTTTATTTATATCACATCTTCAATTCACACACAACTACTTTTCTATGTCTTAACGTTACTCCATAATCAATTCCACATTAACTATATTAGTTTTCTCATACTTTTTCTGTAAAAAAAATGTTTTTATTTTTTTATTTTCTTTTTATTAATTTATTAAGAATGTAGGAGATTTGAGTATTCTTCATCAATGATTAAGTAGTAACTAAGAACAGCGAGCGACATGGCATCCGATAGTTTAATTGGCAAAGGTCTTGATGGGTTCAAATCCCGTCTAATCGAATGTCGTTTTCTTGTTTTTAGTCTACTATAAGAATATTTTCGTTTTCTTATATTTTCCTCTACTTTTTCTATTCTTTTTTCTTATTTTACAGAACATTAAAGCATGATAACATATCAGAACTCCCAACAGGAATTTTCTCAGGATTCGATCGTATACAAAAACTTTTTCTAGGTTATAATCGAATATATAAAATAAATATGGGTATATTCAAAGGACTTAATTCTCTACAGTGGCTATTTTTAAATTCGAATGGTTTACATAAATTTCCATTGATAACACTCAAAGATTTGAGTAGTAGTCTTCAATGGTTGAATTTATCTGAAAATAAATTAACATTGAAAGATGAAATTTTTCCAAGAATGCAAAATTTATTTGAAATGTAAGTGAATAACATTTTTTGTTGTTTTCTTTTTTGTTATTATTATTTGTGTGTAATATGTAATGTAAAAAAATCAAAGGAAAAGGACATATTGTACATTTGTATGAACTAAAAAATTATTATTATGTCTTTTCAGTTTGTTTTGAGATTTATATCTCAATTTTTTCTTAGTCTTTTCATGAAAATTTCTTTGCAAATAAACGTATTTTTCGTATATGCATTTTCCAAAAAAGAAAATAATATAAAATAAAAGCATTTTTTTTGTAATAAACTTAGTTTCTTTAGTATACAATATAATTTGATTTTATTATTCCTAATTCTACTTCTATTTAATTTGATTTTTATATTCTTCATTCTTCACATATGTAAATACATATACATATTTATGTACATAAGTATTTTTCACTCTTTTACAGAGATCTAGAGCTCAATGCTATTGAAGAAGTTAAAGAGGATACGTTCATGCAATTGGAATCCTTACATTTTTTGTAAGTACATATGGGTTTTTTTTATTTAGATTTTTGAACTTTTTGATTCCTTGCAACACATATAAATATATAAATATAATATTTAAGATACTTTCGAAATAATAACGATTTTGTTTATCTGTGTAACGTTCAATATGATGAAGTACAAATGTGAAATAATATTTGCAATTTGGTATGAAAAGTTTTCATTTTATTTCATTTTTTTTGATTCCAAAAATATTAAACATAAAAATTGAAAAAAAAATCGATACCTTTAAGGCGATCAAATAATACAAAATACTTTTAGTTTTGGTTGTGAGATAATAACATTTAGTGTAGGTACTCTTAAACCGATACAACTCATATCGATATACATACTTAGTTATGACGGTTTATATTTGTGGTATGAACGTTTTCTTAAACCGGTATAACATTGTGTGCACATTAGGTGGTTAAACCGGTTATTTTGCGATGGTTGTAACAATAATGGTATAATTTTTTTCCAACTTGGTATAATAAGAATCGTCTAAAATAATTTTAGCTTCACGAGTGTAATACACTCACACTCTCGTTACAACTGGTCGTGCTCGGTTTGCGTCCGTTGTTACAATAAAACGATTATTAAACCGGTTTAAACAACCTTATATCGATATGAAAAACAGATCTCATTTTAAAAATTAAAGAATATAGTAAATGTGAATATTTGACTTAGGTGTTCAAAATAATTATTTTTCTTTTGTTGGTAGTACTGTATTTTAAATCGCTTTATATGGAATTTTGTAATCGGTATAAGATAAACCGGTTTTCTATATCCCTTCAAGTTATACCGCTTTAAAAAGTAAGTATAAACGTAGTAACAGGTAGGCAAAACAAAAGGAAGAAAACCACATAAAAGAAAAATATAGTAGGTACATATGTATGTATGGATTATTCAAGAGGAAGTATTGTGAAAATGATAAAATATTTTTTCTTCAAGAATTTTATTTGTTAGAAAAAGACGTTAAACGAGTGCATGAAGCAAAATTCAATTTATTTAGTGAGCCATGAATTTTACTTGTTTCATACACAAATTATTAAACATAATCTTGCAACTAACAAAATGTTTTATAAGATTACTCATTAGATAAATTTAATTACTCGATGTTCTATTGTTCTATTAAATGAACAAATTTTGGTACATTATTAATTTCTTTTTGCATTTATGTTCTTCTGAAAGTATCAGGATGTAAATCAGATCTATTTATTCTATATTTTTTTAAAGAGTTAATGTTTTTAAATAAAAAAACAATAAATTTATACCCAGTTTTCTCATATTTGGATAAATATTTACCACTAAAACTTTATTATCAAAAAAAGAATGGTAAAACAGTTTATTCACTGATCAAGACATATATTGAAATCGATTCTACATTTAAAAAAGAGCAAATAAAATTTGAATGGTTATATTGTTTAACCCAGAATTGAACAAATTAGACATTCAACTGATGCAATTTTAAAGTGAGAATTTTTATTATAACTGTATTTTTCCACTTCCATTATTTTATTGAGAAAAATTAAAAAAGGAAATCAAACAAATTTAAAATAAAAATTAATTCAATTCATCATAATCTAATTTATTGATTTTTTCGACATAAATATCTTTTTTACTTTTAAGTTATTTAAAAACATATTCAAAAATTTTCTAAAGTTGTAATGACATGATATACAATTACTTCGAAATGGTGCAAAATCATTCTCGACGTTTGTTCATAAAAATTTACGGTAAGCACATAGGTACATACATATATCATAGCTTATACTAAATAATTTTTTTTAAATTATTTTGATATCTTAATTTTATTCCAGTTATATGATTGTATATATGCATATCATAACTTCAAAATTAATTAAAACCTCAAACTTAAATAAAATGAACCTTTATTACATTTAGATTGTGCATACATGTAACGTATATAGCTACTTTCACTTTTCATTTTTACATACAATACTCAATACGTTTTAAAATTCATATGTTTTGAACACACCTTTTGAATTAGTTCTTCTAACTTAAGTAAGTTATATATCATTTTATAGTTATACACATTCTATCTTATAGTAGCAAAAGAACATATTAAAACATCCAAACAAAAATGTTTTGCCAAAGGATATAGAAAGAAATCGTTATGAACAAAAATTTCGAATGTATCTAGGTGAAATGCGTGTACAAAATTGTATTTTGAATGTTCATTTAAAATCCTTATATACATTACTCGTATGTAGTTATTGTTTATTTCAAACAAAAAAAGAGTAAAATTAACTCGAATGCAAAGTTTGGCATGAGATGATGTTTTCAGAATACGTTATGAACTTATGAAATTCACAAAACAAGTAAGAGGTCGTATAAGTAAAGTACCGTGGTAACCGGTAAAAGTTTTTAAAATGTTTTAAGAATTATTATCTTTATAAATATTTTTAAAATTGTATACTGCATAGATGAAGCTGTATGTTTTTTGTTTAGAAATGAAAATTGAATTTTTTAAATTTTGTTCTTTTTAAATGCAATCAAAAAATTTTTATTGGAAAGGAGTTTGGCCTTCAACAAGATTAAATTTATTCATCCGAAAGCTTTTTGGGGATTGAAAAATATCAGGGAAATGTAAGTGTTTTTAAAAAAAAAAAAAATTTTAATTTAGTGTTTTCATATGAAATTTCTTATTACTGAATATTTTTTTTTCCAAAATATTTTCTTCTTCTAAATCTCACTTTTTTTTTTTAACTACGCGCCACCTTTATTTATTTAAAATCAAAGCCATAGAAAATGAAATTTATGATAAATTCAATAACCTCTTTGTATAAAATCCATAATTCAAAAATAAACAAAAACCTTAAAACAAAAAAATGTAAAACTTGGATTACATTCGTATTTTACAGAAATTCTTACTTAAAAATTTTTTATAAACCATAAATAAACTCTTTTTAAATCCTTCTCAATAATAAATTTATTGAAAATATTTAAACAAATTATATTACATGAAAATCACTTAATTTGTTTTAATTTGTCTTGTATAAACAAAAATTCACAATTTACATGATGCTACATAAAAAAAAAATTAATCATTTCATCAGAATGAATAATTATTAGTACAAATTTTTTAATATTGGAAATAACCAGCGTCATCATTATTATTATCATAAAACTTAATCAAATTTCAGAAAATTATGTTGTTTTTACATTGTGTGTACAAGTATTCACATTTATTGTGTTTTTTGTTTTATTATTTAAATTTTTTTATATACATACATACATACATATGTGTATACCTATAAATTGTTCAGGAATAAAGCTGGTAAGCCTTTTAAATTGAACTAAAATAAACAACTCAATGTATCCTGAATCAATTATGCTACTATCGAACAATAAAAGTTAGGTTGGATGATGATGATGATAATTTATCAAAGGCTTTGTGAAGTAATTTCATCGTTTTTATCATCATCATATCACGTATTGAAATGAATACTCGTTATGTACATACTGTATTTAGCTTGTTAAAGTATGCGTAAATTGAATAAAACATATTATTTTCAGTCCAATGAAAATTTTCAAATAGTACAATAATTATTAAAAATGAAATTTTCAATGTAAGTACATAATATGTACTATGAGAAAAAAAAATTGAATATTTGCGCAATGATAATTTTTTTTCATAATTACTAATTCAAGTAAAAATACAGTATTCATACGTGATTTGAAATGAAAAATAAATTTTGTTTATTGAATTTAAGAATCATTATTATGATATTTATTTTATGTTGAAGAAAAAAAAAATTAATATGAATCTGTCTGAAGTATTTATCTGTTTTTCATGCAATACAACGTTAAAGTGTAGAAATTGGAAATAAAAAAGTTATGTACAATAGTTGCTCAGTGGTGAATTAATTTAGAAATAATTTTCAACTTCTTTTCTTGAACTTATATTGCTAAAAATTAAATTTACGATATACCATGTAGGTACAAATGTAATTTAAGGTAAGTACATTATTAAGTAGGTATGTATTCTTTTTTTTTAAAAAAGTGGTTAAGTTTTTGAGATTTTTTGTGAATATAATTGTCTGCTTGCTTTTCAGCTTAATCCTTATACATATATTATATTTACTCTTTCTGTTTTTAATTTCAAAGATCCTGACAAAAGATAGTTTATCATGTTCGATCTTAACATTATATATTTAAATTTCTCTACAACTCAAAAACTGAATTAGAACATAAAAATATTTTGATACAGGTTAGAGATTAATTAAGTTTATGTTTGTTTGTTGAATCAATTTTACTCGATTTGAGTATCAAAAATTGGGGAAGATTTAAAAAAACACCCTAGTACTCTGAATAAAAAAAAAATTCAGTACAATAGCGAAGCAAGTATAAGTTTAAGTCCATAATTTGTCCTTCAGTGTGCAGTTAATGCTTGACAATCGACTAAAAACAAAATACCTATGTTATGAAAAACAAATAAAGGATGTCTTTTAAATTAAAATTTACATTTTTTTAAATTTTACATTAAGAAGTTATTACAAGTTATTACATTAAAATCCTAATAAAATTGCATATCTTTTTATGAAAATCTAAAGAGTCAATAATATAAAGCTTTTTTTAAATTTATTCTTTTCAACGTTAGTTTTATCTTTGAGATACAAAACTTTTTCAATTAACTTATTGAACAAATGTGTTTTTTTTGTCCAAATTTTGAATATATGTATTCGTTGTGATGGGGTAAAATTTTACTGAATTTTAAAAGTTTTTATTAGTTATATTTTATTTTTAAAGTTTTAAAACTGTATGATTTCGTCTGTTTCTCAAACTTTTAGAAAATAAAATTGCCAGTAAAGATTGTATTTCCTTATAAAAATTATTTTAAATGCAAAAGATAACAAAATTCAATTTATTTTTTTGTTTAAACTTTTTTTTTATAAATAAAAAACTTTAAAACAAAAAAAAAATAATTAAAACTCTGCCAGTGAAGTCCTTCATAATTTATTTTTAAATGTTACTCATCAGTATCTTTTTTATTATTTTATCAGCAATTTAAATTTAAATTTAAGCACAGAGTTTATCAAAATACTGAGTTAGTGACGTAAATATCTCAAAAGTACCTATTTTAAATGGTTTGCTTTTTTTCTGTCCTTCTATGGACGTGTTAAAGGCCTTTAGTTTTAAGTACAAAACAAAAAGATTTCTGACAAAAAAAAAAAAGAACCCAAAAAATATCTTATCAAAATATGAAATGTTCTCAAAAGGATATTATAGCATAAAAATGACAAGATACAACATTCTATCAATAATCTTTACATTGTAAATATATACATACATAGTTAAAGGATACATGATTGTACTATGAACGTTTTTATAAGTTCTGACATCTTCTATGCCATTAGTCGTTCGTTCAACTCCTTTATGTACTGAACGCGTAAATATCACACAACAAAAGGACATTAGATTAGATACTCTGATACTATATACCAAGCTTAATAGCCCCACAACGAAAAAAAGGACTAAACAAAAATCAATTCCTTTTTGTTAGTATGTCTTTAAGAATGGAAATCACTAATTTTATAATGTGTATTCACTTTATTTGACACCCTTAAACTCATTGCACGTAGTAGGTGCAACAATTTTGAATTTCATTTTTAAAAATGTTTCATCACATCTAAATTGAAGTTAGTCTTCTGGAGCCAACATTAATTATTCAATGTTGACATTTTATGAGCTTTTTTGTAAATGTATAAAAATAATTTGAATATTTGATGCTTTTTTTTTCAGACGATTAACAGCAAATCCTTTGAAACAATTGTCGGATGAGACGTTTGCAAGGACACCTCTATTGGATGCATTGTAAGTTGTGTTAAAAGTGCTTCTTTTTAGATAAAATAATTTATGATAATAACAATTATAGAAGCTTAATTTGAATTATCTTTTATCTTTATTTTTTGTTTGTTCCTTATTTCATTTGTAAAGATCTTTAGGAAAGACTGATCTAACAATTACAAGAAATTTAATTGGTATATTAAATGTCACCTACCTCAATTTAGATGGTATTGAATTTCGAAAGATTGATTTTAAAGCTGTCGGTGATATATCAAATTTACAATATGTTGTTTTTTATAAATTTTATTTTTGTTCAATGACACCACATGTTAGAAAATGTAAGCCAAATACTGATGGTGTATCATCATTTGAAGATTTATTAACGAAACCTGTATTACGTTATTCAACATGGATGATGGCTATATTAACATTTTTAGGAAATATATTAGTATTATGGGGTAGATTTATATATCGTGATGAGAATCGTGCTGTTACAATGGTTATACGTAATTTGGCTGTATCTGATATATTAATGGGTTTTTATTTATTTGTAATTGGTATACAAGATTATCGTTATCGTAATAAATATCATGAAGTTGCATTAGAATGGATAACATCATGGAGTTGTGCTGCTGTTGGTGTATTAGCAGTTACATCATCTGAAGTATCAATATTAATATTAGCATTTATGTCATTAGAACGTTTTTTATTGATAGCAGATCCATTTAGTGGTCATCGTAGATTAAATTCTAAAAATATAACAATTTGTTTATGCAGTATATGGATAATTGGTAGTACAATTGCAATAGCGCCAGTTATTATGTGGAGATCTAGTACACGTTTTTATGGTACATATTCTGGTACATGTTTTCCACTTCACATTCAAGAAAGATATCCATTAGGATGGGAATATTCAGCATTTATGTTTTTAGGATTAAATTTATTTTTATTATTAATGATTGCAATGTTATATTCAGCATTATTGATATCAATATGGAGGACAAGACGTGCAACACCATTAGCAATTCTAGATTGTGAATTTGCAATAAGATTCTTTTTTATTGTATTAACGGATGTATCATGTTGGGCACCAATCATTTTCACTAAAATTTGGGCATTTTTAAGCTATGATATTTCAGGTAATTTTTTTTTAAAGTTACAGTTAAAATGTAATTAAACTCCAAAAAGACAAATACAAATGTTTTCTCAGTAGGTTATAGCATCAGGTATACAAATTTTTTATGTGTATTTTTATGCTGTTGAAGATAAATTGCTGAAAAATTTTCTCTGATGTTTTGCGAAAATGTCAAAGTGAATAACTACAAACTTATTAAAGAATAGGCTTTCGTATTCTAGAAGCTTACACAAATCACTATATCACTAATTTTTAGTATTTTATTTCTACTCTTGTGAAACTTTTGTAGAATTCGTTATTAACAATCGGATTTTGTCATTTAGCTAGAAAGAAATTTGAGAGAATGATAAAGAATATTTAATTTGTTAATTAAAATGGAGATTTTCACATAAATTTAATTTTAATTTAATTTTTTCCTTGATTTAAAATGAAAATTTCAAGATACTCAAGATACACACGATAGACGTAGATAAAGTGCTTTGAGTATTTGTTTTCTTTTTAATCACATATAGGTACATATATTTTTTCTAATTTCTCAAGCAATTATTTTTCATCTTATTAAAAAAATATATATGGTAATTTATACAAAAAAAAAAATTGCTTTTAAAAACACTTTTTATTTTAAATTCTTCCTTATTATTATGTTGTTTTTTAATCTTGTACAAATTTTATGATTTTATGAAATTTTTATTTTCTTTATGTCTAGACGATACATATGCTTGGTTGGTTGTTTTTGTTTTACCATTAAATTCGGCTGTTAATCCACTTTTATATACATTCACAACACCAAAATACAGGAATCAAGTATTATTACGTGGATGGCACAAATTTACATCACGTCGTAAAATGGATGGATCCGCAACATCAAATCCAGGTAATGTAAAAAAAAAATACGTATATATACATATGTAAAACGACATTTTTATAAACTCTTTTCTATATAAAAAGATGAAGTATACTGCTATTAAAATCTATTCAATTTTTTTTTTTGTCCTACATAAGTGCTTAATTTTTTTTATTTGTACTCTGTTTACCCTTTAATTCAAAATTTTTTATTCTGAAAATTTTATTTCAATTGATGTATTAAGGAAAATATCAATTTTTCTGAATTTCCATTTTTTTCTTGTTCTTATTTTATGTTCAAGGGACAGACGAATCACAAGGTGGTGGAAAAATAATTTTATACCAAACGTCAAATTGTAACAATTGGAAAATGTAAGAAAAAATTTGGAAAAAGAAGAAATGAAATGTTAGACTGTATTTTGTATAAAAAAAGTCCAATATAGTTGGAGATACATCAAAAGTGAACATAATAAAAAGAGAACAAATATTACATTTAAACACCGTCGAATTTATAAAATAATTTTATTTTTAAATTCATCTGTGTGAAAAAAAAATTAAATATCTCGAAAATTAAAGTTTCTTTTTTACAAGAAAAAAAAAAAGAAAACTGTGTATCATTGTAGGATAGAATAATATTCTGAAGAAACAATGCTTGCATTGCTCAATAAATAATAAAATAATAATAATTCATAATTTATAGTCAAAACGCAGTAAATTGAAATGTTTTTTTCATTTTATTGAAATTTTATTTATGTTTTTGGGGCGCCATTTTATATTTTTTATTTTAAAACTTTTTTTTATTAAGTTGAAGATTAACAACGATAAATATTATGGACTTTTAAAGAGAAAACAAACTTATTTAAAGATGAATAGTTTGTGTTCATGAAAATCTAGTCCTTGGAAGAAAAAAAATACTATAAAATATTTATTCAGTTATAAGACTTCTATTCGAGAATATGGTTTTTAATTGTAAATGTCATCGTGTCTCGAGTCTGGAAGATCAGTAATATTTGCCTACACTTGCACTGACCAGATATTATATACATAGAGTATATGGAGATACTACCAAGATATCGAAGATTAAACTATTATAAGGGACCATATTATTATAAAATTTACAGGATTTTCAAATTAATGTTTAACTTTACAAATATAATAAAAGTTAAATTTCTAATTAAAAAAAAATATATATAAATCATTTTCAATTCAGAATAACAAAATTGTTTTTAAATTTTTGAAAATAATTTTTTTTTTAAGTATTTGATACCGTAAATACTAGATACTGGAGAGTTACTGCCTTCAGTTGTTAAACCAATTTGGTTCATGTTTCGCTAGAATTTAGCACAAATTAATAATGAAAAAGGATATATCGATACGAAGTTGCGATAAGTAACAAAAATTTATGCGAAACATTAAATTCGTAGATTATACAGGAAACTTTAAAATAATATTTTTTTTTGTTTGTAGTTACAACTTATATTCATTTCCAACTTTAAAATATTTAAATACGTTTTTATCAGTTACTACATATTTGATAAGTAAATGTGAAAAAACTTATAATATTATGTATCTAAACAAAAAAAAGATTTTATAAATGTCTATTATATGTATAAAAATATTTGTATACAAATTATGAGTTCCAAAGGAACAATTGAAAAACAAAAAACAATAGAAAAATATTAAAATATTCATATGTATAACGGAAATACAGATTTTATATAGAAAATTAATATTCTATATATGTATGTGTAAAAGGATATTTCAATGTTTTATATATATATGTAATAAATATGTATGTATGTATATGGTATATATATTGTAATACATAAATATTGATATGCCAAGAAAAAAAAAAAAAAAAAAAAAAAACAGATTCTTATTTTGTGTCACAGCATAATAAAAATTAATAATAATATGTATCTTGAGAAAAAAAAGTAATAAATAAATAAATTATGCGTGTTATGCATATTTATGTAACATATTAAATGACAATAAAAAGTGTTTTGGAGTGATACCATAAAATGATAAATATTATCAAATACGGATTTTATTTCATGAGATAAGTAGTGTATTATGTATACAAAATATAAAGGATATCAGCAAGATCATTTTTCATATACAAGTTCCCCTTATTTTTGTTTTTTAATTTTGTCATGTAATCTTCAAGTTTTTTCTAATTCTAAATAAGTTTTTCCCTTGTTATATATTTGCTTCAAAGAATATTTTAATGTTAAACTTATTTTAGAAAAATAGCTTATTTTTGATGAGATAACATTCAATTCAGTTTCATATTTTGATTGAAGAAAATTTAATTATCATAATGTAAACCCAGACAACTGTTAACAAAAAGTTCATAAAAATAAAAAAATAAAAAATATATATGTATATGATATAAATATTTTTTATTTTTTATTTATTTTTGTTTTTTCCAAATAATTTGAAATACTTTATTCTACTTTAAATGTATGAGTGAACAATAAAAATTAATATTTTATTAAAGTATTAAAAACTGAATTTGTGCAGAAAACTTTTTGTCACCCCTACAAAAACAATAATTCATAATTTTTATGTCACCACAGAGATTTCATAAATAAAAATAAAGAAACAAAGTTTCCAAATAAAGGTTAAAGTGTACCTATAGGTATTTTAATCGATACAATAATAAAATCGTAAAAAATCTAGGTAAAATAATAAAAAAAAGAAAGAGCATGGATACAAACAAATTTTTCCGTGTTTTCTTAATTAATTAGCCATTAGTATATCCCATTTTACTTTTATTATGCCTAACGTTGGTGCATGGAGAAGAAAGAAAAGGATAAAGACGTCGTACGAAAAAAAATGTGTTAATCTTTTAGGAGTGCCCTGTTTAAACAGGGTAAGTTTAAAAGATTTAAAGTTTTTAACTTATGTACGTAAATCATAAATAAAAAAAGGAGAAAGGAAGAAAAATATTCTAAAATATAAAGGTTCAATTTATAGAAGAATGACCATTCATAAGTTATTGTAGTCTCAGATTGAAAATCATTTTTTTAAACAGACATAGATTTCTTTTTTTATTATTATTATTTCTTTTTTTTTCATGTGACAAATTGTAGAAATATTTCATTTTAGAACAAATAACAAAAAAATTTAAACACAAAAAGGATATAAAATAAAAACGAAATTCATGACGTGTAATCTTGATAAAGGATATTTTCAGTGACTATAAATTTTTTTTTTTTTTTTTTATTCTAAAAAAGTGAATTAAAACGTTTAAAATTTTATTCACAGACAGATGTCATTTGGTTCAATTATGAACCCTTAAAATTATTTCCTTAGAAAGTAGCTATTCTCATTTGTGAAAATTTGAAGTAACCATTAATAAAAAGGAGATAATTTTAAATGGAAACATAATGTAGGTATATTGTTATCATAACACAAACAATGTCTTAAAAAGTAATTTAAATAATTTATAACTTTAATAAAATTGAATATTTTCTAGTTGTTTTTTTTTACTCATTTAGAATATAAATAGAATTAGTTTCGTTATATTTATCAGTCATTCTTTAGACGTATGTACAGTTTTATTTTCTACATTTTTAAATTTAACTTTAGTACTAATTTCTTCAATAAAACTAAAACAAATTGTGCAATCAAATATATTTTATTGGAAAATAAAAAAAAAAACACACAAATTATAACAAATTTATACAATAAAAATTTGTTTGGTAGAACACAACAACAACAACAACAAAAATTCTACTATTTAAGTCTATAAATTATTACAATTTGTTTCATCCTTTTTCGTATTAATCAAGAACAAATACAGCCTTTATAAGTATATATAGGCATGTACATACATATGTAAATATGTATATGTATGTAACGTTTTTTTATACAAGGCATAAATAAAATCACAATAACAATAATATAGTCAGAAAAACTAAGTTTGATTTGTCTTATATTGTTTTAACAACAACGAAAAAAATGACTTTATATCTACACACTTTTTATTTCCATTCTCCTTAGAAATTTTTTGCAATTTTATTACAGTTATATCAAATAATCTATTGTATCCACTAACTGTATCTTATTATATAGATCTCTAAAATATAAATATAACAGCAATAACAACAACAACAAAAATTATTGCTTAATCAGTGAGGGAGAAAATTATACGTTTTTTGTATGCGTATTGCGTATGTTGTTTTTCTTCTGAGCTCTGAAATAAAATTTTTCTTTCTCTTAAGATAAAAAAAATAAATATCCTAACCAAAGCCTATCTATAATAAAAGCCTATCTATTATAATAAGCTGTGACACTGATGAGTGATGACGTGTCTCCTTATGTTTTCGCGAGCTTGGTCCCATTATTTAAATGTCCTTAACGGATTTTCGAAAAATAGATGGTAATAAGGAGTTTGTTTGTAAGAAAAAGATAAAAAAAATTGAATGACGACAACATTCGATTTGGAAACTGAAACATTTTTACAAGGTGTACCTACAAAATAAAAAAAAACATTTTTTAAAGTTTTGTTTAACACTATTTCTCAATTTTTTTAATACTTTTTCAATATTTTTGAATTTATTTTAAATATATTTATTCACAGAAATTCACTTTTTTAAATACTATAGATATTTTTCTTACAATTTTAATAAAAAAATTTAAATCACGTCTTATACTTTTCTAGTTCACAAGATTTATCAAACTCATTTCGTATCGCCTTTAAAAACACGTTGAAAAAAATGTAAACAAACTATACTCGGCAACATAGGCATACTTTTCTATATTCTTTTACATTGTGTTTGTATAACTCTGTCTCTTATGTGGGGTGATCAGATCTCAATTTCTTTCAGTTTATAATTTATCAAAAATATTTATATTTTAAGTTATCAGAAAATAATCGGGTACTGCCTCCATAAGCACAATACTGACTTCGATTTATAAACCAAGTATAGTTTTTATGTGGTGTGCGAATGTCTTTGTGTTATTTAATTTTTAAATTTCGACCCTATAGTATATATGTATATGTACATAATATGTTAATGGCGATCTGACTCATATAATATAGAAAAAGCATTCGTAATTCGTAAATCGTATCGCCTTCAAAAGTACATTATAAAAAAATCTAATGTACAGTCACTTATTATTATTTTTCATTTTTATGATGTATGTTGGATTCACTCTCTCTTACAGCAATACAGTATAGGACAACTAATTTTAACTAAAACGTTGGATCTGTACTGTTTTTACTAATAGATTTTTTTTGTGTAGTTGTTAGAAATTGTATATGAGTTTGTAAAATGAAGTGGACCAGCTTTCTATACATAGATGGGCTTTGTCCTAACAATCTCCATGACACAATAAATATAAGGATTCATTGTTTTCCTAAGCTTTTTTTGCTTGTGAAAACATGTTTGTATGTTTTTTTTTTCAAACTTGAAATTTTGAACTTAAAATAAACAGTTTAAGAAAAAGACATTTTCTATTCAGTGAGATCATTTTTTTGAGTTTCTAGCAGACCTTTTTTGTTTTTTGTTTTTTTCAATTTTTTAAAAGCTTATTTAATTATAATAATTATAAATACATATTAAATTCTTCGTCATAGTCATGAAGTTTTCCGTAATTATCGTAATAAATAAAGAATAATTTTCTTTTTCTATTTTTGTTTCTGTGTAATAAACTCACAAGATAGTACCTTTTTTTTAAAAAAACGACATTTTGAAAACAATTTAAACATCCAAGTGCCAAAAATATTTTCTTCAATTGTTTAGAGCTCAGTTTTTCTTTAAAAAATTTGAAAAATATCTAATTGCTGTTTTCATTTTTAATTTTGTTGTTGTTTTTGTTTAGAAAATTTTACTTCAGACAAAAAAAACAAAAAATAAAAATTAGCAGCAATCAGTGGGAGATTAAATTTTTTTTAACTTAAAAGTATCTTTTTACTATATAATAAAAAAATGATATTATAGCGCTGTTCAATGCAATGTTTAATAAAAGAACCATAAAAACTAAAGGACAACAGAGAATTTTTTATATCATTCGGTTCAATTCCTAAAAAATATTTTCTACTTTTTCTTTTTGTTCTTTAATAGAATATAGCAAACTGCAGTTATTTATTATAATTTACTTGTTATACGTATTTTTTGTTGTGCAAAGCGTCAAAATCGACTAAAAAAAAGGAGGAAAACAAAGAGCGAAAAAAAAATTTAATTTCTTATATAAATTTTATTACAACACAAATATTAAATTATTATGGTTTCTGCTAAGATTTATGTTGTTTATAAAATAAAAAAAGTAATATTGATAAGTTTTATCACTCAATATTGAAATTTTATGACTTCATTAGATAACTTGAATGACAAAATATATAAAAAAATTAATATTAATAAACGTAGATTGCTTAAAAATATGATATTGTTGCAAAGTTTGGAATTTTTTACTTTCAAGTTTCTTTCACAACATCAAAAAAACGTTTTGTTAAATTTAAACTAAAATTAAGAAAAAAACTAATAAAGATAATCTTTGTGTCAAAACAAAAGGTAAGGGAAAAAATAAATAAATTCATTAACCAAGACAAAACCATGTAATAAATCATTTAATAAAAATGTCTTCATTTAATTTTCATGTTATGCTGTAAAGTTATTGAAACACCCGTTAAATTTACCCAAAGTCCCATGCCATTTATATTTTAATTAATTTTTATTCCTTAAAACTTAATTCATAACTAATTGTAATAATTTAAAAAAAATAAAATATATTTCTTTAAAGATTTTTTTGTTGTTTTTGCTACTTTTATGTAAAGATTAAAAAAAGTTCATTGACTCAAATTTAACATTGTTGAAAATTTAATTATCACATGATTGTTTATATATAAAATTCATTTATATACAAGCATTTGGATTAACTCAACAAACTTTTAATACATTATTATAAAAGACCTTTGTCCGAAAATAATCAAAAATAATTTTATTTCCAATTTTTTGCACTGTGTGATAATACATATAAAAAAGTAATAATTTCTAAAGGCAAAATACGAACGCAATCTGTGTATTGATTAAACAAACAATATGAAAACATACATAATCCTTACAATTATGTACATATTTATTTTCATTTTTCTCATGATTTTCTTATAATTACATATACATACAAATGTACTAAGTACTTACTTACTTTACAATCAATTTTTAATAATTTATAGAGAAAAAAAAATTTAATCCGGTCTAAATAATCCTTTAAAGAAATTATTATCAATTTTCTGACATTCATACATCATATTCAATAAATTTCAAATATTTCATTGTTTTTTTTGTTTGTTTCTGTAAATAAAGGATTTTTATTTCTCTAAATTCAGCATCAGAAACGTATTAGAATTTTTTTTGCTTGTTGCTATTTGGTGATATTTTAAATGGTTGATTATTTATTATAATTTAATTGAATTCTGATTTTTGTTTTTAGTGATATTATAATTACAAAAACATCCCTTCTTAAATTTTTGTTTACTTTTTTTCTTTTTGCCATTAAAATAAATATAAATTTCAAAATCTGGAATCCTATTTATTCGCAATTTAATTTAATTTTTTTTTGCTTAACAACGAGAAGAATCTGTAAATTTCCAGCTCTGAGTCATTACTTAAAAATGTTGTTTTTAAATAAACACATGCAACAATTCCTTAAGAAGGAGAATTTTTTGCTTTTTTGTTGTTTTTTTTTTTTTAATTCAGCATTTCTCGACTTACATTATAACCACTCTGAAACCGCAGTGACTCATATGTGAATCCACACCCTTTTTATGTTAGAACAAAAGGTTTTCTGATATTGATTTCTTAACATTTTAAAATTTTTTTGAAGAAAACGAAAATATCTCGCCCTAGAAAGTTAAATTTATATTAACGTATTCTTTATTTAAAAAAATTAACTTTCATAATTTTTCCCGAATTTCAAATTCAACAATAAAGTGTATTTTCCAACCATTTTTCGATTTCAGCAACATTATTTTTTTATTTTCACCATTTCTACCTAAATTAATTCGAAATTTACGTTAATTTTTGAAAATTGTCTTTTTTTATAATTCACTGTTAAAACAAATATACAGAAGTTAAAATATATTTGAAGGGCGTAGAGTAATTTGTGCTTCAAGCCATGATACAATAAAATAAAGATAACGACAGTTGAATGCGATTTCAATTTTCATTCAACAATTTTACGTCATACCGTGCCAAATAAAAAATGTTGATCAACTTTTAATGAGGTTGTTGAGTTTGTGGAGTTCGTTTGTTAACATTATGAATTCTAAAATATATTCAATTGATTCAAGAGACAGAGTAAAAGAGTATGGTTTGGTTCTTGATGTTCAAAATAAAATTTTAAATGAAATGAACAATGTTATATTAAATTTAAAAATTCCTGGCAAAAAATCTATGCTTCCATTTCAAAAAGGAATATTAATAAGTAATACTTCATTAATAAACCTTTTAAAAAATTTGGAAGATAGATATAAAGTAGAATTCATCACAACAAACCGTTTGAATCAGGATGCTTTGGAGAACTTCTTTAGCGTTATACGATATTCGGGAGGTCTTAATGATCATCCAACAGCACTAGATTTTAAATATCGTCTAAGATCATATCTTCTAGGTACAATTAAAATTAAATAACCTTTAAATGTTCGTGCCGTTTTGTTTTGTCTTAGATATTTGGTTTGGAAATTGTATTTTGTCTGTATAAGTACTTGTTTAAAATCATGGAATCGAATAACTTTTTATTTTGTAGGTTGTAACAATACAGTTTTAAATATGATGAAGATAAAACACTTTTTTAGGATTTATTTTAGAATTAACGACTTAAACAAAAAACTTACAAAAACTTTGTTTGTAAAAAATAGCAAATTAAAAAAAATAATAACTTAGCTATTAATATATGAAGTTAATAAATTATGTATTATATTATAGATTAATTATTTACATATTGGGCCATAACAAAACATAATTTAGATTTTATTTTAGTTTCGACTTTGTATTATGCCTTCATGCCTTTTGTAAAATTGTTGTTAGCTGGCACAACGTGACGTCACTATCAACTTGTTGAAATTGACTGTCGTTATCTTTATTTTATTGTATCATGTTCCTCACTTTTGTATTACAGAAACTATTTTTATAATGTTTAGTTTTTATATGTAAATATTTGAATTTTTTTCCACTGCACTATTTGACTTTTTTACAGAACTGAATTTTTCAAAAAGAAAACAATTAAGAAATGACATTTCTTCGCTTTGTATGCATAAAAAGTTAAAAGTTGGTCAATTTTTGCTTCGCTGCGCTTCAGCTATGTAATACCTTACAAATAAATACAAACAGTCAACTTCTATCTGTCAAAGCGCAGCGTGCTATGTAACATAACTTCGCTATTACGAAAACGGAAAATTGTTAGTTTAGTCGTCGACTAAAAATAACCAGACTAATCAATCGATTAATCAAATTAGTCAAAACTTATCAAATATCAGGCCTAGGCTACTTTTAGTCGATTAATTGAAATTAGTCGATCGAAAATTAATCGATTGATTTCATAGATTTTCATTAATAATTCATTAAGAAATTGAAATTTAGCATAAATTAACACAAAGAAATAGTTGGATCTATACATTACATATTTCTAGAAAACCTGTAATTTTATCAATAAATTGTAATAACTTGGAAGATAAACATTTGTTAGGTGTAGGAATAATTACGATTAAAAATAGAAATTGTAAAGCATATACTTTACTATATATCATATGTTATTATCAGTATAAAAATAAATTAATGGGAAAGAGTGTACTTAAATGAAAGAGAAAATGAAGATTGTTGTGGTGATGAAAATTTAAAATATACACTAGCTTTAAAACCTGTCGATCCAATAAAAATATCAGATATAAATTTAAATAAACTATCTAATACAGCACACAGAATTGATGTAATAAAGAATAAACTATCTGAAATATTTTCAAGACCAAATCCAATTTATCATTTTAGATACATAACATACATATATAATAGGTACTATTGTGATTTTAATAATAATATACATCATGATAAAATGTTGTAAAGGAGAGAAATTTTGTATAAAATTATGTTTCTTGAATAAATGGTTCATTAGAAATAGAACAGTATCAAATGAACCAATAGTATTGTATACTATAGAAATGTTGAAGAAAAAGAAGATTTTAAAAATATTAAATCAAGAAAAAGTATAATAAAACCTGAAGAAGTTAAATATACATATGTATGAAGATTTGATTTATTTCTTTATAAAGTCAAGTCTTTCTTAGGGGGAACGTATTATATATTTTATTATGTAATGGAAATTTCCTTTTTATTATAACAAAAAGAAGAAAATTTCATATACTATTTATATTTTTTTATGAATATTCACGAATATTGGTACAATTTCATAATAATTTAAAATTTGTTTATCTATAGTATTTTGTTTTCTAATTGCAACAAAGTATTACTATTTAATTATAAAAACAATAACATATTTATTTGTAACGCATCAATCATAAAAACAATAACATATTTATTTGTATAACACAATTATCCTAAAAACAATAACATATTTATTTGTAACGTATTAAATTCTAAATTAAAATCCTAATGTAATTAAATAACAATTGCAACAAAATATTACAATAATATAATTGAATAACAATTGCAACAAAGTATTACAGTAATAATATTTATTTGAGACGTATCAAAATTCAAAATTTAAAAACAATAAGTTTTTTTTTGTAAATTATGAACTGGACTCTTATTGGTCCAAGGTATTATGAAAGGATTTTTCGTGTGGGGGATTTACTATAAAAACTCCTGAAATCACAATTGGAATTATTATTATTGATAATTCAATTGTTTAAAGAGTTAATCTTTATTAAAAAATTTTGTCTTATAAAATATAAAATATAAAGTTATTTTTATTAAAATAAAATAAAGTTTTGTCTAATAAAATAAAGAATATAAAATTATTTTTATTAAAAGAAAATAAAGAATATAAAGTTATTTTGATTTAAAGAAAATAAAATAAAGTTATTTTGATTAAAAGAAAATAAATATAACACTGTATTAAAATTAATCAGTTTATAAAAATATATTGATTATTCAGATAATAAATATTTATAAATTAAAAAAGTTTCTACCTTTGTTTTTCAAAGTGGTTTGGTTATTTTCACTTTAAACAAAAATAACCTGGTGTCAGAAGTAAAAGAGAAAAAAATATATATAACAGTAGAGGAGAACATATGTATGTATAACAAATAGAATAGAAGAAGTAAAAATAAAACAAATATTTTTTCATATACACTGTTGTAATTTATATATATTTGTTTATATTATAGTGATGTTTTAACTTTGATGTTCGGCTATAGACTAATTAAAAAACTAAATTACATGATTTATCAGTAATCATAATCATTGTTCAATACAATCATATATTTATTCTTATTTACTTAGTATAACTACTACATTATTAAATTCATATTTGACAATAGCAATTAAAGAATACTACCTGACTGAATTTGTTTTAGTACAATTCATTATATAGAAGATTATCGTTTATAACATTTCTATATGCATTATTAATACAACCAAAATATTATAGAGTAGAGTAGGGTAAGCATGTAAAATTATTATTGAAAATACAACATACACGTAGTTTATTTTTTATTATAGGTATTAAGAAATTTCTTCTTGATACATTTTGTGTTTATAGAAAAATAAAAGGAAAACAAATTAACAATAACAAAATTATTGACAAAAGGAATTAAAAAAACAACATTATTGTAAAAAATAATAATAAAATAAAATTAACAAAATTACTGATATAAAATTAATAAAAAAAAATCCAACAAAAATTGTAAAAAACATTAAACAATAATCAAATAAAACTTATTGTGAGAACAAAAACTAAACTGAATAAAAAAAAACACAATCGAATTTGTATAAGATATAATCCTAAAACAAATAAATGTTATAACGATTACATACATAGTCAGGCTTTATGTTACTACTGCAGCATTTTAGAAATGAATTCTTAATTCCAATCCGACAAGTCTATTCCTTGAAGAAAAAGAAGTTTGTTAGCTTTGCTTGGATTTAAACGATTTCTTTTTTCTGTTATTATATTTCCAGCCGTTGAAAACATCCTCTCACAAGGAACAGATGTTACGACGGTCGGTAATATTCTCCTTGAAAGTTTGTACAAACTGGGATATAATGATTTTAATTCTTCCCACAATTCTAATTATTGAATTCATTTTCTTTATCATTCTCAAAATTCTCTATTATAGAAGAATCGTAAAGCTTTGCTAAATTATTGTGAAACTTCTAAAAAGAATCTTTTTCGTCAGTCATTAATGCTTCTTCCAAATCATCAAAATAATCATCGTCTTCATTAAACTCAATACCTTCACTTTCATTATGAGAGACCTGTTGACATTGACTTTTATTTAAATTTGTCTCATCCGCCAAATATTCTAAAATTTTTTTCTTAGCTTGTGAAAGAGCTTCAATATCGTTAATGGTCTTAAATCTTGAATCTAAAATACTGCACACTGCAAAATTATGCATTTGTTCTATATTACCAAAACGATTTGTAATTTGAGCTAGTATGTTTTCTTTAAGTTTATTTGCAACCGGTTCATTTTCCAAAATAATACGTGAAATAGTGTTAATTAAACATTTAATAATTGGTATAACGTTACCAGCTATTAAGTATTTTTCCACGCTTAAATTATTTGTAACAATTTCTAGCTGCTTTAATACTTTTATAAAGTTACTGGAAAGCATATTCGGAACTTTTTGACATCTTAATAAAGTTGTTGCGACAACTGGCGCAAGTTTAGAAAAACGCTCCAACATATAGAATTGTTATACCAATGTAACTTCTTATGTTTAGTGTGTCTGTCCACACATCTGTTGAAACTGTAACTGGTTTGTTGTGAATCATTTCTTTTACTCTTTTTGTCATAATATCATATTTATGATCTATCAGTAAATTTAAATTTTCTTTTGAAGACAGTTTATATAAAGGTGATACAGTTTTAATTAGATTACGTAATCCTGTATCCTGTATAACCGATAATGGCTAAAAATCTTTACAAATAAGGCATTTGTTATATCCTTCTGTTTTTTTCCTTCTTCTGAAATTATAAAGCCCATTTATAATAGAATTACCCATGTGTAAAAGTGTATAAAACTTATCACTGTGAGAAGATATCTTTTCGAAAATATTTTGAATTTGAACAGAATTTGCTGAACATAAGTTAACAGTTTCATTGACATGAGTTTTTTGCGGCATTAGCTGAAAAATATAAATGTTATTAATAATAGTATGTCACTCAAATTAAAACACTTACTTCTTTATTCAAATTACTCTTATTTTTCTTGACGAAAACCGACGCAGATTCCTTCAATTTTTTGGAGGTTTTCTGCTCATCAGCCGTATTGAAATGTTTTCTTTTAAAATGTGATAATAAATTAGACGTATAATATTTCCATAAATCCGTATTATTGAAGGACAAAGAAGACACTGGCTTTTGGTGTTATCTATCTTTTTAAAATAATTCCACACTTCTGCCATTTTTTGATAATTTAAACATTTTATTCAAGTTAAAATTTTGTACTTTAGATTTTAGAATTAGATTAGACATCAAAAAGTTAGAAACTTTAGAAACACACTTCACACGTACTTTTATACTTAATAAAGTTGATATAGAAAAAAATAGGTTATGATTGACACAATAAATTCATCAGGTCCAGAAAAATACGACAACTGTTGACACTTGACAGACAATATGGTATGGTTATGGATGGAATGAATATGGATTATGGATGGTATGGTACATGTAGTAAAAGCAAATGAAATTGACAATTATCAATTATTATCAATTAAGTATCATACCAATTATTATGTATTATAATACATATAATTCAAAATATTAAAATAGGATAAAACAAAAAGGTTGAGGACAGTTGGTAATTAAATCAATTTTAAAACAAGAGGATTCTTAAATCATAAATTTAAAATGAAAATCTTTCACTTAACAATTACATATTTAAAGTAATAAACCTTTATTGAAATTTTGAAAAAGGATCTTCATATTTCATATACAGACTCTAATGTAGGTATTTCTTATTATTATTTGGTCAAAAAACGATACTAAAAAAATTATGAGTCATTATGACATCTTAAAAATTTTAATTACTTATTATCAATGTGTAAAACAAATGTTAACCGTTGTTTAAAAATGATTTAAGTATGTACATATGTAAATATTCATATACAAAACCATAAGATTAATTTGTATTTAAAAAATTGATATTTTTTAATTCATGTATTTAATCAAGAAAAAGTCATTAACGAAAATATCATCTGAAAAAATAAACACATTTTATTCATAATAATCCAAAATATAAAAAAGCAGAGAGGATAGAAGAACATTTACTTCAGATTATTGACCAAGCAAAGAAGCAAAAGGTGAAGAATAAAAGTCAGTTTTCACGCATTTTTAAAATACTGATTTTTCTGTCCATTTCGTTTTTTGATCATGAGAAACATATTGTTATCATTTGAAATGTGTTTTGTTGTGAAACCTCCATAGAGTATCCTGGTCAAGTTTTAATTTTCTTTTCCCACCAGAACATACTTCTTTAACACTCGTTTCTATGTTATGACATTTTCGTCAAAAATCCGTTTTAAAATTTAAATATGTCTGAACCTTGTGATTTGATTGATTTAAAATTTTTGAACATTGTTTTCTACAGAACTTCTTTTGATACCAAAAAGATCCCAGCAATAGAGCGCGAGTTATAGGGTATCAAACATAAAACCACGCAAAATTTTAATGTAACAAAATGCAACATTTTTTGCTTAGTACAACAATACTGTTAAGGACAATACTAAAGAGAACACTTTGATAAATATTTTAGTATAAAAATATTAGTTTTCAGTATACTGTTTACGGCACCAAATAGCCCAGATAACTATCTATCTATCTATACTGTTTACGGGATGCTGAGATGCAGATCTTCGAAATTGAAATTTATGTTTGGTCTTGCAAATGTATGGAAATGTTTCGTCTCTTTACCTTGTTTTCCAATTTATCTCAAAAAGTAGAAATAGTACACAAAAACTTCACGGAGTGATCAAATAGGACACTTCAACAAATATTTGGGTGCAAAATTACGGCTTTTGGCCCACGGGATGATGATATACACCTTTTTGAAAAAAAAATTTTAAAATTTTCATTTAAAATGTACGGTAACATTTGTATACGTACATATATGTAGGTATCCAACCAATGAAAACGACATTAAAAAAATATCAATAGTAAAAATAACAAATTCATTTCACTTCGTTAGCATACATATACATATATGTATATACTATATGTATGTGTGGTACTGGCAATATATATATACTTAATTCTATTTCATTGTTGTATATACTAAATATTTATCCTGAAAAATCATTTCTAGCAAAATATGAATGAGAAACGAAAACAAAGTAAAAAAAAGTCATTCATGAATCATGAACATATGGATATGATGATTGATGAATGATGATTCGCATTTTTTATACTCAATAATTTTTTTCTTACTCTCAAATGTTCTCATTTATTTCTCAGAAAAATAAAACAGAAAATCAAAGTTCAAAAACTAAATTTAAAATTTATATGAAAAAGTACAAAAGTGGATGGTGGAGACACCTATTGAGCAAAGATAATGTAATACTTGTCACTACTACATAAATTCATATATAATGGTTTAGATTTAGAATTTAGATTATTTTTATGAAGTAAAGTGATGCCATGCCACTCGAAAATTTCAAAGCAAACCCAGTTTCTAGTTTCTACGTGAAAAAACACTAAAAGTGTCAACAGCGGACCAAATTTAATAATTAAAAATACAAGTAACAAGATATTGATTTTTTCAGCATTTTATTAAATAAAAATATAAAATTCATTATCCTCTCCATCAGTGTGGGCAACTGGTTCATTAAGATTGTGGCTAACAGAAGTTTAAAAAATGGCTAAAAATGGCAAAAATAGAAAATTTCAATGGCTAAAATATGACAAAATTAGCAAAATAAAAATGGCTAAAAGATGGCAAACTTTGAAAATAAAAATGACTAAAGTTGGAAAATAAAAAGGCTAAAATATGGCTAAATAAAAAGATATTTTCAAAACATTCACTTTATTTTATAATATTCACATAAATGTACACATAGGTACATTAAAATTTAAAAAAAAAATTACAAAACAAAAACTTAAAGAAAATATATCTATTCATTATGATCATCATTATTTAGGGAAGTAAGAACATAGTCTTCTAATTCTAATACTCCATCTGTATTATCTTTTATAACGTCTACGTAGGCTTCATTTGTGCTAATTTTTTTTAAAACATCGTTCGGATACTCGAAATTTGGGCATCATTTTTGTCTTAGTTAAATCCATATTTTACTGTTAATATTCTGTGAACAGATTCAGGTAATTTATTTGCGCAGTTTATTTTTTACTAAATTTAACTGTCTAAATATTCGCTCTGTTTCCGCATTATGTATTCAAACTCCTCATGGTTGAAAATGGTTATCTAGCTTCAATTTGTTTTCTGGTTGAAGCGGGTGCCTTTAAGTCATACAATTTGCATTTTATTGTTGTTTTGCAAAATTTACAACATGCTTTTCCATTAACTTCGTTCAACCAATCCTTAAGATCACTGTTTCAACCATTTTTAACTTTCCGAAATTTTTGTGAGTAACTCCTTTCCTCACTCAATCAATTTCTTCTTTTTTCAAATAAAAATAATGTTTGAAATTAAATTAATATTATGTACATAGTTTAAAAATAATTGCTACTTAAGCGTAGTATTCAGATGAAAATAAGATATTTTGCCTATACAAAACCTATGTAAAAAAAACCAAAATAAATGGAACCGAAAAAATTTTCTGTTTCGATTTCGTAAGTGGTACTCAGCTGAAAATAAAAAAGAGTTGAAAAACTCTTTCACATATGGTGTTGACTGTCTGTGTTGGAGACCATTTATTTTCATATCCAACCGAAATAAATGAAGTTCCATTTATTTCGTACGGAAAATGAAAATAAATTGATTATTTGACATTTGTAAAGTTAGGTTGTTTTGATATAGTTATAGTAAAATTAAGATAAAAATATATATATTAAAGTTTTTTTCATCTATGTAGATTTCTTCTCCATTTTGTAGATTTTTTATTTCGTTCCGAAAAAAATAGACTTTTTCCAACATAAAATTTATTTTCATCTGAGTACTACGCTTCAGACACAAAAAACAACAGAAAAATAAAAAAATTTCACGTTTGTCATAAATCATAGTGCTAATGGCAACATCGATGATCGAACCCAATAAACAAAATGTAATAAACTGTAAGTAGGGATGCGAATATAATAGATAGGAAATTAATTTAAATAAAAAACGTACTAGATTATTTTTTAGATGGCTAAAAAATGGCTAAATGAAAAAACCCGTGACAAAAAAATATAGCTAAATGGCTAAAAGAAAAATTTTATGGCAAATTGAAAATGAAAATTGCTAAATTTAGCCGTGAAAAGGGTATAATGGCCACACTTATCCTCTTTCTACATAAAAAAAGTTTTGCTTCCTAAAATTTAAAAAAATACCGTACACATAATACTAAAAATTTAAAATAACAAAAATAAAAACAAAATAATAAGATTGAATTTCATTCAAAAAAGTTCTTTCGCAGACCATACAATTTACAAAGTGTAAATGAGTTTCAGAATATATTTCAGCAACTCTTTTGCTAGCATTATGTTATTAATTGTTTTGAATTTTAATTTGTTTCTAAATTTATTTTTGATTAAAGCAAATTCAGAAAATTTTCGTTCAGCTGCTACCGTACTATAAGGCAAGGCAAATCAAACATAATAAATAAAAAAAACAAAATTACATAAATCTGCCATCTTATCATCTAAATTAATTTGAAGTTATAAAATTTACAAAGTAAAATTTCCAAGGGAAGAAGAAAGAACCATTCGAAAATAAAAAGTACAATGGAATAAAAATATATAAAAAGAACCAATTTTGGTTGAAAACTACCAAAAGTGGCATCACTTTAGCTAAGCTAATAGCCATTAGTCGTATAGGCGACAGGCTGGGAAAGACAGGTCACAAGGCTCACAAGTCACAAAACTACAGGTCACAACACAACTCACAACAGCCCACAGGGCATGATAGGAATTGGGACATTGAAAGATTTTTAATGTAGTTTCTTTCTTATTCTTACTCAAGCCTCAAGGACTCGTCTTCTTAAGATCACAGTAAATTTTTAAATGCGATAAACTTTGGTGCAAAATTCATTAAGAGTGAAATGAAAAAATGGTTTTCAAAGACAAAAAGTGAAGAGATGACAAGGCAGATAGAGTCATAGCGTAAAAAGCTAATTTGTAGGGGAAGAATTGTGCTTCTTATTGTTAAAAAAGTACGTGTTCATAATGGATTTTTTCGATAAATCACTGGTTTTTTCCAAAAATTTAGGTAAAAACTTGCAAATTTTTGCTTTTGATCGCTAATAACTGTTGAAGTAAGGGGGATTAAGAGGTGGTGCCTATGTCAATTGAAACGGCAAAGGATTCCCTTTTGATAGATATGCGTATAATTTATATACAATAAGCGAAGCGAGAAAGAAAATACAGGGTGTTATAAATAAAATAAAAGCCGCAAGAATCTACCATATAACCCCCCGTACCCCGGAAACCGTTGAGATTGCAACAAACCCCCTCCCCCCATAATCATTGTAAAACAAACATTTTTGTTCCAGAAATACAAACAAGCAACATCAGCAATAAATAGTTAAAAGTGGTAATATGATGAACATATATATACAAAATATGTATGTATATTACATGTGCATGTGCATGTATGTATATGTAATATTATATGGTTTATGAATTGTAAAATAAACATAAGAAAAATGTGTAAATCATCTCATGATTAACATGATTAGTTGTCTATTTGTCGTATGAATATAAAATGTATAATTATAAGAGAGTTGAAATCTAATGATAGCTTTATTGCTACTGAATTTTCTGTCGTCATCATCATCATCTTCACCATCATCATTATTTCACGCTCGTTTGCAAATAAAAGTGAAATGTTTTTGAAATACAAAAAATAGTAGCAACAGTAAAATGGCCTCATAAATATAAATAGTAAGTAAGTAAAGTTTCTAAAATTAAAATTAATACTTATTTTGATACAATAAAAACAGGGTATTTTAAAAATTTCACGATGTTTAAACAAATGAAATAAGAGGAAATCCATTTCTACCAGGCTTTCAAGGGAATAGTGTTGAATGGAACGTTATACATACTTATCTAAATTTCTTGGTCACTTTATCTTTACCTACGAAAGTGATTATTACGAAATTTCATTTGCAGAATCTCAAGGCTCGATTAACGTTTTGTTTTAAAGAAAGTTTTTTTTTAAATTTTCCAAATTTTATGATACCCTTTACTACATTAATTTAATGCTCTTACGTTACTAAAATTTTATCTTTAAATTTTCCTTAGTCCAATCACACATTTTTTATTATTTTCCTGATTATTAAAAAAAAATTCAAATCACGAAAATCATTCTAAAAATAATATTTTTCACTACTGACTGGTGTGACAATGTTCACATAATAAATTCTGTGATCAGTTAGCAAATTTTTGTTATGTAAAACTTAAAAAATAAATAAAAAAACAAAATTGAAAAATTATTTTAAAAAATGTTCTCGAAATTTTTTTTTTAATTTTTCTTCAAAAATCAATAATTCAAACTTTCTATTAACATTTATCAAATTTTTTATATTTCATAATAACTTCTCAAGTATTGTGAGAAAATTTTATTAATCTCATGTCGTATATACTTCATAATTTATCTTGAAAAAATAAATAAATAAGAAAATGTGAGGAGAAAAAAAATACTTCAAGCTGTCTTTCTGTTCTTCAGTCGAAAAGAGTTTAAAAGATAGAAAACAATTTTATTTTATTTTTAGGTCTAAATATTTAAAAATATTTTAAGATTTCATTGTAAAGATAAAGATTTTCAATTTCCGCATTTACAATAGATCTACATATGTAATACAAGATCAAAAAAATTTTTTTTCTAGTTTGTTAGTTATCATATTATCGTGTACAAAATATGAGCGATATATTTTGTGTACACTCACTCGAAATTGCTTAAAAAGCTCACAATTAGATTCATATGAAGTATAATCATATAATGAATGAATATATTTTTCGTATATAAGTTGTTAGATATTCATTCAAAATTTTATTATTTTTTAAAATTACAATACATAAGTCACTGTATAAGACAAGGTCGAAATTATCTATTGAAAGGCTGTACACCATACTAAACAAATTATTTTTAGCTTTTATAAATATTTATTAACAGGTGTTAGAAAATGTAATAATAAGATATTGAATGGCATTGAAATGGTTTAAAAAGCGAAAAATAAAAATAAAATAAAAGAGATTAAAAGGAGTTGTACTTTATAAATTTAAAAATTTATTACAAAGTTATTTTGTTTTTTTTTTCTTATAGTGTATACAGGGTGTTTCGTTTGGTTTCGTTTGAAATGAGACCTATCAATGGTATCATTTCAAACGAAACCAAACGAAACACCCTGTATAAAAAGATAGGTACTATGTTGTGTGAGAGTTGTGAATTTGTTGTAAGTTGTTCTGCTGTACAGTAATAAAGCGACTAATTTTAAAATAATAGGATTAAATTGTTGCAGGTTTAAGCAAAGTAAAAACCAAAAGTCGTGAACATAAATCTTAAATTTACAAGTAGATATTACATACGACGAAGACAAAGTGAAAAAATATATTTTTGTTTTTACTTGTTGAATATTTCGATTTGATACTCTATTGAAAATTGAAAGCCATCTAAACTGATACCTGTATTTAATGAGATATTTTGGGTAAATATAATTAAATGACAGATTGGGAGTACTATCTAACAAACAAATAAACAATATACGTATTACGTAATCATATAAATGTACATTTTACATGTTCATATCTAAGGTATGGCTTTTGAAATCAAGTCAATTCATATGGTGTGGAATTTAATTCGATTTCATTTCTTTTTGGTATGAGAAAAAACTGCAAGAAAAAATAGAATAAATAGAAGAATAAATATATATAAGATGTAAATTAATATGTGTTTTTTATAGATGATAAAATTAAATAAAGTAATTTTAAATTTAAATTTTATGAGAATAGGTCTCTTTTCAGCCTTCAGTTCAAGTGCTTTTGATTTCTAAACAAAAAATTTCCAAAAAATTTTGGGTGTACTCAGATGATATCTATGAAAAATATGGTGGTTTTAGGATGATACTATATGCTCAAGGACTAAGCTAAAATTCTTTGAAAATAGCTTGTTACAAGTTTTTCAAATTTTCAAAATCCACCTTTCCCGTCATTCTGCAAAATGTTTTTGAGAATTCTTTGCAGGGATTCTTTCATTGTATTTAAATCTGTGTAGTAAATTTTTTAATTTGAGCTAATTTGTTTTTATTTAATAAGCAGAACCTGAGTTTGAAAATTCAGATTAATTTGCTTTTTTTCCATTTGGATGAATCTCCAAAAAAAAGTTCAACAAAATTTATAAGAAATCAAAAAATATTTTCATATTTTATATGGGTTTTCACTTTTTTATTTTTAAAATTCACTAACATAAAATTATATGTATTAATTTTTTGATAGCATGATTTTTTTGTTTAAAAACTGTAAAAACACAACAATTATCATAAATTTCCTATCATTTTTATTACATATACAAAAAAAAAAAAAAATTAATAATTTAATAATTATTTTTGAAACAATATTTCATTACATTTGATTTTCCGATATAATCGGAAATAAAATAACTAAAATTAATAACATATTTTTCATTATACCTACATATGTATAATATATAACGTATTTTTTTCCGTTTTTAGTCATAGTACAAAACACATATAGGGGGCATATCATATGAGTATCTACAGTATATACTATATAATATCATCATATGTTAGTTATCTTTTCAATTTTTTTCTTTTTGTTATAATTTTACGTTAGTTGTATTTCATGATTTGTTCTTTACATTTAATTTCAATGTAAATTTAAAGAAAAAAGTGTTATTTATACGGGAAAAAAAATTAATTATTGAATGGAATTTATAAATTTTAATTTTCAGTGAAGAAAATGAAAGAAAATAATGCATATTATTTACCTATATATGTATGTATAGTTGAATATATGTAGATTGTTAAATAGTTATTGTAGTTATTAGTATAGATTTAGATACTAATTCAATTTGATAAATTATCGTTCTTATAAAAACTTTAACTTGTCACGATCGGATTTTAAAAATTGAAAGAAAGAAAATGATATAAAAAAAAAGTTTAAATTTTGAATAAAAAAAAAAATATTACCTATTTTTCTGAGATCTCATAACCTATTATAATAATTCACATTTAATGAATGCATCTTTCAAGTAAAAGAAAAAATAATGATAATAAAATAAAAATGTACAAGCTGGAAAAAGGTAGATAATAAAGATTTTCTTTGTTATTGTTGCAATTATTCTTTGCAATATGATTGATAAAATCTGATACTAAAAATGATCAATAATGGATTTTATAAAATCATAAAGTATGTATGTACGAGTACATAATGTGAATGATAGGTATAAGAGTAACGGTCAACTTGGGTCATATAAGCTTATAACATTTGTACTCAATAAATTTTAATGAATGGTCATACATATATTTATATGTATGTATTAAAACGTTGTGGGCAAAATACCTATAATTTTAAATATAAACCGATCAAGATACTTCGATAAACAATATACATACATAGTACATATTTATGTATAATGAATAGCTATGTATCTATACTACTACACAGTATACATATACTTACATATCTACAATATACTTTTACGTATAACTCAGTAACAATAATTACCTTGTTTATGCGAAGCTTTAATTACGGATGCATAAACCAAATTTTAAAACGCATTGAAACTTTATTTCGTTTTGAGTGAGTACACTATTAAATCCTTATCCGCATTTAAAATTTCAATGCGTTTTTAAAATGTGCATATACACTTTCTTCATTTTAAGTGAATTGTGAATTTAAGTAAGTGAATATTTGACATTTTAAAATAGTGTTGGTAACATCTGTTCTGTATATGTAGGTATGTATGTACATTATAGTATGTGAATTTTTTATGTTAGTATGTTACTAAACATCAATATATGAACTTTTAGAGTAGTGTTAGTTTATTACTCAAAACGTTTTATAGTCAAAATTTTAAAAGTTGAGGTTTCGTATTATACTAGAAAAACATGCGCAGAAAAAAAGACACTTACACACATGCGTTTTTGTTGTTGTAACACGTTTCTTATTTCGTATATCTATACAAAAAAGATCACTACGCCATCGTTTTAATCTTTGTGCATAAACAAGGTAACTTACTCACATAAATGTGCGATTATGAATCATATTCAAAAGAGTTTACATTCATAATTTTACCTTTTTTACAAAAATTGTGTAGCTACATATATGTACTATATACTAATACTATATACTAATTTGTTTATTTTTAGATGTAGATAAGCACTGTATCTTTTTGAAATTAAGTAAACAACAGGTATATAACTACTACTGGTTTTATTGTTTCTTGTAGGTGGTCTATTAATAAAGAGATGTACATACATAATTTTATATTGCTTTCAATTGTAAGGAATCTAGAAAATCCACGGAGGTACCTATGTACCTACTTCTTTTTAAATATTTTGTAGAGATTAGACTTTTGTTGGTGAAAAAACTGAAAATATTCTGAATTTATGAGTAAAATTATGAAAAATTTATTTTCTTCAACTGTGATATAAAATTTGATTGAGCCTTTCAATCAAACTAAACCTAAATCTTTGTATATGAACTTCAGTGATGCCAGGTTTCCGATGAAGCAACCCGCCCTATCAACGAGAAAAGATAGCCTAAAAGACGCCGATTTAGCAATCCATTCAATTGCAATACAAAACACTTATTTTTTCAGGAATTTTAAGTGTTTATAAAAGACTGAAATTCTGAATTTCTGTTCTTTTTTTCTGAGATATAAATGAGAAAATTTGTGAGTAAGAAAAAATTATTGAGTATAAAACATGTGAATCATATCCATATTCCATATGTTCATGAATGACTTTTTTTTTTACTTTGTTTGGTTTCTCACATACATACATATATACATATGTGTATGCTAACGAAGTGAAATGAATTTGTTATTTTTACTATTGATATTTTTTTAATGTCGTTTTCATTGGTTGAATATCTACATATATGTACGTATACAAATGTTACCGTACATTTTAAATGAAAATTTTAAAATTTTTTTTTCAAAAAGGTGTATATCATCATCCCGTGGGCCAAAAGCCGTAATTTTTTCACGCAATATTCGTATTTGTTGAAGTGTCCTATTTGATCACTTCGTGAGATTTTTGTGTACTATTTTTACTTTTTGAGATAAATTGGAAAACAAGGTAAAGAGACGAAACATTTCCATACATTTGCAAGACCAAACATAAATTTCAATTTCGAAGATCTGCATCTCAGCATCCCGTAAACAGTATAGATACTTAGATAGATAGTTATCTGGGCTATTTGGTGCCGTAAACTGTATACTGAAAACTAATATTTTTATACTAAAATATTTATCAAAGTGTTCTCTTTAGTATTGTCCTTAACAGTATTGTTGTACTGAGCAAAAAATGTTGCATTTTGTTACATTAAAATTTTGCGTGGTTTTATGTTTGATACCCTATAACTCGCGCTCTATTGCTGGGATCTTTTTGGTATTAAAAGAAGTTCTGTAGAAAACAATGTTCAAAAATTTTAAATCAATCAAATCACAAGGTTCAGACATATTTAAATTTTAAAACGGATTTTTGACGAAAATGTCATAACATAGAAACGAGTGTTAAAGAAGTATGTTCTGGTGGGAAAAGAAAATTAAAACTTGACCAGGATACTCTATGGAGGTTTCACAACAAAACACATTTCAAATGATAACAATATGTTTCTCATGATCAAAAAACGAAATGGACAGAAAAATCAGTATTTTAAAAATGCGTGAAAACTGACTTTTATTCTTCACCTTTTGCTTCTTTGCTTGGTCAATAATCTGAAGTAGATGTTCTTCTATCCTCTCTGCTTTTTATATACATACATAAATTGATGGATTATTATGAATAAAATGTGTTTATTTTTTCAGATGATATTTTCATTAATGACTTTTTCTTTCTTAAAAGATCCCTGCAACAGAGAACGAACTCCAAAGAATAAAGTTAAGAGCACAATTTAGTAAAATGGCCTGCAAAGTGACTGCCTACAGCCTACATTTTTCATCCGATTTTCTTGAAATTTCGAATACAGATAGGTGGAAAGGAATTGTGGTCCTTAAGTGGAACACATTTTTGAAAAAGTCCTTTATTTCAAAAATACAAGGATTCAAAGTGTGGCTGTTTTGCGATTTTGAGCCTGCAAAGTGACCACCTACAGATTGTAATTTTTAACCGATTTTCATGAAATTTCAAATATAGATAGGGGGAAGGGAATTGTGATCCTTATGTGGAACACATTTTTAAATTTTGGTCCCTAAATTTTTTTAAATTCAATTTTCGAATGTACAGAAAAAACAAAAATTCACTAAACTTTTCACACATTTTTCATGTATTAAAACGTTTAGATACTGTAATTTCTTCTTATAGGATTTAAATATAACCTTTTCCAAAAAGTATAAAAAAATTCAGGGAAATTGACTACGTAGTTTAATTATTATAAATAAAACAAATTGTTAATTTTTTATAAAATTTCATTACTAATTTTTCATTTTACATAAATTTTTTGCATACTTTTGTGATTAAAATAGAATTACTCAGATATTATAAACTGTATAAACTCGATGCAAAGAAAATTGCAATTGCAGTAGTATGTGTGATGATAAAAGTAACGTAAGCAGCATATAAAAGTTATGTATAATTGTATAGTTAAGCTGCACATAGCTAGGTATATAGATATATTAGCAACACATTTTGTATGGGAATGGTGATCGGTGATGATGAATACGAAATAATAGAATTAGCATGTATGTACCAACATATGTATATGTACATATATACTACGCATAAAAGCATATTTTACTAACTGTCGTTGGATTGGAGCAAGTGCATTTTGGGTTTTAGTGCTAAGTTTTTATATTCTGAATATTAGAAAAATTATAGTGTTATATATAATTTAGATTTTAGTGATTATTTGGTGATTAATCTAATATCTTACTAAAAATCATATTTCGGTATTTTTGAATACTACTTTTTATTTTTTTGAATGAGTGTTGTTCATTCATTGTATTTTAACAAAAATTATAGATCCTCGAAATACAAGAAATATGCCCATTCATGAACCTGTATCTTGATTTATCTTTTCATCTAATTAATATCAAGAAATTATGAATACATAGCAAGTGCTTTACTTACAATGCCCAAAATTATTAGTCAAAAATTAGGCAACAGTAAAGATTTCATAAAAGAATAAAAACCATTCAACCACTGTGTGCACATTAAGTGGTTAAACCGGTTATTTTGCGCTGGGAGTATCAATAATGGTATAATTTTTTTCCAACTTGGTATAATAAGAATCATCCAAAATAATTTTAGCTTCACGGTTGTAATACACTCACACTCTCGTTACAACTGATCGTGCCACATTCAGATGTAATTTAAGCAGTAGTAAAAACAGGTTTTAAAACCGGTTTGTGTCCGTTGTTACAACCACCTAATGTGTACAGGTAAAATTCTACGTACCTACTGTATGAAAAATAATGATTGAGACGAAACAATAAGCAAAGTCAGCATAGCATAGAATCACAAGCATAACAGCTGTATGCTAGCTGTATCCTGTAGAATTCAAAAAAAAGAAAAAGATGTGAACCAACGTCCAACGACTACTTAAGTACAAAGACATAATGCTCAATTTTATTTTATTGTTTATATGTGTTGGGCGTACCAAAATAATATGACAACTTATTGTTTTTAATCACTTATAACTAATTTGTAATTAAAGTTACTTAAAAATTATGTTCTAATGAAATGTAGATAAGATCCTTAACTTTATTTCCACCGAGCATATTAAATGTGTATGAGCAACGTAAATCAAAGAAAAAACGTGATAAATATTAAGTAACATAAAACTGAGAATCAATTTTTCCTGATATCTCCCAAAGTACTAAAAATATCAAATTATAATATTCTATAAATTTTTAGATTTTTATCAAATCAACATTTTTTCCAAACATTATTATATCATAGAAATTATATTAATAGAAATTTGGTTATTAAGGAAAAATAATAATTTTTAATTAATTTCACATTTATCTCTCTCATGTCCCAGTTTATATAGTTTTTACAGTCACCTCTAAAAATGTAGTACCACTTTATGGTACAATTTAAAATATTGCAAAAAGCTTATCATTTTTTGTATTGTTATTTATTATTATCATGTAACTTTAATCACAAATTAGTTATAAGTGATTATAAACAATAAGTTTTCATATCAATTTGGTACACCCAACACATATAAACAATAAATAAAATTGAACATTATGTATTTCTTTGTA